>JAUBOD010001040.1:2894697-2910585 GCA_032353885.1 Nothura maculosa | reverse complement strand
GGGCTGTGCTATCGCAGCTACTGCTCCTGCTGCCCTTGACTCCTGATGTGTCTCACACTTTCTCTGCAGCCTTCTCAGTTTCCTGGGTGCAAAACTCCAGCCTGGGATAAGAGCAAAAGCGTCATTAGATTTTTCCCACTGTTGGCTCTGGCAGACTTGGAGCATGTCCGGAGTGGCCACGGCCATAGGAACGCGGGGGCTGGCGCTGAATTCAAAACAAAAGCACCATTATCCATAGGGGAACTCGTGAGTGGGTCACATATCCTAGTAATTCCAAGCACTCTGCGTATACTTCTTACTTGGTTTTAACTTGGTTTCTTTGAGATGCAAATCGGAGGGATTATATTCAGAGGCTGCATCAGAAAGTCTTTAATCCAAATGGGCTATAAGATTTATTTAGAAGAGCCAAATGTCTTGTCTGGGACAGAAGCAACTGAGCTGAACTGAAACAGATGGACATAAAGGAAATTAAGCAACTCTAATGGTCTTATCCAGAGTTTCAAAGCATTCGGTCTTCCGAGAGCTCCGGCTCCCGTGGGCACGTGACTGGATGGGAGGCTCGGGTTTCACTTAAAAACAGGCTTTGCAGTTCACTGAGAAAAACAATAATGTTTCTATTCCTCCTGTGCATAAAAAAGGGGTGAAGATGAGAGCCTGACTGAAGCCTCAGCATTTGGAAGGCGAACAGAAATATATTATGTGGTGGTGCTTTTTTATTCGTTTTGGGATTTTTACGCCGATCTCATTATTTTGGGCAGTCTGGGCTTGGGATTTGGGGAACGTGGAGCTGTAGGGACCACAGCCAGTTTGTTTGCTAGTATATGGGAAAGTTTCCCTTGGGATTTTGGAGGCTTCGTTCCCTGCAATGTGCTGCTCTCGCTGCTGGAGACCTCCCTTAGGTCTCACCTAAATCTGGAGCTTAGCTAGGACTTTAGCGATGCAGACAGCTCCAAATGGGGCTGAGGTCCAGCTGCAGGGGATGCACAAAGCCCAGTCTGGATGCTGAGGAGCCCTGGCCTGGAAAACTCAGCAGAAGGTTGGATTTGTAGCAGGCAAAGGAGCCACCTTTGGGTCATACTGATGTATTTGGTCCTCAGGCAGTGGAAAGATGTGTGAACGGGTGAAAAATCCCTGCCATGCGAGCACTGCTGAACCATGAGATGGGTAAAGTGTCGTGGGGAGAAAAGTTTGCCGAACTGGTTTCTATTCTCTTAGCTTTCGCGTTCCAAATCAGCTATACTTAATGCCTGTTACTAAAGACTAAGGCTCTTGCTGAATGTGTTTCTTAATGTTTTCTGAGGCTCTCAAAGCACTGCCCGCTTCAGAGCCAAGGAGAAGGCTTGAAGCTGGCCTGGTAGGTCAGGCTTGGTAAGTCAGGCTTACCCGACTACAGGGCCAGGCAGAAGATGTAGGACTCTCTTCATAGTCCTGTGGATATTTGTTAAGGTTTTTATGGCCTTTGGTGATGAGAGGTGCCCAAACCCAGCCAGCTTTGCTGGTCCTTGTTGCCACCAGAATGTGGGCAATACCTTGGCAGCAAAAGCTGCGGGCAATATCTAGCAGATTATATATACACAGACATATAAATATATATATAATATATGTATTTAATCTAAATGCAGTCCCCAGCTTGGCTCAGACTTGTGTATCCAGCAGAGAGAAGCCTCACGTGTTCGTGCACTTGCCACCCTTCACCTTGGTGCATTTGGAAATGGATTAAATAAACGGTGTGAGGAGTGTGGGGGAAAGGGAGGGCGCCGAGGAGCTCATCCATTACGGTGCCGTGCGCGAGGCGGGAGGTCTTGGCCTTCTGCTTTGAGTGCTTATTCCCCATAAAATACATCGGAGAGAAATCAATACAAGAAGCATGCAAGAACTTAAATCAAAGCGCAAGGAAGCGGCACTTGGTGAATGGAACGACCTTGCGGAGAGCTGTCAAAAGCAGGGGCCCAGCCCTGCGAATGCAAAAGCTGCTGGGGGAAGAAAATAGGAAGGTCGTCAGGCAGATTTCTAAGCCTGGCTTAGGCTGCCTTGCTAGGGGGGTTGCATTGCGAGGGGCTGTTCTCTGTGGTAAGAAGTACATGGGTGGGAGAGGCTGCCTGGGTAAAGGGCATGGGAATAATTTGCAGCTCAAGGTTTGCCCCAGGGTAGCAAGGAGAGTTGAGTGAAATGGTCCCGTATGTGATCCCTATATATGTGGGAAATAAGGAAGCAAGGGGTGCAGCCAGCCTGGCTTGGAGTGATGCTCCCTTTGGCCTTCAGCTTGGGCTAGGCTGGGCTTTGGGGTGTGAGAACAGCATCTGAACCTGGACCACAGGTCTATCCCCACCATGTCCATGTAGCACTGAGCCACGTCCAAGGTGAATGGGCTGCTTCCAGCAATAGCAGCCTGGATCCCGTGCTGCTGGATGCTGGAAGAGCCACCTGAGCGTGCAGGTGCCTGGATGCGTGACCCGCGGTGGGGCAGCGCTCCACGCTGCAGACAGCCATAAATCTACCAAGGTTGCCTCCAGTCAAGCTCCACCTCTGTGGACTGCAGGGCACGTGTTCCCATGCTGGGAAATCTGACCCCTCGGTAGCCTGAGAGACAGGAGAAGCCAGGGCTTGGTGTTTTGAATAAGTGGCTTTTTATCTGAAATCCCGTGGGGAGCATGAGCTCAGTAACCAATGAAATTATATCTGTTGTTTCAAGCAGTGAAGAAAACTTGGCCTGATGTTTATTGAGATTTATGGCTTCCCTTGAGCTTAATTGTCTTTGGGAGCCCTGGATCTTTTTAACGGTTCAGCTAAGTGGTACTAAGAAGGATGGTAATGGTTTGAGCAGTCTGCCCCCTTAGCATCTCTCTCTCTCTCGCGCACAATTTGCTGATATTTGGGAAACAGAGCTGATGCTTTCCCCTCCTGAGGTCACACTGAGTCACTGGTGTGAACCTTCAAGAGACACAACCAGGTGTGAAAAGCTGCCAGGGAGTGTTTCCTTCACGGGTTCCATGTCCTGCCTGTGCTTCGGGGTGGGAAGACAGGAGATGGGCATGGATCTACTGCGAAGAACAGGGATATGGGGCGCTGGGAGGAGGACAGACCCTACATGGTCCTTCTTGTGGGGTGAGAAGGGCCCATTTGGGATGCTGGAAAGGAGCTGGGCGGCTGAGCTCGTCATTGGGAGGAGAACAGTGCCCTTCACACGCCTGTTCCGCGGAGACGTTCGGCTCTTATCACTGGTGACCCCTCCTGCCTTGTTATCTCTCGGCAGCCAAGCGATGAAGCCGTGGAGCTGTCAGCGTGGGGGACGACCTGAACCCAGGTGCTCACCCCGGGAAGGTGCCGTGTGCTGTCATTACAGCAGCTCGTTCGGGGTCAGCGGGCGCCTTCCTTAATAACCCCGGGGTTATTGGGTGGCCGCTCCAATCCACATCTGTGGCCTCTGCTAATAACTGCTGGAGATGCAGGCGGATCCTCCTGTGGATGGAGGTTCTCCAGAAGGGCTTGGGAGCCTTTCTGGTGCTGGGAGCAGTCGTGCTGATGCCCTGGATGGGTGTTTAATACCAAGGATGTTCAATATTGGTGTTAAATATTTTGGCTAGTGCGACCTGGCCTGGCTTGCCACATAAATGTGCTGTGTCGGAGGGAGGGATGGGGTTAAATTCCAGAGAGGGGTAAGGAGAGGAGAGGGGGTAGGAAGGCGAAGGGGATCAAAGGCAGTGCCTAGAGCCTGTAACCAGCCGCACCCTTCCATAAAACACCCCTCTCCTCATCCCATCCCGCCAGAGCTCCATGGCAAGCGAAAGCCTGTCCTGGCCTTGCTGTGCAGGTATGCTCTGGTGGGCACCATGGGGAGAATGTTGGGATGTGTAGCAAGGTCTGGTCCTGGTGCAAGGAGAAACACTCGGGCACTGGCAGCTCTTGCTTTGCAAAAATAATCCTGCATTTTTCCCTTTCCGGATAGGGAGGGCACCTAGTGCTGCCCCATCCCAAACAGGGAGTGGGCGAAGGCCACCTATGCATTTCCCAGGTGTTAAAGGTGTTTTCCCACCCTGGGGAATTGAAGAGGAGGTGGCGGCTTTGGCTGCGGGTTGTTGCCCAACGAGCTCGGGGCTTGCTAATGATGTTTGTGAAAGCCCTAAATTAAGACCACACACGGGAGGCTGGGGCGAGCGCTCTGTCTTAGACCTGGAGGGTACGAGGCAAAAATGCTTTTGTGCCTGACTCACCCGCGCTGTGCTAACACTGACTCATAATTACTGATTTCGATGCAGACAAAAGACTTATCTGCATTCAAACATATGGAAAATGCTAATGGAACCTGGTAATGAAGAGGGAAGGTAGTGCTGGGAAGTCAACCGTGGCTCTGTGCGAGGCACACAACAGCCTGGATTTGCTTTCCGAGGAGCGTGAGGATGGGATGAGCCTTCCAAGGACGGGATGAGCCTCCCAAGGATGCTGAGGGGCTGGCCCTGCTGCCCCTGCACAAAGTTGGGTTGAATACAAGAGATTTTGGCTTGCAGAGCTGCAGGTGCTGCCCTGGGACTGGGGACAACCCTCCCTGTTCTGCTATGGTCCCTGCAGCGTTATACGGTTTTCTCCAGGGAACATCTTGTGCAGAGCAGATCCCAGCCCCAGGAATGTCCCCCTGTCCCTGGGGGAGCACCTGGTCCATTTTCCCATGGGCTGAGGTCAACCTGCTCCCTTTCCAGCCCTGGACATGGCTGTGGGGAGGGAGATGCCTTGGGAGGCAGCACATTGGAGCTGCAGGTTTGGTCAGTGCAGCTGCAATAGGTGCTGCCCACCAGCCAATCGTGTAAAACCAGCAGGAAAAGCCGCTTGCAGGAAGAGCCAAGTGACTCCCACACCCTTTAATGGGGCAGGGAATAATCCCAGTGCCTGGACAGAGCTTGGGGAAGGGGAACTGGATGCTGCTCCATGGTCCCAGCTCTGCTTTTGTCCTCCTGGTGAGAGGTGGCAGCAGGTGGCAAGTGCCCAGTGGCCTCCGGCTTCCGCTCGTGGAGATGGAAGGATGCTTAATCCCGGGATATCCCCATCCCGGAGCCGCCTCCTGCCCTGTCTTTGCCCTGTGCCACCTTGCCCCCCTGCTGCTTGGCCCTGCTGGATGCTAAGTGCAACCTGCCCCCGGTGCCAAGTGTTAAATACTTATCAAGCTCGTAGAGCGTCTTCGGAGGTGCGTGCGGGGGCAACACGTTATCCTAATTAGGGAGCAGCTGGAGCTGGCACTGGGCTCCACAGCAGCTGCAGCTCCCTGCTCCTTTCCCAGTGCTCCAGCACTGGGATAGCAGGGAATGATGCTGGGCAAGGCTGGTCCTCGCTTTGGAGGGCACAGTGGTGGCCTCCAAATGGAGAATTGAGTTGGATTCCTCTGCAAAGCCCAAGCCCTGGTAGGAGTTGGTTCCTGCATCTGCCTTTGCTCAGCTTAGAGCTTGCACAAAACCCCATCCTTGCAAATTCCCTTGAGCTCCCCAACTTTCCAACCCTGGCTAAGTCATCTCAGCAGTAGATGTTTGTATCATGACCTACATTGCTATTGCGTTTTAAATATATATATATATATATATATATATTACTGTGATATATGCTAGCTTCCCACATGCAAATTGCTCTGAGTGAACCATTTATCTGGGAAATAAAGGTTATGTTCTTAAAAAGACATTTAGTTCCCTTTCTGAATGATTGAACTAGTTTTCTACTGAGAAAACAAAGGTCTTTAGCACAGCCCAAACCAATGATGGGGGGAAAAAGGGTCAGGTAAAACCTCTCCATTTATTTAATGCTTCCCCCCTCTTCATTCATATTTACAAGGTAAAAGGGGCTCCATCAACCCATTATAGCTGAAATGCATGTCCTGTTTTCAGGGCAAGTAAATCCCATCTGGCATCCCTGCAGGAATATAACCTTAACTCCAGCTTAGTGCCACATTAGGGTATCTTACAGATTCTGCCAGATTTATCTACTTTAAAAAGAGATTGATTTCGGAAGTAAACAGTTTCAGGTGACAAATCTCCTTCCACAGGTGACGTTGAGGAGGAGATATGGGGTATCCGTGTCTTGCTTGATCCCAGGATCTCTGTCTGGATGCCCAGGAGATGGTGCTAATGATGAGCTGGCCTGGCTGTGTGCAAGGGGATGGAGAAGGGCTTGGTGGGTGGATGTGAGTCCCAGCTGCTGTAGGGATGAGAGAAGTTTTTAAGGAAAGAAAGGCTTCTGCAACACCCATCCGTGGGATTGCGCTGGCATTGAGGAGTTTTGGATGTCAGTGTCACTTTGCAACCTTTGAACGTGCCAGGTTTTGCATTTGCAGCTCCCAGCCACATGCACTGCAGTCACTGTGTTTGTGCAGCACCTCCAAAGCACTGACAATAATATTTGCAATAAATATTGCTATTATAAATAATATCTCACCTGTGGTTAGCAATCAGTCTATTCTCATTAATATATTAGGATTGGAATAGATTCTTGGGCATCTGCACATCTCCCTTTGCATCTTGCCCCGCTCCAGGGCTTTGTGTCCACCAGGAGAAGCCCCTGCCTGGCATGGGCTACCTGTGTCCTTGTCACCCCAGCAAGAGATAAGGAGGTGTGAGGGAAACTGGAAATGCAAATTGTCCCCAAGTGACCCAGTGGGGACCTGGGGGGGGATTCGGATGAGATATTGGGCTCTTCCCACCTTCCTATGGATGCATCAGGCTAGATGTGCGTGGCCTGGAGGGAAGCAAGGAGCACTGCATTTCCCATGAAAACCAAACCAAAATAAGCACCAGAACGGGGCTTCTGCAGAGGAAACCCAGTGCAATTTGAGTCGAGGTCCCCAGGCCTGGGGAAGGTCCCGGCCGCCCTGGCTCTGCATTCCCTGCCCGCATCCCTGCGGATGCGCGCGCTGCCCGGGCAGGGCCGAGAGGGCACGGCGGGCGCAGCCCATCTCCGCGCCGCCCAACTGGCCGGCCCGACTGGTTTTTTTATGATTATTTCTTATTCTGTCTCCAGTTAGGCAATACGCTTGCCTGTTAGAAATATTGCCCTGGGCGGCCAGCTCAGCCAAGGAGAAAAACATTTCTTTCGTAAAAATAAAAAGAAAAAAAAGAAATTTTGGGAATTGCTTCCCTTCCCCCTGCAGCTGCCCAGACCCCCAGCTTCAGATAATTCCCTCTCCCAGGATCCCGAGGTGAGTGTCCTTGCAGGGGGCTGGTTAATGCATCCAAACCCTCTGCAGCCGGAGGATGGCTCGGCAGGACTCGCCGGGCTGGAGCTGCTGGATTGGAGCCCAGCTGGTAGTTGGGGATCATTAACCATCAAGGTGCCCCTGGGAAGAAGCAAAAAGGTATTTGGGAAAATTTGCTAACAGACTCTAATGACTTAATAATCCCTGCCGGAGCGCGCGGCGGGTTACGTGAATGTCAAGTTTGTTTGCTTTGCAGCCCGCCGGCGGCGGGTTATGTAAGGGGAGGTGTGACCTCCTGCACGGGGGACGAGCGACGGAAAGGAAAGTGCTGGAGAAGCCCCCAGGGCTTCCCGGGAGCCCTGGGAATGTCGCTTCCAAGGAGCTTTACAGCTGCGCATTGGGATGCAGGCAGCGGGTGCTGCCTTTCCCTGCGCTGCTCTTCCCAAAGCAGCTCCAGCTCTGGGTTGTGTGTTCGCAAACGGAGCCCTGGGCTGTGGCACCAAAGGGAATGTCCCTTTCCAAACTGAGGTGTCCTGGATGTTGGAGCTGCTGCAGCTGGAGGAGAAAAGGCAGCTCTGGGATAGAGTGCAAAACGCACCTCTGAAAAAGGAAAAAAAGAGGAAAAAAGGAAAAAAAGGAAAAAGGCTTCTGAGGCTTAGGGCTGGATATTTATACACTCGCCATAAAGGATATTTCTGCATTGAAGTAATAAGCGTGACGCAGGAAACCAATGGGGAAAGGGTATTCCCTGTGCAGCAAAACCTCCAAAGATCAAAGCGCCTCTTGAGCGGTTTAACATTTCCAATGTTAAATGAATCGGTGTCTCCTCCCTCTCCCCTTCACCCCGCCTGAACATTTTGAGGAGTAAATGGTTTAGTTCGGGCTGAAAGGGAGCGCTTGGGAAGTTCAGGGAAAGTGCGGAAGCGCTCCCGGCACGCGCTCCGGGGCGGCTCGGCGGGATGCAGGGATGCTGGGTCTCCATGCTTATGTTTTTCCTGCTGGTTTATGGTAATTTGTGATTTTTTTTCTCCTTGCTGGTACCTTTCAGACCTGTTCCTTTCTGTGCAGGTTGGAGGTCTTCCCTTCTATCCATGGAGCACTGAATAAAGGGGTGCTCAAGTCTTGGAGGTGTGACTTGCACAGTCCCCCTTGCAAATAGATCCTCTGGGAAACGTTATCCTGGATTTCATAGGGAAGCAGCATTAAAGTGATTAGCATTGAGATGAGGGGATGCTCCAGGGCTTCTGGCCATTCCTGTTAATGCACATGGAAAAGCTCAGCTTTGGGCACAGAGGAGCGTGCTGCCTGGCCCTTGTTTTGACAGACATGAGCCCAAGGCTTGGGAATATGCTGGAAATGCATGGGAAAAAATACGAGAAAGCAGAGCACTGGATCCCCATGAGCTGTTCTCCTTGGAGAAGCATCTCCGGGCATTTATTTGCATGGAAGCAGCAGCGCTCAGGCCTCAATGGCAGCCAGGGAAGGATGGAGCCGTGTCAGCGGCACCCGCACGCCACCGGGATCGATAGGCTGGAGTAATATAGAGCAAAGAGATAACAAATCACTTCGCTTATTGGGCCTTAATTAAGCCTCCTTTATCTCCGTGACAGCCACGCACCTGGGCTCCGGCCCTGGTGGCGCCGCGGCAGTGCCAGGGCCCATCCCTCGGGATGGAGGAGCGCATGGAAAGGTGGGTTTATCCCTGCCAGGGCCTCCCGGGGGTCTCCCGGGTAATGGATACAGTTGTTAGAGGCCCTGACAGCGCGAAATGAAGAGCTCCATCACGGCGAGGCAGCGGGCGCCGCGGTGCCGAGATGGATGAGGGCAATATCGGCGCCGGAGCGGGGGGACGCCGGCCACGGGCCCGGCGCTCCGGCCGGCGCTTTGTGCAAAACGGGCATTTTTCACCCGTGACGCAGCGGGCGCCGGGTCCCCCGGCGGCAGGGACGGCGCCGGGAGCGCTGAGCCAAGGGCCGGGATGCTCCCGCAATGAGTTCATGTGGTGGTGACGTGGCCACGTCCTCGTTTCACTGCTGGCAATTCATGGAGCTGTAGAAATTGGCATCAATTTCAGTCGTTGTGACCCAAGGGAAGACAGGGACCTGCCGGATCCGGGCCTGGATCCGTGCGGCAACACGGAGGCAGTAGCTG
Organism: Nothura maculosa; assembly: GCA_032353885.1. Taxonomy (NCBI): domain Eukaryota; kingdom Metazoa; phylum Chordata; class Aves; order Tinamiformes; family Tinamidae; genus Nothura; species Nothura maculosa. Next base: position 2,901,266 of record JAUBOD010001040.1, on the reverse strand, counting down.
GAAGCAGGGCAGTTTCTGCTCTGCCGAGGAGTTCACAAGGAGAGCAGGGGCTGCCGGCCAAGCGGCGCTGCTTCCCTGTGTCCAAATGTTTTGCCGGAGCCCGGGATGCCCGTCGTGCAATAGCAATTTGCAGCCCTGCAGTGTCAGTCGCTGGAGAGCAGCGGGATGCGGCGCTGCTGCCGCCGTGGGCTGAGCGGATGGAGCCGGGATGTTTTTCCCGGCAGCTGGCAGAGCTCTGCACCTTGAGATGCCGGGAAGCTCGGATGTTAAGGAATACGATTGGTGGGGTTTTCCTTTTTCCTTTTACCCAAAACTCCTATTCTCATCCCCAAAACAACAGGAATGTCATCACTGGGAGCGTTTGGCATCTCTTCCCTGTTTGGCCTTGCAATTTCCCACTGTTGGGCTTCCTCCCTTGAGGATGTTCCATCGGGAATGTGGCGGCTTCACCGGCACCTAGATGGGAGACACAGGAGCTTGGATGCTCCATGCAGTGCAGCTCCCAGCAGCCAAGCGTGGCACCTGCAGCATTCCCATATGGTTCCCTGCACCGGTAGGAGCCGGAGCGGGAGCTGGCATTGGGAAGCACCGCTCGGCTCCCGCTCATCAGCACCTTTCCGTGAGGAGCGCCGCGCACGCAGGAGCTAATTAAGCGGGCGGCTCTGAAGGAGGTACTACATCTCCATGGAAAAGTGCTTCAGCGAGGCTGCTCGGGATAATAAACAAAGCACTTGGGCAGATGATAGGGCATTTAAGTGTTTACTCTTCAGAGCAGTAAGTGCTAAATTTGTTTTTAGCTCCCTTATGAAAAGCCCTTGCGGAGGGAAGGCGCACGAGGGTCTCAGTCATACGGAGCATCCGTGTCCAGCCCAGCACCTCGGCTCGATGCCCTTGGGGACATAGGGATGCCCTTGGGGACATAGGGATGCACTGGATATGATGCTCCCCAAGGGTCCCTGAGGATTAACGTGACCGTGAAGAAGGGAAAATGCAGCAGAAAAAGGGTTTCTTCAGTGAAGGGAAGGGAACGGGGCAGCTCGCAGTGTTGTAGCAGTCATTGCAAGGAGAAGTGGAGAAGGAAGATGGGACCGTGCTTGGGCTGTGCTCAATGCCGGGTGGTTCTCCTGCCTCAAGACATGGAATGGAAACAAATAAATAAATAACAGAAAAACTTGCGCTTTACAAAGCTCGCACCCCGCCAGGCCAGCACAAAGGCAGAACTAGCAGCCAGCAAGGAGGGACCCAGCAGCAAGGAGCCCCGAGTCCAAACCCGGTTTTGATCCATGGGAGCCTGTGCAGGATGGCTCCAAAACCAGTTCAGACAGGGTGTTCTCCAGCGGGAAGGGAACGGGGCTGCTGTCTGCGCATGGGGCCTTTTTGAGGCAAAAGCGCCGCTTTTAGCCCAAATTGGGCCGTGCCTGAGCATGCTTCCCCTGCGCATCATGGATTCAATTACGCCGCGTTGCCCGTTTCTGTTAAATTTTAACTCGTTTCACATGGGTTGCGTGAACTTTGCCTGACATTTGGAGGCAGGCAACTTGTGTCATCAGGTTACGCTCACACTTATCTCTGCAAATATATCCCTTGGACCCGGCGCAGCCCCCGTGCGCCCTCCTCATCCTCCCGGGATGAAGGCTCCGGGCTGGAGCGCTGGGAAGTGGCCGGCCCTGCTGATCAAAGGCATCACCACTGTTGTTGTAGAGGTGACGGGAACGTTTAAGGGGCTTTGGAAAGCCCGGCCTTTGCCGTAAAAAGCCAGACACCAGGCACAGAGCGACTGCAAGGCGGGTTTAGCGATAATGAAACGGCCTTTTGTTCCTAAACTCCAAGAAGAACCACAAACCTCTTGATGGTGTTTATAATAAAGCCTGCGAAACCTTTTACACATAATCCTGTAAAGGGAGAGCTGCAGGCTGTGGTGGTGCCGGGCGAGCCCCGGGGCGGGCAGAGCAGGCACGTGGGCTGCTCGCTTGGCTCCTCAACCAGCGCCCACGTTTCTATCCCAGACTATCCCGGTCTGGAGTATCTCAGAGCCATCCGGGTGTCTCCAGAGGCTGCGACCGGCACTGAGTTGTGCTGCTGAGCAAGTGGCATAACAAGTTTGGGCATGGCATGGTTTGGCATGGCATGGCTTGGCATGGCTCTGCATGGCTTGGTGTGGTTCAATGTGCCATGGTTTGGCATGGCTTGCCATAGCTTGGCACGGCATGGAATGTCTTGATATGGTTCAGCATGGCATAGAATGTCTTAGCATTGCTTGTCACAGCTTGGCATGGCTTGGTATGGCTCAGTATGGCTTGGCATAACATGGCATGGCATGATTCAGCATGGCTTGGTGCAGCTTGGCATGGCATGGCATGACCCAATAGCCTTGGAATAGCTCAGAATAGCTTGGCACAGCCTGGCATGGCAATGGCATGGCTCGGCATGGCAGGACATGGCTCGGCATGCCATGGCATGGCACAACAAGGCACAACACAGCTCAGCATGGCACAGCATGGCTTGGAACAGCTCATCCAGGCTTGGCACAGCCAAACCACCCACCCTTCTCCTCCTGCTTAGTCCTAGAGCACCTCGGTGCTTCCAATACCCCTGTTTTAGCCCCAGTCCTGCGTCCCTGGAGGCACCAGCCCCCTGTCTGCACCCTGGGGCTCCCAGGACACGCAGGATTCCATGCACAAGGTGCCACCCGGGCACGGTGGCCACACTCCCCTTATGAATAACCTGGAAAGGGGAGCCGGGCAGGGAGCTACCGGCTCCAGACACCTCTCCTGCAAGTGCTCTGCTCTTGGGCTCCATGTCCCCTTGCAGCTCCCATGCAGGTGGTTGCACGGGTGCTCCTGATCACCCGCTGCTGGAAACCTCAGGAGAATCCCTGTGTGGAAAGGCTGGGAGCGCCTCTGCTCCGGCGCGCTCGCGTGCCAGCGGCTGCATCCAACGGCTCCTTTTCCCCCTTCTTCTCCCTCCCTGATGCTGTAAATAATGCCGAGGCCTGACTGTGTGCATTCCCGGAGCTGGGAATGAGCCAAGGGAGCATGGGTGGAAATGGGAGCTCAGTGTCTTCCATTGCCCTAGGGATGGGCCTTGGGAGGTCTATAGGGGCAGGACGCAGTGTCCAGCATTCCCAGGCTCCTGGCCATCTAGCCGGGACCTCCCGCTCGGAAAGCACCGCTCCCTCCTGCCTTTTCCAGGGCACGGCCGCCTAAATAAATTAGGAATGGGAATGTGCGGGGGTGGGGGAGATGGGCGAGGGGGGAACTGGCCGCCTGGAAGTGACCCAAGCCCAGGGAACAGATGCAACTCATAGCGTTAATGAGATTTTTTCTATTTTTTTTCTTTTTTTCTTTCCTTTTTTTCCTCCCCTTCCAAAAGGCACCGCACTGTTGAGAACCGGGGGCTTTCTATCCCATGGCAACACCGAGCGAGGGAAAAATGGGCCCGGCTTTGATTTCATTTTTTTTGTCCTTTACAGGAATCACCGGCAAACAAAAGCCCGGAGCAGATTTATCATTTTTCTTTCTCCCCCACCCCCTCCTTTTCTTTCCTTTTATATTTTTTTAAAATAGGGTTAGAGCAAGATGGATGGTTCCCCAGGCCCGGGGAATGAGCAGAGAGAGGCAACCCTGTCGTCTCCGGCATCCCATTAAGCCCAGCTCTGGGAGGAGGCCGCCCCAAGACTTATTAAACCTGCCCCGGCCCAGACCCCGATCCCTTCTCCCGGTGCCGCCGGTGCCTTTCCCGCGCATCCCTCTGGGAACGCTGCCATGGGCAGGGACTGCTCCAGCCCGGCAGGGTGACAAGAGGCTGGCGGTGCTGGTAGCCCCCCGGCAAAGAAGGACAAAGGGGAAAAGAGGCAAAAAAGGGGAAAAAAGCAAATAAAGGGAATGCATCAGGATGCTGGATGAGGCGGGAATGGGAGGATGGGGGCTGCCACCAGCGTGGTGTTAATGCTGCTATTTCTACTTTAACACTTACCAAGGATTTAAAACCCACCCGTGGTTGGAGTTTGTTCTTAGTGATAAATTTTGAATAGCTTTTAAATTATGGATGTGCCTCCATTGGGGAGGAAGAGCCGCGCGCGACGACGGAGCAAAGGCGGAGCAGCCGGCGTCCCCGGAGCCGCGGCCGGATCCGCTGGGATATAGCGTTACGGCGGCGATAGGATCGGATCGCATGGCAAAGCACGGGCTTCACAGCTCCGATACGGATCGCTCGGGACGTGGAAAATCACAGGGCGGAATCGCAGGGCGGCGGACGCTGCAATGGGCTCCCTCTGTCAATAAGGGCAGTGTCTATATCCATACGCAAGCAATGCACGTGCAGATATATGTCTGCGTGCACATCCCGATAGGGATTTGCATGGAAAATAATGCTCGTGCACAGGGGTCGCATTGCCCTGCTCCCATTGCCTTGCAGTTACAGCCACCCCCTGCTCCCGCATTCCCAGCCAAACGTGTATCCCTGCGGCAGCAGCGATGGGAATTTCGGCTAAAAAATCCTCCTGTGGCTGGAAGGCTCCGTCTCCCACCGAAACCCCTGTCTGCAAGAGGTGATTTCAGCTGCCCATGGAGAGCACCAGCCGTTGGCTCTGGAAAAGCCATGCGGATGCAGCGGGATCCCTCCATTTTCCCTGGCAAGGCCGAGCAAGGTGATCATTACATTCCAGCATCGTTCGGGTACACTCCAGATAACGCTACAAACCCTCCTAGCTCTTTGGAGAGTTAAAGTTAAGCCAGGAAGGGCTAGTCTAGAGGTTTATGCCCTGCAAAGAATCGTCCCTCCACAGTAGCCAGGGTCCCTTCAGCCTGGGAAGTTGCTTCCAATGTCCCGTAGCGGAAACGGCAGCAGGATCTGGCCCCCACATGCTTCCCTTATTCTGCCATCCCTTTCGAAATGTTTATGTTGGACGGGCTCATCATTTACCCTGGATATCCGTGCAATGTGTCTCTCTCATTGAACTCTGCAGCGTCAGCAGCTGGTGATCCGAAACCCCGGATGCATCTCGGAAAGGCAGACAGGGAAGCAGGGATGTGGCGACCGGGCAGCTGGGAGCAGGGATTGCTCTTTGGGAGCAAAACAAAGCACCCACGATGCTAAATGCAGGGGAAAGGGAGCGCAGGGGCTCCCCTCCCAACCCTTGGCTGGAGCCCAGTGGGGATTTTCTGGCAGTCGCTTTTCTCCTGGGAAATCCCAGTTAGCTGCAACTGCAGTTTTGCAAGAAAAGGCCCATTGGGATGTGGGCTCGGATGGAGTAGGAGGAGAGAGCGAATTGCACAGCTCAGCACCAGCACTCGTGTGCAGGCTGAGACCTGGCTTTACTCGTGCTGAGCCAGGCAGGACAAGACCTCCTGCCTCAGAATAAATCCCAGTCTTCAGTCTGGGATCTCCCACCTTTTCATGAGGAAACAGGAGATCTCTCCTTTTTTTGCCAATGCAGAATAGGAAAAAAAAAACTGTTTGGAGCATGTATTGATTTTGCTGGGGAGCCTTTGCATCCTGCCCACGGGGCCAGCGAGGCCGCCGCCGAGCACGGAGCCTGACCTACTTACAGCCGGGCCCTGGGACTTTCGGGAATCCTCCTCTTGGAAGCACAAAGTGTGAGTTGAGGGCACTCAAAATGCAGGCTGGGCTGTTGCTGCAGGCCCTGCCAGGTCCCTGGCTCCAGGATTGCTGGACCTGCCTCCGAGGGCGCTTGCGCTGCAGAGCGATGCACGGGCTCCGTTAACAAATCCAATTGCCACTGATGCGCTCCTCGTTGCACCGCCGGCCGCACGCATCATTATTTCATTTAAAAGATGGAATTTGTTTTCTCTTCCCTTAATTCGAGTCCCCAAAATCTCATTAGAGTGTTGCTGCTCGTTGCAATTTGGAGCAAATCGTGGCTTAATCCAAACTGCCAAGGAAGTTGATTGCCCTGTAAAAATCTCCTTGAAGTCTCCACGTGGAGGCAAGGCGGAGAGGGGAGAATAATAAAAAGGACATCAAATTAGCAGGTGCTGAGGCTTATTTGAGAGGAGAAGAAGAGGCTGCGGCTATTGACAGGACAGCAACGCAAATCCCTTTTGGAGCACCCAAAGAATCAACCTAAACGGATTAATGCGCGGACAGAGAAGAAATGACTTTAGCTGTTTCCCTAATTCAATTCCCTTTATTTTCATACAGCATTTTCATACAAAGCATCTCGCAGCTGCTTTGCTCAAAAGAGAAATAATGAAGACATGTCATTCTAGCAGGATTGCACAGGGGAAGGAATAGGAGGCCTGGCCTCGAGGATTTGATTTTCCAAGACCTCAGGAAGTCACAAGCCATTTTTCCCTCCTCCCCAATTTCAAAATTACTAATTTCCTTAGGCTTTCCTCAAACCATCTCTCTAATATACTGAGACGGATTCTGATCTCATGCTGCTTTTATAGCACTGTAATTCTGAGCTCACACTGGTTTTATACTGGTGCGGTCCCACTTCTTTCAACTGAGTAAATTCCTGATTTATGTGAGTGTGAGGGGCAGGCGGAACAGGCCCTTGGCTTTCCTGGAAGCAGAGCTGGAGGAAGATCAGGCCCATTGCAACT
>JAUBOD010001040.1:2847632-2888187 GCA_032353885.1 Nothura maculosa | reverse complement strand
TTTTTTCCCTTTTCCCCTCCTTTTTTTGCCTCCCTTCCCCCGTCCCTCCCCCTGTTTCGCTTTGATTTCTCTCTTCCCCCGTGCGCGCCGTGGGTGTATGTGTTTTTTTTCGCCTCCGCCGAGCTTCACCAATCCCTTTGGCATGAGTTAAACACCAGCTATGGACACCAAACACTTCCTGCCGCTGGGTGAGTTTTGTTTCGGGGAGAGGAGCGAAAAAAAAAAGAAGGAAAAAAAAGAGAAAAAGCTGCTTAATTCCTGCGGCGCAGGAGGAAGCGGCGGATTAAGGGGGAAAGAGGAGAAAAAGGGGGGAAAAAATCGGTGTCCGAGCTCCCCCCTGGCCCCCGGCGGTCGGGGGGGCTCCGGGTAGCGGGGGGATGCGCTGCCCCCCGGGGGGGACGCGGTGTCAGCGACGGGGCAGCGCTTGGGAAAGTGCGGCCGGGCCCGCTCGGGGGTATTTTGGGTGTTTTTGTGCATTTCGGCCGATTCTGTGTTTTTTCTCCCCCTCTCGCCGCCGCGGGGCCGGGGTCGGGGCCGGGCGCGCAGCGCAGCGCGGCGCAAGCGGCATTTTCAAACGAGGCACCGGGCAGGGGACTCGGCCGGAGCGCCGGCTTCTCATCCCCCCGCCCCCGCGCTGCTTTCCCCGGGGTTTGCTCTCCCTTTTTCCCCTCTTCCAGGCTTTTTTTCTCCTTATTTTCCCCCGTTTTCTCCGTCCCGGCCGCGCGGGGAGCCCCGGCCGCCTCCGCTCCCCCCCTTTGCTGTTTGGTTGCATTTACAGGCTATTTCTAGCCGGATTTTGCCTTCGTTTCGGTGGCTCTGAGTCAAGTCTTGGCTTGTAAGGGCAAATGCCTCCTCGTGTCTTGGTTTCAGGAGTGATATTCCAGAGCTGGCGGCGCCGGGCACGGGGGGGGGAGTTGTAGTGAAGTAGCTGGGTGCCAAGTGCGGGCGAGAAGGGGCCAAATCCTGCCCCCTGCGCCGACGGCCCCGCTCCTTCCTGCGCCCCGCAACTTCGCGCGGCTTTAAACAGGCGCCCAACCTTGGCGCTCTGTTTATTTACTTAATTCCGAGCCTTGCAGTTGAAGTCGCGCCTTGCAACGAGGCGCAATAAACACCAACCCTTTTGCAACCGCCCCGGCTGGCCCTGCCCACCGGGAGCGTTTCCGGCGCCGGGGGGCTCGGGCCTGGTGCCCCCCGGCTCCCCCGCGGCCGTCACCGCTGCCTCGGGCCCCCTTGTCGCCGTGGACGGCTCCGCTGGTTCCCCTTGTCCCGTGTTGTTGTCGAGGCTCCAAGTGTTTCCCCTGCGGGGTCCGTCCCCAAAACCGGGTTGTGAAGCCAAAGCGACGCGTTTGGGTGCATCAGATGCAGGTGTCTGGAATCGCCCACCACCATGGAGCAGTTTCGCCTCAATGGGGGGGCATCTGATGCGTTAATGCCCCCTCTGATGCTTTGGGGGCAGAGGGAGCCCCAATTTGTGGTGGTTTCTCCCGGCTCAGTGTGCCAGGGATGCTAAATCCAACACTATTAGTCATATTGACTTTGACGGGGGCGGGAAGGGGGGCCGTGTGTCACCTTGCTCCGGTCTCGCGCAAGGATTTTCGCGCTGGTGCCAAGGGAAAACAGCCCGTTTATCTGCTCGCCCCCAAGTGCGTGGCAGGAGCGAGACGTTTGGGGAGCATCCGGAGGGGAAAGCGTCACCGGAGGGGCCGGGGGCGCGGGTTATGACTGAGCATCTGTGATCAGCAGCCTTGGTTGCTTGTAGGAGCTGTTTAAAACGCACTGTTGGGGTTGACTCTGCAGGGACAGAGCCTAAACTTTATCCGCTCGTTTTTGGTGGCTGGAAGAAAATTCTGCTTTTGTCGCAGAGTCGCTGGCTGCACTTTGCCCGAGTAGTTTCCCTTTCCCTGGAGCAGCTGGATTCTGGCTCCGCTGTGGTGCAACCCCAGCAAAATCTGCCTGAGTTTGGCCTAAAAAAGGGGAGCGCCGAGTGGCTGCCTGTGCTTCCACTCGGGTGACCTGGCCTGAATCCCGGCTCCCGGCGGTGCCTCCTCTTCCCGACGCCTCCCGGCACTGGAGGCAGTGCCAGGGACACGTTGCATCCCCATGTGTCCCTGGGGCTGGATTCGAGTGTCCGGCCCGGGGAGACCTTTCCTGGCCGCTTCCCGTTCTCCTGCCCATCCGGAGGCCGTGGATGCTCTTCCTCATGAGGATGCTCGTCCTTGAGGGTCGGGCTCATGGAAGGAAGGAACAGCACGTGGGTCCTAGGTCATGGGCAGGAGAAATCCCGAGGGAATGGGGCAGGAATGGCAAAACACGGAGAAAAGTGTCCCTCGAGCATCCCTGCGAGGAAGCGCTGGCGCTGACCCGCGTCCGGAGGAGGCTCCTTGGGTCACCGGCGACACGCGGCATTGGGTCCCTGTAGGAGCAGGAGATAAAGGATAGGGAAGTTTTCCGCTCTGTGTAATGTGGGGCTTGACCCGGCCCAGCTGACGCCTGCAAAACCAGCCGGAAAGGGATTTTTATCCATAGCCAAATCTTGGCTGTGACACTTGGATCCGTCCTCTGCAAGCCCCGGGTTTTGCTCCGTGGCCTTGGAGAAAGCGCCTGCGCTTCTCGTCTTTAGGGCATTTTATTTGTTTGAAAGCGAGCAGGGGAGAAAGCCACAGAATTTTAGTTATTCATTGCAAATATTATTATTGGCATTTTGCTCCCGTTGGAGGAGAGAGAGAGAAAAAGAAAATCGAGGGGGGAATCAAAACATTTCACTGGAAAATACACCCTGGCTCCCTTCCACCCACCTCTTGAATGTGAAAATAAATATTTATTAAGAAATGGGTTGAAAACCTTTCTGCTGGAGTATTGTTTTCCGGGGTGCAGGGCTGGGTTCCCGTAAGCCAGGCTCCGGCCGAGATTTATTTTGTTTTATTTTTGCAGGATGGGTAAGAACCCAAACAAACAGGGGGCCGGGCTCTGGAGCGCAGCATTGGGAGGCCCCTCTTTGGGCCCAAACAGCCCCAATTTGCAACTCGGAGCATCGGAGCGTCCTCCCCGTGTCCAGCCTCGCCTCCGGCCTCCCCTGGATGGCCGTGGGATGAAGGGATGAGATCTGGTCCGTGGGCTGGGATGCGTCCCCGCGGCATTGGAATTGCTCCCCAAAAGAGGCCGAGCTTTGGCCTCGCTGCAAAACACGGGGGAAGGAGCTGCCTGGGTGGTTTTATTTTAATTGATGTTGTCAGGAGTTGCTGGATTTTATTACATTTAAAGACGAGACTCCGGAGCGACTTGGAAGGCTTGACGTGCACTCCGAAAGGCGTGCGCTGACGTTTTGCGCTTTGCTCGTCTCCTGTTTGATTTCTTCCCTCTCCTCCTCCTCCTCCTCCTCTTCCTCCTCCTCGTGCCGTGCCAGAGCAGCGCGAGCCTGCGGAGGAGGGAGCAGCGCTCCCGGCTCTCCCGTGGCAGCACGGAGCAGGAGGAGCCGCGTTGGGAATTGCGGGAGCTCCGGGAAGGATCCCGCATCCCTGGGCACCTCCGGCTGCTCACGGGGTTTTGGGCAGAAGCAGCTCGGCCTTGGGAAGTGCCCCATGGCTGCGATGGAAAGTGAGAACTTGCATTTCCTGCTGCTTTGCTTGGAAAGAGGCAAAGCAGAGAAAATCAGGGCAACAACCCGAGCTGCTTGTTGTTCCGAGCAGCGTGTTTGCAAACAGGGAGTTTCTGAGACGAGCAGGGAGAACAAACCTCCCTGCACGGGGAAGAACAAATTCCACCCAAATGCGCCTTTCCCCCTGCAATATTGTTTCATATGGAGTGTTCAAGGGATGCACATGGGATATATGAGGAATACCAACGAGCAGCTCGATGCTTGCACCTCATACCCGTGCAACTTTGCATCGCCCCCCACTCACATAGCACGTGCTGGAGAATCCCCCTTGTTCCCCTTTCAGTTACCACATTGGAGCAGCAAAATGCGCGAGACAGCGACTTAGAGCAGAAATTCGAATTTCCCCCCGCTTCCCGCTCCGATCCCGTTTTTCCTGCTTTCCCGACGGCTGCGGAGCAGCAGGGTGGCGGGGCGGGCGGCCCCGGCCTCGCGTGCGTGCGGCGCAGACAGCCAAATTGCACCCTAGAGTTATAAAGCAATTGTCTGGCTCGGCAGCACAATGAGCATGAAATGGTGCAGAAAGCAGCGAAATAAAATTGGGGGAGGCAGATGCGTGGAAATAGCGACGTCTCCGTGCTGCCGTCAGGAACTTTTATAGCGGAGCTGGTGTTTGTGTTGCTGGAAATTGGGATGTGATTCCACTCGATGAGAGTCCTCTGGGCTCCCTCTAGCCACCGTAGCGCTTGTGAGAGCCGTCCATCCATTGCTGCTCAGGTTTTCCCTGTTTTCCCTTGCTTTTCCCCATCTCCTTTTCCCTTTTGTGTTTTCGGTGGGACTTCCATGCTCACTCGAACCCCAAAGCCGTGATTTTTGCAGGTGTTTTCTTGTATGCTCCAGTGGCAGTGCAGGATTTGGGATCATGGGAAGTGGGTGGCTCATGGCACAAGGTGCCAGGCGCAATGGGATCGGATTTGAGGATGCTCTCCTAGCTCCCATGCACGTTCCTGCTTGCTCTGCATAATTTTGTCCCAGGGCTGGATGTTGTCGACATTAGGACCCCAAACCCAGGGATCCCATTGCACTGTCTGCTCCATGCTGATTTTTCCATGGATGAGCCCAGCTCCGGGCCCGTGGCTCCCCCTCACACCTGGCCAGTTACCAGAGTCCTCGGAGCAGCCGGGACATCAAACGTGCCAAAGAGCCCAAATCCCGGGACAATTCCCTGCAGCCTTTAGGAATGAGCCGTGATCCCGCCGGAGATATCCCAGAGATACCCTGGCCTGGGGTTAGCCGATACCTATTGTATGCCATGTAAATGGGCCTGGAAAACCCTCCTGGAGCTCCAGGAGGCTGGAGACTCTAGGGATCCCAGCAGTGTTGCAGGGCTCTCATCCCTGCTTCCCATGCAAGGAGGAAGCCGGTGCGCTCCCGGATTGAGCGCAGCCTTGCAAGCTAATACAGCAAAAGTAAATAAATAGAAAAATCAGGGCATTGCACTGCAGTAATTCCCAGTGCGGGAATCACGGGGACATCAGGACTTGGAAGCAAGTGCATAGACCCCATGTCCTGTATCCAGCTGGGATGGAGCTGGAGGGCCCCAACCCGGCCAGCGGCACCGGGAGCAGCGGCTCCGCCGACATCGATCCCACGGAGCAGCTCCGGGATCACCGCAATTCCAAGGGGTTGACCCGTGGCCATTCACCACCTTTAATGCTAAGGCGCCAACAGGGGGGTTAGGGAGCTCATCCTGAGTGTCCGCATGCGGTGGGAAGCGCTCGGAGCTGGCCTGGCAGCTCTCCCGAAGCGCCCGTTGGGTTGCAAAAAGGTGAAGTGCAGAACGTACCTTAAAAAAGCATCCAAAAAGAGCAAAAACAAGTTTCCACGCCGGTTCTTGGCCCTGCCGGTAGCTGTAGAGGAGGAATGTTATAAGGAGCTATTCATCACTGCAATTATTTTATTAAGAGTACACAGTGTGCTCGGGCGCTGGAAGGGACGGAGCGCTGGGATGTTTTCAGCATTATAAATACCGGTTGGTTACATCACCCTGCTTTTAAAAAAATGGTATGTGTGGCCCTGGCGCGAGCGGCCCGGGGCTCCTGCCCTCCCGTCTCCGGAGAAATCCCAGGATCCCTCCCGGCAGTGGCGCAGGGCTCCGCATGGTGCAGCTGGAGCCAATGGGATGGGCTCCGGGGGGCCGTGTGTCCCCTTGCAATGTCCCTCTGGGCAGGAGCGGGATGGCCCAAAGTGAGAAGCACCTTCTGGAGCCTGGGCTGCTGCTTTAGGTACCCTGGACACTGGCTTTTGTCTCCTTCTCCATGCGTTTGGTGTCCTTGGGTTGTAATTCCAGCGTCTTTGCCCTTATTTCTGCTCTCCCTTCTCTTTTTTCTTTTCCTTATTAATTAACTTATTTTTATTTTTTTGCATTTTGGTGGTTTTTTCCCTGCGAGAGCACCCGTGTCTTGTTCTGGCCGCTCTCCCCTGCCCGGCCCTCGCGGGTCCCTCTTGCAGGGAGGCTCTCGGAGCAGATGCCCTGCACACAATTCCCAGGTTCCGGAGCGACCAGGGCAGAAAAGGCTCCAACTTGGCTCAAAAAATGACCCAAACGGCCGCGGGGGCCCTGTCCTGGTGGGATTTTGGAGCATGAGCCATGGGAAGCGATTTTTGGGGTGCAATGTGCCCAGTGTGACCCCCTTCCTTGCCACGTCTGTGTTGTTTATCTCAGGGAGCCTGCCTCTGCAGGTGTGATTTAGCAAGATTCAGGGCTTTTTTTTTTCCCTTTTCTTCTTTTTTTTTTCCTCCCCGCAGTTTAATTTCACTTCCTCAAACCGGCAGGCGAGTGGAACAAACTTCTTTCGGATGATTTCCTCTATAGTTTTAAAGGGATGCCCCGAAATAACAGGGGCTCCTTTTCCTGTTTGGTGTCACTATCTCTGCTATGGAAGGAAGGGGAAAAAACAAAAATCCCCATAAGAAATGGTGGAAGTGGAGCCACAACCTACCGAAACCCCGAGCACCTGTAGCTGCATCCGACTTCGTTCTGTCCTGTTTTTCATTTCATTTTCTTTTCTTTTTTTCCCCTCTCCCTTTTAACGAGCTGGGTTTCACAACCGCGTTCCTGCTTGCGAAATAGGGAGGTGGGATTTGGGCCGGGGTGTTTTCCGGGGCTCGGCCTGCGGAATGGGATGGGATGGAGAAACTGCCCGCGAGGAATTGCGCCGCAGCGGAGCCACCCTCGCCATCCAGCCCTTAAAATCCCATCAGGGAGCAGCAGCCCGCTTCCCAAAGGAGGAAAATCCTCCTCCTTTGCAAAGCCGTGTGTCTAATCCCCTGGGAAAGAAAGGGAGCGTCGCGGCGTGTCCCGCAGCCGGTGCACGCGGAGAGGGTTCATTGTGCAAGGCCAGACCTCCCCGTTGGCCTTGTCACCGTCACCAGTGATGACTTCTTTTGCAGCAGCCTCTCTTGTGGCTTCATTTAATAAAACCAGCCCTAAAGGGCCGGGTTGGAGCTTGGAGCCGCCGTGTCCTTGGTCCTGGTGGCTGCGCCTGCCGCTTTGCGGTTACCTGCGGTGATAACTCAAAGCCAGCGACGTCCTCGGTGTGTTGCAATTAGTGAGTTTCTGTTCAAAGACTTCAAAAAAAAAATCTTGGGAAATATATATATGGAAAAAAAGTTTGGGAAGGTAGTGTTTTCAGGAAGAAATCTGTGATGGGAGGTGATGGGGCTTGTGCAATCTGCAAAGTTGGGTCCTTGGTGCTGGAGAGGGTGCGAGGCCAGGGATGGAGCCCGGTCACTGCAGAGGGGGAATCCAATAAAAAAACTAGGAGCTACTGGTGAGGCCCTTCCAGAGGCTCCTCTGGCAGGAGCCGCTGGGCGCAGTTGGGATGTGGCGGGAGCCGGTGACTCATGGAGCTGCGGGATGGACGGAGGCAACGACGGTGTCCGGGACAAGGGGCAGATTCCACAGTGGGCAACAGGCTCTGAGTTGGCCTGGGGCTCCCCTGGAGCCCTGTGGATCCGCAGCCCTTCCCTGCATCCCGATGTGGATGCATCGCCCTGTGCCAGCCCGGCTCTTTGCAGGGATGCGGGCGCGGATGCAGCGAGCCCGGCGCTGCGCAGGCTGAGCTTGCCGCGGAGCAGGGCTTATTTAAACCAGCCTATAAATAGGCCGGGGTGGCTGAGCGCGGGCGGGAGGTGCCGGCAGCTCCCAAAGGACCGCGCAGGGCAGAGCAGGGAGCCCCAAGGGTCCCCAGGGTGCCGCTGCGACCCTCACCCCACCTCAGGCCCCCGGCCCGCACGGAGCCGCCTCCGAGTGTCAGCATGGAGCAAACGTGCTGAGCGCACGGAAAAATCCCAACCCAGTAACACCAGGAAGAAATGCTGGTGTGTCCTGGGCGGGTGAGCCGGGCTCCTCGCGCGGATTCCTCCGAAGGGAGGTTCTCGCGCTGGCACCCGGCCACCAGCCGGGCCGGCCGCATTTTTCCCGGATTCTCTTACCGTTTGGGGACTGAACTTTTGCCTGGAAAAAAAGAATCCAAAAATGTCTTTTTAGGTGGGTTGAGCCTGAGGCTCACCTGGGTGGGGATGGCTGTGTGGAGTCTGCAGGAGGAAGGTGCAAAGAACCTGGTGCAAAAAGGAGACTTAGGGAGTTTTGTCCCTTTTGGCCCAAAATACGCGATGGGGAAGCGCTGCTGCGGTGGAGATTGAGATACTGAATGTGCAGCAGGAAAATCGAGCTTTTAGCGTTGGAGTTGGGATGCAGCTGGGAATGCACGGGCTGGCGGAGCGCACGGGATGGAGCCTGGATGAGCGCGGCCGGGCGCCCGTTCCAGCACGTGTTCGGGAAGAGCCCTGCTGGATATTGCTTCCTCATGGAGCGTTTTCCCCCGTCGCTGCTAACGTGCTAGTTTGTTGTTGTTGGCTGTGTGTGGCCCTGGGGAGCCCAATGGGGAGGGATGCAGGGATGAGGCTGGGAGGGAAGCAGGGATGGAGCCGCTGGTGCCTCCGGGGACCTGGCAGGGAATTTTGCATGGGAATGCTGCTGCTCTCCAGGGAAGGATGCTCATTAGGAGATGTTTCCTGGAGGGAGGGCATGGCCATTCGCATCCCGTGCAGCTGCAGAGCCCTTGCAGAGCTCGTGGCACTGATGCCCTTTGCGCCTGGGATCAGCTCAGCGCTGCCAAGTCACGGCTTGGAGCTGGGCTTAGCAGGGCGAAGTCTAGCTAATGAGCTAACAGCAATTAATTAACTCCTGGGCACTTTGCAAATATTAGCTCACTGTTTTGCTGCGAGCAAGGTCTGGGCCGACTTGGCCTTGGGGAGCGTTAACACCAGGATGCAATGAAAAATGGGAATAATCCCCATCCTCTGGGTGCCTGGGGTTTTGGGAACGGCTGCTCCGCATCCGAGTGCCTACCTGCTTCCCGAGAGATGCAGAGCGATCCCAGTGGGCTTGCAAACCCGAGCATGCCCAGGGCTCCTGGCTCAACGTCAGTGCAGATGGGGGTGTTTATGGAGACGCATTTATTTGTATCCCCCCTGGAATGGGCAGTTTGGATCGAGTGGTTCCTGGTTGTGTTTATTTATTCGTTTATTGCTGATTTTGGTGTTTTGCAAAGTTTGCAGGGTCGCTGCACCCGCAGCTCCCAGGGTGACTGTTCAGGCTGCAAAGCGCCCATGCAAGTGCTCCTTGTCCTGGAGGTTGCATCTTCAAATAGATGAGAGACAAAAAAATTAGTCCTTTTCCCCAGACCGAGGGGCTCTAGGGATGCAGCTCTGGGAAAGCGGGATGAGCCCTGGGGTCCTTGAGCTGTGGGGAAGTTTCCTCGCTCCTTACAGCTTGGAAACCATTTCGTGGAGGGCTGGTCCTGCTCCGCGCAAACTCCTCTGGCTGTATTAAAATGCTTGGGATTTTCGAGCGAATCAAAGCTGCTCTGTGCGGTGCCAAGAAAAATTCAGCAGCCTCCAAAAACATCCTTCCCCCTGGATTACTTATTCCTCCCGCCAGGAGGACGGATGGAAACTGGTAGGTTCAGGTGGCTCGTCCTGCACCGGCTGGACCGTCTCTTGCTGCGGTGGCCACTGGCGAGTGGGGACATCTCAAAGCATCCCGTGAGCTCCAAAGTCATCAGTTTAGGCAGAACTTTTGGGTTTTGATGTTTTTGCACCCTAAATATACAAGATTTTATTTCGGGAAGGGTTAAAAGCACTTTTGCGTCCCCATCCCCCTTTCTGGTCGGCTGTTGTCGGCAGCTCGCGCGCAGCAGGTCGGTGTTTGCACTTAGATGTGTTTTTCCATATGCTTCCCATAGCTCCAATCCTGCAGTTTGCACATGGCGATGTGAGGGAGAGGTAGGCTGCCTTAATATCATATGATAATATGAAATTAGATCCATTTTACATAACCCGAGTGCACCCAGGCGCGGGGAGGGCTGCGGCGCCTGCCACGGATTCCTGGCCCTCCTTCCCAATGTCTCGGAGCGTGTGAAATGCCCGAGGGCAGGATGAGCCCAGGGAAGAGCCCTGTGGACACCGGGTCAAACTCTGTGAGCTCTGTCTGGCTGCAGGAGGGCTGGGATTTGGGCTGGAAAGCTCGGGATTTGGTCTTTTGGGGAGAGGACGTGGCCTCTGGCATGGGTCCAGCTCCAGAGGTGCTTTCCTGGGGTGACTACCTTGCCCAGGGGCTGGATTTGATGGAATCTTGGTGTTTTGGAGAAGAGGAGCTGTGCAGATGATTGCCAGCAGCCAGGGCAGCTCCCACTTTGGGCAAGGTGGGATTTCATGGCAGCTCTTGGAAAACCATCAGGATACTGGTACCCTCAGGATAGGAATGGCATCCCTGGGAGCCTATCAGGATGCTGATGCCCCTGGAACAGGGATGGCATCCATAGGAACCATCCCTATCTGCTCGTGCTCTTTGTGCTGTGGCTTTTCCTGCTTGGCCCCGTTGGAAGCAGCGGGAGCGCTCCCTGCTCCCACACTGCTGCGGCCTCGGAGCCGGGAGGCTCCCTTCACAGAGCGCTGCAAATTCCACGTCATCCCGCGGGAACCCAGAGGGAACCCCAGTGATGCCGGCTGCCCTCGGGATCCGCTCCGTGCATCCCTAGGGATTTTGCTCGGCAGAGACGCTGCCGGCAGGAGCATCTGCTCGGATGCTTTTCCAACTGGGAGGTTCCCGAGCTGCGTGCGGAGCTCGGAGCTGCCGGTGGGCGACGGCAGGGGAGGAAAAGGCCGGTACCGGCAGCTCCTCCCGATCCGCAGCACCCGCTCCCTATAAAGGGAATTATTAGTTGTCACCCGCTCCCTAAGCCAGGGCTGCCGCAGCCTCCCAGAAACCGTTTGTTTTCATTTCCAGCCCTAATGCAAGGTCTGGAATGAGGGCTGCAATTTCCAGACACTTTTGCTATTAGTGATAGGCAGGAGTTAACCATTCGAGCTTAAATTAATTGCGCGCTATGTGTGCTTTTTTTTTTATTGATGCATAATGTATGATGAGAAAAAGTGAAAAAATAATTAAAGTCTGAGGAGTGCTGCATGGATTCATTCATTATGAAATCTGGGTCAGCAGCCGGAGAAGGAAAACAAGGCGGGAGGGGGGCAGCTGGAGTGGAAAAACAGGAGTTCAGAAATGCCGCAGGCAGCGGAGGAATCCGTACGGCCCTTTGGAGGCAGCCTGGGAACACGGGCTTGCACCCGGACGGTTCGGATCGTGCTGGGATTCCCTGCGATCCGATGGGAGCAGAGCCTGATGGGGCCTGGGTGCCACTTGCCACCTCGTGCAAAGCCGGGCTCGGAGCAGCTCCGTTGGGAAAGGCTCCCGGTGCTCGTGGGGATGCGGAGCAGGGATGCTCCGTGCGAGCCCTGGGGCCAAGCTGATTGAGTTGCAAAGCGTGTGGCCGAAACTTGGACTCTTCCGCCCTTGGCAGGAAGCGCAGACATTTCCAAACGTGCTTTTGTCCTGGTTTAGGAGAGGAAAAATATGGTGCTTTCAGAATCCAATTGCAAAATGGAAATTCCCTGCTTTCCTCTTGCTCCCGCCGCAGGAATGGCTTGGGCTTTGTGACCAGCCGGAGTTCATCCGTGTGAAATGCCGTTGCCATAAGAGCGTTCATCCCGGAGAAATCCTTTCCCGACCCGGTCGGATGAAGTGCTCTGGAATGCAGGGACTCTCCAGCCCCGGCGCTCCGTCCATGGATGTGGTCCCGGCAGGAGCTCCTGGGCCTTTCCAAACAATAGTTATCGCAGTTAGACCCTGCCTCTTATTTCATCCTCCCAAACATGCATGAGAGTGTGGGGTGCCGCTTGCTCCACGCCCTCCGGCTCTTGGATCCCTATGGGAATGTTTTCCATCCCGGTGCTGATCCCAGCTGGCTCGGGTGCATCCGTATGGATAATTGGGGCAGGTTGGAGGCTGCCGGCGCGCGGTGCCGCTTCCCGCGGTCCCTTCCGCGCTGGCCACGTCGCCGCTCGCTGCCGGTATCTGATTTCCCTCCTCCTCCCTTAATCCAGAGGCCGCTGTGATTTATTCCCGGGCTGCGCCAAGGGATGCTCGCGGGGGTCGGGAACGCCGGGAAGAAAGCGGTTAAAGCAGAAAGCCGGGATGTTTTCCCACCCCGGGAGCCGTGGGGGAACACAGAGCGCCCATTGAGTCGGAGGGAAGTAATAACGCTTCTAATTTTCCTGTGCGATTTAATAAAAATGTAAATTGACTTGGGCTGCGTGACTCACGGTGCCGGGTGGGTGTCGATCGGGATTAATCGGCGGCGCCGTGAGCTCCGCTCGGGCTTTGTTCCTGCAAATGCCGATACCTCCATGCCCAGCATCCCGGGCGGACCGGGGATGGGGGGGGGGCACTCGCTTTTGGGGCCAAACGGGGCAGAATCGGGTGCAGCGTTGGCTGCTGGAGCAAGCGTGCCAGGATACCGCACTCTGACCTGGGTTCAGCTCCGGACACTAATGGATTACAAATAACAATAATAAATTACAGGAGATGGGCTAATCTACCTACTGTAATGTTACATTACCGTGACTGTTAGTTATATATTAATGCATAATTGCATTACGCCGGCTACATATGCATAAAAACCTCCTGCTCGGGGGCCTCCACCGGCCTTTAACTCTCTGTGGTGCAGCGGGGAGGCCGGGGCGCGCGCGGAGCCTCCGCGCAGACGCCTGCCGTGCCCGAGACCCAGTTCTGTCGCAAGGAATGAAGAGCGAGCCTTTCCCTTCAGTTATTTTTAATGCGCCGAGCCCCATGCGCGGCGCTCGCCCTGGCTCCGCTTGCTGCGAGGCTCCGCTGCTCTCTTGCTCCGGCCTCGCTCCCCCTGGTCCTGCCGGCACGAGGGCTGATGATGCTTCTGCACCGGGCATCTCGTCCTGCTGCGGCTTTGCCCAGAACTGGTGTTTTTTACCCCGGAGAATTTAAAGCAGGGCTTGGATGTGTTTGTGTTAACCGGGCGCCAAGCGGGGATGCTCGGGCGGCATCTCCGTGCTGGTGCCATGCCGGAACCTGGCGCTGCAGCTGCTGGATGGCCCGAAATGCTGCATTGGGAACAGTCCATGGGAAGAGATGAGGGCCGAGGCGCTGGCGCTGATGCAGCAGCCCGGGCAGCCTCGCCATGAGCCAAAACTCCGGCATTTTTCCCCTTGCTGAGGCCGGTGGCACGAGCGCGCAGCCGCTTCCCTTTGCACGAGCGCGAGCTCTTGCTCCTCAATATAGTTTTATGCCTCGTTTGCTGCCCTGGCACTGGAAGCGGAGCCGGATTTCTCCCTAAATTCCAACCAGGAGGTTTCTGCACTCTGCTCCAAGAGGCATCGGGGAGGGAACATCCTGAGTATTCCGGGAACACGCAGGAGGCAGCTCCGCATGGGCTTGCATGGGATACCCTTGCATGAGGTTGTACCTAGTTGGGTCTCGTGCAGGGCAGAGGGGCCTGTCCCGTAGCAGGCACCCAAAAAAGCGCCTTTTCCACCCGCTTCCTGCGGGATTTAGCTGGAAGTTGTTGTTTCCACTTGGTTTTCAGGAGAAAGAACAGCAGGATTTCGCTGGGGCTGCTTTGGGGTTTGCATGGAGACGGATGAAGAAATGGGCTTTTTTGAGCAGAAAGTGCAACACTTTTCTTGGGATGGGGAAAAATCCAACTCCCTACGGCTCCCTTCTTCCCGCAATAACCTTGGAGCTCCCCGGCGTGGGGGCCCGGCTGGAATCGTACACCTTGAGAAACATTATCCCCTTCCTTGGCCCTCAATATTGCATGAGCAGATTAAAAATTTAAGCCCAAATGAGCCCTGCCATGAGAAGGAACCGGCTCGGTTTCAAGTTCTGTTTAAGTATTTTTCTTTATAATGTAGCTGTGTCAATTAGAAAATGACATTGCTATTTAAAATGCTGTTCCGTGGCCCTCTTTAATTAAGGCAGCGATATAATACCAATCTGCTCTCATTAATGAATTTTTAACCATCAAAATGAGAGTTGAATGACGCACGGGCGGGTTTTCAGCGCGAGGGTTTTCTCCGCTCCTTCCTTTGAGGCGGCAAAACAAACCCGGGAATTTCTTTGAAGAATAATAATAATTAAAAACACAAACAGGCAGGCGTGCAAGGCCCCGGTGCGGTCATTGCCGTGGCCTGTTGGGATGTGAGCTGCTCCCAAGGGCTTGCTCCGGGTTTGCAGTGGGTTTTCCGCAGCCTTTTCCCTGTCCCTCCGGGTGCTTTTCCCTGCCCAGGATGATGCTTCATCCTGCTGAGGATGAGGATGGCGGCAGTGCTGGCTCTGCTCCGACCATGCGATGCCGCGATCCGGGATCCGTGTTTTGGGATGCCGAGGTGGAAAAGGGCATAAAAATGCGGCAGGGGGTTCTGGTGCCACTTGGCGCATGTCCCTGCAGGGGAGCCCGTGCAGCCCAGGATGCATCCGCTCCTCCCGGCCATGGAAGCTGCTTGTTGGGAACTGCCCATTCCCGGGCTGTTCCTGCAGGGCGCCCTGACCTGCTCCCTGCCCGTGTCCCTTGTCCCTGTCCGCAGGCCGCTTCCCGGGCAGGGCGCGAGCCAGCTCAGTGCGACACTGGCCATGGGCTTTGCGCCGGCCCATGGGAACTCCCTAATCCCAGGGATTTCAGCCGACTCCGGCACTGCGGAAGCGGGATGGAGCTGGCATGACGTCTGCCTTGCACCCGTGTCCCTTGTCCCCCGTGGGATTGGGACATCCCGGGGTGCAGCCTCTCCAGCATCTTGTCCCGATGCTGCCGTGCGGGGACGGGTCCCTCGTGCTCCATCCTCCCTCCCAGCCTGCGCGCTGGCGGCTAATGATGCTGATTAACACACTAATTAGCGCGTCTCTGCCGCTTCCGCGGGTGCCCGTGGGAAGGAGCGTGCAGGCGGCTCCGCGTCTTCCAGTGCCCAGGGAGACGATCCCGGGTTTTGCAACCCCGGGGAGGCTCCGAGCTGCGTTTCGGCTGGAGCCGGGAAGGGACCTGTCGGGAAGGCACCACTTGGGCTCCCGCTGCGCGCTCATTAGGGCCAGCCGGGAATAGCCCTGTGGATGCTCTTGCATTTTGAAAGATGCCTGTGTGTTTTTTTTATATATTCCTTTAAAAAGCAAAAGCTGCTGCAGTTGGGCACGTGCCATGAGCTCCCTGCGATGCCGGGATCCGTCTCCTGTGTGTGGCAGGGCTGAAATTGCCCTAAATGCTGCTATTTGTGCCCACTCTGCGTGCTGGAGCGGCATGTTCCTGCGCCGTCGGGAAACACGAGACGGGATAAGGAAGTTGCCCTTTCTCCCTGCAAAACGCTGCCCTCTCCCGTGGCGCATTGCGGGCCTTGCTGCCCGTGCGAGGTGTGAAGTAAGGATGAGGAGGAGGAGGGATTAGGGAGATGCTTCCTCTCCAATGTGCAGGATAGGGATGCTCCAGGAGCTGGTTGTGCCCTGTAAAATCCCGGGCTCTTCTCTCGGCCTTGTCTGCTCATCCTCTTGTGCGTGTGTCAAGCTCCAACGTGTGGGTTTTCCAGCTGTTCCTCACCCCTCATCCTTGCTCCTTTTCCTTCGTTCCCCAGATCCATCAGCGTTATTGCTTTGCCGGCGGCGCCGGCTCCCTGGGCCACCCCAGCCCTCCCCAACATATTAACGCCACAAATCACACGTGGCAGGAGCCCGAGCCCCCCTCACTTCCATGTGAGCTTTTCCAAGCAAGGGGCTTGGAAAACATCTTGGTAAATGCTCCATGTTTTGGCTAGGGCTTTCTGGGATGCTCCAAGAAACCCTGTGACCTCCCTTTGGTTTCTCTTATCCCAGGCCCGCTCCAGAGCCCATCCACGAGGCCTGGGAAAGCAGGCTCGGAGAGCAAATGAGCCTGGAAATGCCGCAGGAAACGTTGTTTGTCCGAGATATCTGCCTTGGCCAGGGGTGGAAGGGGAAGAAATAATGCAGGGCAGTGGGATTTCTTGCCTGGCTGCGGCGCGGCCGCCGTTGGGACACACATTTGCAGGCAGCTTCCCTGACTTGGGCCTTTCTTTCCCTTTTTGACTCCGGCAAACATCCGTTCCATCCCTCGGCGAGTCTATTATCAGCGGCTTAGCGGGCAGGCGGCACGGCGGCTGTGCAAACACGCGCGGGACAGGGATAATTCCCTATGGTCCCTACCGCGTGCCGTGCCGGATCTCCGGAAAGGGGTGCGCATGGGGGTGCATCCGTGCGCTCCCCACTGCTTTTCCCTTCCTTTTCCCCCGTTATCCCCATGCACGGGGCTTTCCAAGCGTGCGCTTCGTCAGAGCTGGGAGCAGACGGGGCGCGCGCCCGGGGCTGCACCGAGTGTTGGGGGACGGACCGAGGCCTCCCCTTGGAGAGGGCGGAAAAAATAATAATCCGGGAGCCAGGAAAGACGGAGCTGCCGGCGGTGTGTTTATCGCAGCGAAGAAAAAGGGCTCTGTTCGAGGCCCCCGTCGCACGCAGAAGCGGCTGGGGAAAATGTTCCGCCCGTCCACCCACGCTGCATGCGGCAGGAGGGCTTTTCCGCGCCGCCTTCCCGAAATAAAACACGCACGGAGCAAAGGGAGAGGGGGGGTGGTTTGTGGCGGGGCTGCTCCTCGCCAGCCCTGGCCGCGGTTCAGGAATTCCACATTATCTGTGAGCGTTTCCAGCTTCCTCAGCTGGAAATGTATTCCTATTGAAGCTATTCCTGGTTGAATGGCTAGGGATAGGCTTATGGCTAGGGGTAGGGTTAAGAGAGAGGAAGCGTAGGGTCCTTTGGAGAGCGCTGTTGCAATGGGCTTGTCCCTGGAAGTGGAGCAGCATCGGGAGAGTGGTGCTGGTTCCATCTTTGCTTTGGAGGCAGCACATGGCCGAGTGAACCTAAGGATAGGGGTAGGATTAGGGATAGGATTCCGAGAGTGAGGAAGCGTGGAGTCATGTGGATGGTGCGGATAGAATGGGCATGGCCAAGGAAATGGAGCAGCATATGGAGACGGGTGGTGGGATGCTCTTGGCCTCTGAGGCAGCGTTAGAGCTGCCGTGGCCTGGCTTAATGACTAGGGTTAGGGTTAGAGCTAGGTTTAGGGTTAAGAGAGAGAAAGCAGAGAGTCTTGTAGTGAGTGCGATTAAAATGAGCCTGGCAAGGGAAATGTAGTGGCATATACGGAGTGTTGCAGGGAAGACATTTGCCTTTAAGGCAGCGTTACCTGGTGGGATGTGGTTCCCAAAGGGCTGAATCCAGAGGGCTCCCCCGAGTTGGCGTTGGGCTTTTTCCATATCTTTTTCCTTTGGTTTTGCTTTTGAACCAGCTGGCTGGCCCTTATGGGTATTTTAAAATTAAATATACCCCCTCCAAAAAGAAAAAAAAAAAAAAGGCAGGAAAAGAAACCAGCACTTGGTTTTATAGCCCCTACGGATGCATCCGGCACCAAACCGATCCCAGATGCGACTGCGCTGTCAATAGTGTCACACGAGGGATCAATCCGCTTCATTGTTTTATGTGGCCTCCACAGCATCATCAGCTAATTAAAGCTAATGGCTCCCAGGGCAGCACTGGCAGCCTCCGATCCTATCAGCGCGGGGCGGTGGAGCCTGATGGGCACCCTGGAGCTGGATCCCGCTCCAGACCCGGCCAAGGCTCCTGTTGGCTTTGGGGATCAGGCTGCGGATCAATGGGAGCTGCTGTTAAACAAACGTTGCTCTATTCATGTCAGCTCCGTGGGGAAGGAGGTCGATGGCTGCTAATTCGGCAGGGGCAGAGGAGGGCGGTGGGGACCAACGTGGGCGGGATGCAGAGGGAGCATCCGAGGGCCTTGGTTCTGGGGATGGATGATAAAATGCACTGTCTTCGGAAGTGTCTGAGGGTTTCCCAGTCTTGAGCTGGGTTTTATTGCTGGCTAGGAAGGGCTTTAACTCCTGGTGCTGGAGAGGAGCTCTGGTGTTTTCGTCCTGTGGATTTGAGGTGCCTGAATCCGTGTGGTTGTGCTGGAGCTGGCGCCTCTGCAGGGCACAGGGACCCATCAGCCCTTCCTCTGGGGATGGGATGGTTCCTCCTTTCCCATTTTGCTCCTTTTTAGGTGCTTGGGGCTGCCCAGGGATGTGGTTTTGGAAGCTCTCCCTTCCCACGTGGAAACCTCCCTAAGTTTCAGTGAGTCTTTTCTGGGGCTCTCTTCTCCCTTTTGCTTTTTGTGCCCTCTGAGGTGGCAAAGAAACGGAGCCGTAAGGAGCAGGAGCGACGTGACCAAAACGTGGGCAGGAAACCTGGCTCAGCAGCAGCCCCCAGGCTGCTCTTCATACCCACAAGCTGATGGTTAGAATGGCTTAACTATAGAGACCTTGGATGCTGAATTCCTGGAGACTCCATGAAAATCCAGTTCCCTAAAATTAACTTTGTGTCCCTGCAAGGCAGAGTGCAGCCAGGGGAATCCTTGGAATCGCTTCTCGGTGCTCCGGGGAGCCGGGGCTGCCTCCCTGCCGGAGGCTGCAGCTCTCCTTGGAGCAGGTTGTTGCTCCTGGCATTGCTCCTGTTCCAGCAAACTCGGCCGGGTTTGGTCAACAGCGAGTGATGGAGCTCTTGGATCCATCCCGAGCCTGTGTCACAAGGTGGCTCTGTGCTTGGCATTGACCATGACCTTGATGCCATGGCCTTGTCCGGGGGGCTCTGGTGGCTTCTCTGGGGCTATTGAGGTTCTCACCATCCTTGGGATGTTCATCCTGCTCTTTCCCTTGGTGCTTGGGACTCCGGTCCCCTTGTTGCTCCCTTTTTGTGCCGGCCACCCAAAAGAAGCGGAACTCCCTTCCCCTGGGTGCCCAGGAGGGACCAGCCAGGGGCACTTGCCATTATCCAGCGCCAGGCCGAGTGACAAGGAGGCAAAGTCCAGCCTGTCCAAAGGGCACAGCCCCGCGCCCCGGCCCATAAAGTGAGTTGATAATTAAATCCTGCAGCTTTTATATGAATTCCAGGGCATTTTCCTTGGGCTGGAGCCATGTGCGGAGCGCGCCACGCCTCTCCCTTGCGTGCTCTGTAGCTCCCTGTCCTCGCTCCGGGCTCCAGGGATCAAATACCTGCGGCTCCTGGGGACATGGAAGGGCTTCCTGCACAACGCCACCACCCTGCCTGTTGTCACCACGTGGTCCCCAATGGTTTCCCGTTGTGCTCCCTGTTCTCATCCGCAGGGAACGCCGCTGGCTTTTCCAGGCTGCTCCGGCGGGGCTGGTTTCTGCCCTGCTTGCATGGGATGAGGCTGCAGGATCACCCTTGGCCAGGGCGCCCGCAGGTCATTGCCGGGGGAAGTTTGCTCGGAACCAGCAGGATTTGAAGCTTTTTGTGCCTTTCCTTTCACACTTCTTCCAGGTTTGGGGCTGTGCCAAGGGCAGAGACGTTCATCCCTGTGTTGGAAACCACAGGGTTCCTGCAGGTCAGGGGCTGTGGCTCTTAGGAGGGTGTCATCTGCGTGTCCCCTTGTCCTCCTTCCTCCACATGGAGCTTAGCAATGGTCTATCCCCAGGGAAATCTCCTCTCATGTCTCCTTTTGGGTTGAAACCTCCAGGGATTCGTGACAGAGCAGAGGATTCAGGTCCCCGTGGCACCAGTTTTGAATCCACCACCCCCTGCACCATCCCGCTCGGAAGCTCCTCTTCACCAGGCTGCTCCCACCGCGGCTGGTGGGAGTTTCTGGGAAGTTATTTGAACTGCAGGGCTCAAAGGAGACGGCAGCACCGTTCCCTGCAGCTTTATGAGCCGCTGTCTCGGAGCTGCGCCGAGCTCCGGTGTCAGCGAGACGAGCAGTTGAAAGAGGAGGAGGTGGGAAGCCCAAGACACCTGCAATTTGGTTGATAAATATTTATTTGGAGGTGACAACCGCTCTCGTGGATGAAACGGAGCGAGCAGAAGAGGAATTGCGAGGGAGTGACAGGGTGTTATTTTTATTATTTTTTTTAAAAAAGAGGCTTGTCGCGGGGATGTTGAAACGGAGCAGCTGATGAAGCGGAGTGTGTCGAAAGCGGCGCTGGCTTCCTGGCGCCGTGACGTCGGGTGACCAGGCCGGGCATCCTCCTCGCCGCGCAGGGAGGGTCCTGCCCGGCTCCCAGGGCTGCGCCGGGGGCACCCGGACACCAGGAGGGCTTTGCTTGGCTCCACGGGCACCAGATGTATTGGTAGGATGCGCTGGTGGGGATTGGAGCTTGGGGAGGCGGCAGGATCTGTCCTGGATGGGAAGAAAGTGAAGGGCTTGTCTGGGCTTTGGGGCCGCTGTGGTATGTGGGAATGGGTGGATTTGTCTCCACCGTGATCCTTCCTGACCCTCATCCTCCATCCGGACCTTTCTGCCCATCATCTCTTGCTCTGTGTCCATCCCTCTTCCCGCTCCTAACCCATTGCTGTGAGTTGGGGCTTGCCTGGAGCGGAGAGCAGCCTCCTGGGCTTGGGAGGTGCCGTTAGACCGAGGCTCTGTGTTCCCTGGGTTAGGCTGGGGCTGGCACCTCTGTGCCACCTTTCGCATGCCAAAAGCTTCCCTGCAGCTGCAGCCCTCGCTGCATCCAGCACTTTTAGTCTCTGTGCAAGGGCCCAAGCTGAGCAGGGACGTGGGAGTTGATGGGAGAGTCCAGGACGCGGCTCTGGGTCCTGCCGTTTTCCCATTCCCTTTCTCCACCTGCCCAAGCGGCCAGGCCGCTCCGAGGCTGCGCACATGGATGCGCCCGGCACGGGGTTGCACAACCGCGAAGGATCCGGGTTTAAGTTTGATTGGGCAGGTGGGTGTCCCGTCCTCACTAAGCCCTCCCCAGCGTAATTCCCGGGTTAAGGCCTGATGAGATAACACGCCGTTCTACCCGTGCTGCCGGTGGATTAGAGGCGGGGGGCGTTTCTCCAAGACTTTATCCCTGCTAAGGTCCGGGGTGCATTTGCACGCTAGGGAGAAGGATGCAGCCGAGCGGGACGCACTGCGGCACGCGGCGCCCCGCGGAGCCACCGGGAATCTCCCTGTAGTGCCGCTCCAGCCCTATTAATCAGTGCGTTTCTCCCGGCGGCGGGGAGCCAAAGGGAGGAGAGGAGGTGACACGGCCAAATAAACACGGAGGTGGGTGGCGCGGCAGGGCACGGGAGGGCGTCCCAGGGGCCTCGTGCTGTGATTTATGGTTGGGGCCGTAGGGAGCAGCGAGCGGGGCCTTTGGGAGCTGTTTGCCAACATCTCCTGGCCGTGACACCAGCTCCGTGCGGACGGTGCAAACATCCCCACAGAGAGCTGCAAGGTGCCCATGCCCGGCCCGTTCGCGGTGTTCCCGGGAGTTTGTGCTCCAGTTTGGATCACTGGAGGCAGCGGGAGAGCAAAGAGCATCCCGCTTGGCTCCACGGCCCCCGGGGAGTCGGAGCGAGGGAGCTGGCACCGGAGCCGGGAAGCAGGGAAGCAGGCAGGCTGGAGGCGGGCCAGGCTGCGCACTTGATCCAAACACAGCTGGAGCTGATCTGATGAAGTGAGAGGTTAAGAAGAGAGCATCTGTTATCTAAAGGGGACACGCAGTGGGAAACTGTAAGCTCTTTATTCCCCCCCTCCGCACGCCTCCCCTGTGCCGTGCGCCGTCGCTGACTTGATTTCTGTGATTTATTAAGGAAGCCGCTGCTTCCGGGGCTGTAATTAAGTGCCACTGTGTGAGCCTTGGATAGCGAGCGAGCGATCTAATGGGCTGCACGCTCACCGGCTGCTCAAGTGCTTTAGGATCGGGATGGCAGGGAGCGCTTGTGCCGTGCCGGGCTGCTCCCGGAGGAAGCGGGAAGGATGCGGCAGCCGCTGGGAGCTGCGGTGGAAACGCGGTTCAAGAGGGCATCGGTGACCCGTGGCGGAGCTGGGCTGCCAAGGGAGTTCACATCCTTCCTCTTGAACATCCCGGCATCCGCACTGCCCGCATCCCGCTCTTGCACATGCTCCTTCCCTCTTGCCGCTGGATAGTAGGGCTTGAGCTTGGATTGCTCTGGAGAACCTCGTTGCAGAGATGTGCCAGGGTCTCCACATGCAGATCTCTGTTGCGTGCGGTGAGGAGGAGCCCCTGGTGCCTCCCCAGCTCCGGGAGAGGGTCCAGCTCGTGCAGCCCCAGCAGCTGGAGGTGCCGTGTGGGTTTAGCTGGGATCACTTCATCCCTGCGCCCAGGGCAGCCCCTCGTGCGTCACCCTGGCCCCTGCGAGGAGCCTGTGCCGGTGTCTCCCTGCATGGACAACAGGTCCAAGCGGGAGGTACCGCTCCCAGTGACCACGGGGAGAGTGTCTGCGGTCTGCGGCATTACTGGGATGCAATGGGAAGGGGCCTCTCTTGCCTCTCAAATCCAGGAGTCTGGAATGAGGGGCCCAGTTTTCCTTCCCCATGGATATCTCTCCCATGAGCTCCAGGCCATCCAGCATCAAGGACCGAAGCCTTCCTTTCTTACATTACTTTCTTTCTAACATAAGGACTGTTTTGGGTGCGTAAACAGGGTTATTTTGGTGCCTTGGCCAGCGGGCACAGAAATGGAGAGCGAAGGATTGAGCCAGGCCAGGCCGCTGCGTCTCCCGTTCGGCTCCCGCCTGTGTCCTGTGTGGGAGGAGGAGGAGGAGGAAGGGATAAGGGAAAAAAACCCGCCCAACCCTACATGTAAATAAACTTAAAAATAAAAAGTGACAGAGGATTATTTGCCGCATAATGAACTAAAACGTCCAACCTCCCACCGAGTGGCAACGTTGTTTATAAACTCCAGAAAGGGCTTTATTTTAATGGGCAGTAAATCTCATTCATCCCAAGCGCTGGCAGTCACGAGCAGGCGGGATTAATCGGCTCATGCTCCCCGGCCGCGCGCTGCTTCCTCCCGCTCGGATTCCTTGGCTCCGGGAAGCACCTCGGCTTTTTATTTTTTCCTTCCTTGCTCGCACTTGCCCTTCTCCTCCCTTCCTCCTCGGCGGCCTAATCCCCTCCGCGGTGCTGATAAAGCGGGGGGTTATCGGGCCAGGAAGGAGCGCGGATTTTGTCCCTGTGACTCCACATGTCACATCCGTTCGGCACTAGGGTTGTTTATTCGCTTGCAGTACGTCCCCTCCTCATCCCAGCCCTGCTCCAAGGGGGAATTAGGGTGGTGGGGGGCATACGGGGGACGTCCCGGCGTTACGGATGGCACCAGGAGCTGAGCGATGTAGATTGCTCCGAATAAGCACAATCCTGCCTTGTGTGGAAAGGGAAACACTGCTGGGGAGAAATCGCTCCGCTTTCGGTTTAAAGGGACTTGACAAGTTGTTCCAAGCCAAAAATATCACTATTTAGGAGCTAATAAGGCGCCGTGTAGCTGTTACGGAGCGAGTGAGTTGCAGAGAGCTGAGGCGATAGCTCTGCAGCTCCCCAAGGCTTTGGGAAGCTGCTTGTGGCTGTGGAGCCAGGAATTGCATCCCACATCCAGGGGGACGTGCAGGGAAGGTGGGTGGCAGTTGCAGCAGCTGCAGTCTTGGAGCATCCCTGCTATTTTCTGGGTTATTTCCTTAGCATGGAGCAACTCTGAACCAGGTCTGGCCAGGCTGCAGGTTGCTCCTGTGCTCCCGATCCCACCTGGATCTGCTGGGAAAGCCTCTGTGTTCTCCCCAGATAAATCAGACACCTAGAAAACTTCTCCTGACAGTAACTCCTGGGGTGACATCTACCTTGTAAGGCAAAAAGGAAAACAGTCAGTTAGCTGTTCCAGCTTGAGTTTAACATCCAGAACTGCCATTAATCAAATGAGGACTCTACTATCCCTACCTAGGCGTAATCAGTGCATAATGGCTTATCTACAGGAACTAATAAAAGGGAAATCTCTGCTTTGCAAGTCTCAATTACTGCACTTCTGTGATGAGTTAATTCTGGTAGCAGTTTCCCAGGTGTGGCTTGTGCACCAGCCCCGGGCAAAGGCCGCATGGATGCGGAGCAGCCGGGAGCTGGGATCAGGGTCCGTGGGCGGCTCCTTGCTCCCTGCAAGCAGCTCCATAGCATTTATAGGCTCCTTCCATGTGGGATACTCATCGAAGATCCCTTTTTGCAGTGCAGATTTAGCAATCCCGCTCTTCCCTACTTTCCCATCCTACTTTTGCATTTGTCCAGGCTATCAGCACGAGTCCCAAGGGACACTGTCCCCTGCTTTCCTCACATGTCCCGATCCAACCAGCAAGAAAACCAATCCCCTGCTCCAAAGGCAGCTGGATTCAGTCACCTCCTCCTCTCCCCTTTCCCAGCCCTTCACTCTTCCTATCGGCAGCTCCCCTCGTGCTGGGCTGCAAAGTCATCAGGGTGTTTTAGCAGGGGGAGGTATTCCAGCGATGCCTGCGCAGTTTTAGGAATGGCTTAAAATTACAATAAATTTGAGACACTTTACATGTCCACTTGGGGCCCAGCATTGTTATGGTAATTTGAAGCAGATTCAGGCAGCGCTTGTGGCAAATGGCAGATTTAAAGGGCTGTAATAGGAACCAGGGGAGGCAGAAGGGGAGGAAGGTGCTGGGAGAAGGAGGAAGATGGGATTTGGGAGATGCTCGTGGGAGCTGCATAGTGAGGCTTTCCAAGTAGCAGCAGCTCATCCTTGGACACCACTTTTGATAATAGAGGCCTGACTTGGGAGGCAGAGTTTGCTTCTCTTTTTTTTTTGGTCCTTTTTCATCTTTATCCATTTTCATCTGCTCTCCCTGGATTTTGAGTGCAAGATGCTGGTGTTTGCACCACGGACAAGGAGGCGCTGGGCACCTGGAGCTGCCATCCTGCTCCCGAATTCCCAATGCCAAAGAAGCTATAGAGGCTCAAGGGAGGGATGGCTCCTTGCAGGGAGAATGGGAGAACTGGAAAACGTCTCCATGTCAGGAGTTTTGGACCTTGATCCTGCTCGTGCGCAGCCTGGAGGCCCCAGAAGTCCCACTGGGAACATTTCTCTTTGATTTCAGCCCTTGCAAAGAGTTTCATGTCGCTGCAAAGACCCAGTTTGAAATGAGAATTTGTTTCAATACAGAACTTGTTTATTTAAAAAATGTTGACGTGGGATCTTCTGACAATTTCCATTGTTGTTTCCCCTCCTTTCCCCCCCAAACATGAAATTAATTCATCCGCACCAGTCCTTTTCTGGGAATAGTCTTGGTTCCATTGACGTTTTTGGTTAGCAAGGAGAAAACAAACCCACAAAAGAAACAACCCCCTCTGCTCCAAACCCTTCGGGGAGAAAACGAAAATCCTCTCCCAGTGACCATGCGACAACCAGCGCTTTGTTCCCAGCTCCATGAGGTTGTTCCTGGTTTGCATCAGGCTGGGATGCTCCCATGACCTTGAGGATAGGAACCAGCTCAAAGCTCCAACCTCGTGTCCCTTTGTGCTGGATCCTGCACCGTCATTCCCAGTCTCTTTCCCTTCCCCTCCTTTCTCTTCCATGCCCATGGGCAACAGGAAGGCTCCGCATGCCCCACTCGGTGCCTCGCACCACAGGGAGCAAATGCAGCCCCTGCAGGCCTGGCCACAGCCAAGCTCTTGGGAGACCCTCTTTTTTCCTTTCTTCCCTTTCTTTTCTTTCTTGTTTTGCTTCCCCTCCCAGCAAGCCACCACAGGCCCCTGCAGACGTTCCCCTGGTTTTCCTCCTGCTTATCCGTAATGTGTTTGCAATGCAGAGACTGCCATTGCTCCATCCCAACCTCCCGCGCCTGCTTTTCTCCTCTTGGCTCCCCTTCTGGATTGCCGGGATCAAGCCCGGACACGCCGGGCCTCATTCACAACATTTCCATGCCTTTGATTCCACCTTTCTTTCCCTTGGCAGCCCAGAGCCGGGCTGCACACAAGTCACTTGTGGGTGCCTTTGTGCACATGCTGCCTAAATCTGCTCCATGGGGAGGTGCAAGGAAGGAACCTGGATCGGGCTGGAAGTTCTGGTGGGAGGATACATGCTGTGGAGCGAGTGCTGGTCCCCTGGGATGCTGTGTCGTGCGGGATGCAGTGCGGGATGCTCTGCCATGCGGAATGCTGTGCCATGCTCCTTTCTGTCCTTGCCATCCGTGGAGCTGAAGTCTTCCCTAGTTCAGCCCTGGTGACACTCGGGTGCTTTTGTGCTGGCAGGTAGTGCTTAGTATTAATTAATTTAATACTTCGCATGGCACTAACCGTGGGCCTTACCTGGTTAATAAAATAAACTAGTTGGCACTGGCTGGCAGGATTTGCAGAATGTGGATTCGTGGGGTTGGCAGCGAAACTGTTGCCTGCGCTGGAGATGGAACAGCAGCAATCGGAGCGCGTTTAGAAATGTGCTGCCCGTGGTGACACTCAGTTTGCAGCTGAATAGCTGCTTGGCAGAGCAAGAACAGTGTGTGCGGATTACGGAGTGTGTGGTTTGGCTCAGCAAAGGTCCCGTGCAGATACCCGCACGCTGCGGCCGATCCTGCGCTCGCTTTCCTGCTCTGTTTTCCGCTGAAACTCGAGCCTCCGCGCTGCGGTCGGATCCTTTCGGCTAAGCGAGTTGTGCCGTGCAGAAGTTGCTGGAGGAAGAGAGCGGTGCTGGATACGATGTAATGTGAGAGCAACCGCCGTTACCACAAATGCTTTCCGACCTTCGTTAGCAAAGTTGTCAGCTGCCTTTGCTTTGTTTCTTTGTCTTCCACCTTTTTTTCGGTGCTGTTATTTTGTAAGGCAGCGTTGCAAGTGTTATTACTCCTGCTTATTATTTAACCAGTGCTGGGGTGTACACAGTGCTTTACAAACAGAGAGGAAGAAAGGGTCCTTGCCCAGAGGAGTTTCTACCATAATTTAGACAGTTACAGCACAGGGAATTAAGGCTGAGGTGTGAGATAAGGAGCAGAGAGCACGGGAGGAGGATGAGCATCAAAGCACAAGATGCAGGTCCGAGGGATCGGGAGGGGCCCTCCCGAGACATTCCCATTGGGAACAACAATGCTGATCTTTAGTGAGGAAGGTGATGGGAGAGGCGCCGGCTCTGCCGTGCCCATTTGGGCCGGTTCTCCCGCTCTGATGGTGGCAAGATGTGAAACGAAGAGAGAAAAGCAGTGGAGGGCTCGCGCCACCCGGTAATGCACTGACCCAATTGTGCACTGCTGTGTAAGGGGAGAGAAATTCCTTCCTGACCCTTATACTCATCAGCCCATGCCCTGAAGCATGAGATTTGATTTTCTTTATCTGGCTTTCCGTAATTGCAGATGTCATGTTTGGTACTCCCTGTATCCCACCCCTTGCAAACAGCATCTGCTGCTTTTAACTCTGCGGACCTTCCCCCTGGGAGTCTGATCCCGGCTCCCTGGTCCGGGTGTGCGGAGCGGCTGCTCCGGTGCTGCGGACACGCAGGCACTTGCAAGGGGGTATCTTGGTGAATGGTCTTTGCTGGTCCCCGCTGTGCTGGGGGTGACAAGTGTCCCCCCATGTCACTGGGCAGCCCTGATCTTCCTGTGAGGTTTGCCCAGGCTTTCCTGTCACTCTTGCAACGTTATGGAAGGAGCCTAATTTCTAGGTAGGTATTTCTAAGGGTTACTCAAGGGTTAGGATTGATCCCTGTGCTTGCTGGACTCCTGGGAAGAGGAGAAGAGCCGCATCCAGGGCCAAATCCCAGTAGTTCTCCGCACTCGGGACATGCCAAGATCTGGGTCTGGAGCTCAGGCTTGTGTGTCCATACCCCGGGGCTCCTGCTCCTTTGTCCTGCAGGACCATGGTCCTCAGCATTGCCTGGGTGGCCAGTGCTGCACTTGGGGTTGCACTTTTGAGTGTTTTCTTGGCTTTGGTTGCTCAGGTGCTTTGGCTGGTCCTGAAGAACGGCAGGGGATGGTGCTTGGTGGGGAGGGTCAAGCCAGCACGTTGCCTTGGATGAGGATCCGTGGTCCATTGCCACTTGGAGCAGATGGGGCTCATGGGCAACTGCTGCCTCTTGGGAGGACCCGAGGAATTGGGAGCCCTGAACCCATCTCCACAGATGCGGGAAGGGCTCTGGAGCCTATGGAAAGGCTCCGAGGAAAGCAGAGCCTAAATCAAGTAGTTTCACTAAAGAGATGTTCTCTGAGCTTGATGTCCAGTGTTTGCACATACTGGTGTGGTGGAGTCTTGGCCTTGGGCAGGACCAGAGCGTGTTGGGTGTTAGATGTTGGACAAACAGCAAAAGTGGTGGCCAGAAAGGGTTGACCTGATTGCACCAATCACTCCTTCCAGAGCAGGGCGGGAAGCAGATTATTTGGACAGAAAGCATTGGTCAGAGGGACCACATTTTTCCTATCTTTTACTAACGAGTTTTATTCACCCTCATCCCAGCAACCAGAGGCATCCTCTCTTCTACGAGAGCAGGGAGGGTTGGGAAACGTGATGCAAAGCCCAGAGCAGCCCCAATCGAGCGGCATCGATCGGTTTTCGGGTTCCTGCTGCTTTGCAGCAGCCAGGGCTGTTCTCCGCTACCCGCTTTGCAACCGGAGCATCGCTGGGTGCAGGACTAACAGCCCCGGAGCCGCGGGCGGATCGAGGACGCCCAGCGAGCGCATCCTCCAGGAGCTTAAGGCTCCGGCCCCTTTGAGCCTGTGGAAGTGAAATTAGTCACGGCCTTCAGGACAAGCGCGAGGCAGGTTATAAAAATGACTAATGAGCAGCAATCAATAACGAAGTTAGCGTTGTCTGGGAACGCTGGGCAATGGGAAGAGCGCGGTGTGCTGCGTGCGTGGCCGTCGGCGAGGACCATGTGGCCCGAAACGGCCGCGAGTTTCCGATGCCCGCGGGATGCGGCTCTGCTTGGAGCGCTCCAGCAGCTTCTCTGAATGCTGGCTCCCTTTTGGAACCAGGAAAAACATGGATTGCATTTGGTTTATCCCTTTGGCAGCAGGTTTGTCCCCTAACAGCAGCCCATGCATCGTGCCCGGCCTTGCAGGTCGCGGCCCTGCTAGGACAGGGCTGACACCACGAGCTCGTTTAGCACCAGCTCTGGGAATAAAAGCTCTGGGAATTACAGGGAGGCGGCTCTGGGAATAATAGGGAATATTGATTGCAAATCGAGGCCCTGGGGGAGCCGAGCGTTTGATTAACATTCAGGACACTGGGTAACGTTTCCACGAGCCCTGAAGTAGCTTTGGAGGCCAAGTTTCCTTCTCCGAAATGACTCGGGCGTTTCGGAAAAGGAAGCAGGCTTCTAATTAGATGGCTTTGAAGTCTTTAGTGTAGCTCATTAGGAATATATTAATCAGGCCATATTGAAAGGATTGCACTGCAAAATGGATATTATTATTATTTATTGTTCAGATATGAATGAGTTTAATCCCTTCCTTGCCTGGACCATGCTCAGATAGCGACTTACATCCAACTGCTGATTCTCCGAGCTTCTCCCCTCTCCGTTTCTAGCAATTTGGGTTCTTTTCACCCAGTTATAGGTTACAAAAACCACATTCTTCACAGCTTTCTCCTTGTGGGAAATGGCCACATCCCTGCAGCAAGTTTATAAGCAGCTTTGTATAATGCAGATCGCCCGGGCTGGGCTTGGCGAGGCGGCGCGGGGAGGCATTTTATGCTCAACAGAATCGAGTCTTTTGTTGGGCCCATTGTACGCTGTGCTCTTAGCCAGAGTCCAAGCGGAGGAGAGGCAGAGATCCAACATTTCCCGTGTCCCTGCAAGCCTGTGCGCATGGAAGCCGGGCAGCCCTGTTCCTGCAGCCTTTGCCGCCTCGCTGCCAGCTTTCAAGCATCCCCAGGGGTGCCGAGAAGAGCAAACACAAATTAAGTGTGAAGCCAGTGGCCTTCACCTGGTTCTGCATGAAAAGCCACCCAATTTCACACAGTTTCCAATGCAGCTATAAACCTGTCTGGAGCGTTTCGCAGGTTTTCTGTAAAACAAGCAGACTGTGGCAACAGTGGCTTTAAAATGGATAAGCAGAGTGGGGAAAAGAGGCCCAGGGAACTAAGAGCAGGAGGTGGGATGATGAGATTGGGATAGTGTGAGGACAGGGATGCACTGCTGGAGCAGGAGGTTTGGGCATGTGGTCCTGGATCAGGACAGCAGTATGGGAAGGTGTTGCGTGTTTGCACAGTGCTTCAGGGCTGGTGGCTTCCCCAGCACATTAGCACATTTCTATAATTAGCACAAACTTCCTTAAGTGGTTCTGCAAATGTCATGGATTCGCGCCGACCCCCGGGCAGCTGGTGGAGTTGTCCCGCGCTCTCGTTTCGGATGAGGCTTCGTTCCCGGTGCCGGGAGCTCCATGGAGCGGCCCTGCTGTCAGCAGCGGCTCCCTTGCATTACACCTTCACAGCTCTGCCAGAGCCTGAAGTGCGGGTGTGAAAACGGAGATATTGATCCGTCTTTGCTCTTTGCAGCTGGCTGGATGAAGCCAGCAGGTCAGGGAGCACAGGAGTACCCATTTATGTCACGTCTTGAGGGGGTGCAGGTGCTTTTTCCACCACTGCTGATGTTTACCCACCCGGTTTGCCATCTTTGCACGTTTGCAGGACTCGAATGCCACCGTCAGAAGCCTCTTTTAGCAGTGTCAGCTCCTTTCTGTCATGCAAAGTAACCATAAGGACCCGGCGAGAGAGCTTGGAGAGCAAGTGCAAGGGGTTAATGGAGGATGAGGGTGATTGATACATGGGAAGGGCTCATCAGGGAAAATCACATTCCTCGAAGGAAATCGATAATCTGCGGTGCTTATGTTGCTAATTTGCAAGGGGGTTTCTTTATCATGCCTGCAGAATTTGCAGATGTGTGTTCGAACTCATAGAACCTCTTGGCTGTAGATGGAGATCTGAGCCTCGGACATAAGCACGGGTGCACATACATTACTGATATTTTCCTATTGAAAACAGTGGAGCTAATGTGAGCGGGCTGTTCCTTCATCCTCCCCTACCAATGAATCTCACAGTGTAGGCGAGAGCCTTACTGGGCTCTCAGCTTTTACACCATCTCTTTAAACTGCTAGAGAATGGTGAATCCAGAGCACTCTTCAAAATGAACCTGGATTATGAGCCTTAACTCCAAATATCCCAAGAACTTGATGTTTCTGGGTCCAAATTCTCCAGACCATCTCCTAATTCCGAGATTGGAATGAAAATCCATTACTAGCTTTATACCTTCCCTGCTTTATTGTCTCTCCTTGGGAGATTTGGTAGGAAACAATCTTTCCTAAAGAGATGAGCAATGCGGAACTGGTCTCCTGGCCTGTACCCCAATGCTGTCCCCTGTGCACCAGGCAGCCCCAAATGGCTGCGAGGTCACAGGCCCCAAGCTAGTGCTGTATTGGCTTTATTAAGAACAGCCTTCTGAGTAAAACAGCTTCTGGGTTGCCGAAGCCAGAATATGACAATGTACTTCAAAGGAGCTGCTCTTAAAGCAAACAAACAAGCAAACAAACAAACCCTCCAAACGCAGCAGCTCATGCTTGGAAGGAATAAAACAATTCGTTGGCTTTGAGGTTTGCCAGCCTCTCTTTGCTGTCATCATTAGCAGAGGTTGTTTTCCAAAAGCCATGCACAGGAGGCCTGGCTGGCGTGCATAAGGGTAGCAGCTTTCCTGGGCTGTTCTGTTTTTGCTTAGACTATGGGGTGGTGGGGAGAGCTATGGGGGGGACTAGGGTTGAATAGAGAGCCCTGTTTTGGTTAGAGAATGGGACAGTGGAGAAGAACCAGGGGTGGACTTTAGGACTGGATGCTGCAGATGAACATTTTGTTCTGTGGCTTCTGCTGTTTTTCAGTGATGTCCATTTCACTGGACCAAAAGATGCTGAAAGTTGCTGTGAAGAAACAAACAAAAAAAAAGTTTATTGTTGTTCAGGCTTTTCGGTTTGCTGCAAGGGCGAAAAAGAAAGAACGACCCATTATTGTGAATGACACAGGCCTTGGAGTTGCGATAAGCGCAATTCCACCCGTTCCCACATGCACCTGGAAGCAAGAGGCAAGTCCCTGTGCGTGTTAAGGCATGTCTGCACTACAGGTGCAGACAGACCCCGAGTACCTCCGTGACGAGCCGTGCTCTTGCCACGGGGCACGAATGCAGCTCTCCTGGAGCCCCACGGGGGTGATAGTGCGGTGCATTCCTCCCGCTTGGGCCTTCGCCAGCACGAGGAGCGTTGCCCCACGTCCCATTGCAGCCCGTGGCACGGAGCCAGGCTCCACGCTAATGAGATGGCTTCAAATAAAAGTTAATCATTTGCCAGCTGAAGGCTGCTGGGGTGTATCTGAATTCCTCGCTCCTATAGACGCTCTGTCGTTGTACTAGATTGTCGTGCTCTGTCTGAAGGCTGCTGTACAAAATGTTTTGCAATAGAAACCCCAAACCACATGAAAGCCGTCAAGTTTCATATTTCACTACAACCCCAAATTCAGGTTTGCCTAGAGTTTCAGTAGTTTTATGAACCTTTCCCGTGAACCTCCAGCAAAGCCTGCAGCTTAACCTGTTTTGGGTGAAAAACCAGGTGCAGCTCAGCTGCTTTTTGAACCAGTTTTGAGGTTTGTGCAAAGCCAAAAAAGCCCAGGCTTGAAATTTGAAGTGTTTGGAGGGGGGGAGGAAAGTGAGAAAAGCCCCAAATACATCAAAGCCAGCGAGAGGCTTTGCGTGGAGCCCTGCGTCCGCTTTGGGAAAGCCACGTTTTGCACATGTGGGCCCAAGCTGCAGTTGTGTATGTGGCTGCAGACACTGATTTGGACCAATGCTCCGTGCGTGGTGGCTCTGCGTGATGGCCAAGCCAAGGTGGTGTCTGCATGGAGAAGACAAGGCCCAAGGCTCCGGTGAGGGACTCTGCTCTGAGCCCATTTTTCACTGTAGCTGCTGCCTTGGAGGGTATGGCAGAGAGCATTCCCGGGGCTGGGAATAGCAGGGTGACCTCTTTGTTTTAGTGCCCGAGTGTCCACATTTCTTTGGTGGTTTGAAGGTTTCCAGACCTCGCTTTGCGCCGCTTCTTTGGGGCAAGAAACAGGCTAAAATCGGTGGCCCTGCTCCATGCTGCGTCCTCCGCTCCGTCCGTACGCGCCCTCGCCTTTTCGGCAGCGCCGTCTTCCCTTTCTCCAGCAATTTCCTGAAATAACGTTAGGGAAATGTGAAAATCTTGAACTTTTGAACCTCCCAGGAGGACGGCGCGCAGGGGGTGGGGTGGAGGCGGCTGCCGGAGGGGAGGCCCGCGCGCCGGCCGCCGTTTATTTTGGCTGCGGGGAGGAGATGGAGGAGGAGGAGAAGGTGGAGGAGGAAGAGGAGGAGATGGAGGAGGAGGCGGATGAGAAGGGCCCCCTGGACCCCCGAAGTCGCCACCTCGGCGCTGCCCCTTATTAATGTCTCTCCCCTCCATGGGGTGAGGAGGCAAAAGGAAGTTTTCTTTGGGTTTTGGTGGCCGGGCCTGGGGAGGGGGTGATCGCCGGGGGTGATGGATGAGCCCGGGCGTTTGCAGCAAGGCGGCTCTGGCAGCCGAGGAAGAGCCGAGGGGAAGGGGAGCGAGGGGGGACGGAGGCGGCGTGCCTGGAAAGTACTTTTCCCTCTGATGAACTTCAGCGCCGTATAAATCACTGCCAGGCCGCAGCTGCAAAACATGTGACCCTGGCAAATTAATGTCCCTTTGGAAAGCCGGGGCCGGCTCCATCCTCACGCTCCCCTCTGCATTGCTTAAAGGCGCAGCCGGGGTGACCGCCATGAAGCCGCCACCGTGGCGGGTCCTTGAGGGACATTGAGGGGCAAGGGGCGGCCAGAGCCCTTGTGATTCCCAACCCGATGCCTCCCGGTCGTGCTGGGATCGGTCACTCAAATCCCAGCCTCCTTCCCAGGCCACCGTGTCCCCTTCTTGCTCCTGACAGCGGCTGTGGGAGAGGAAGGGGATCTGCCAATATCTGTCCCCAACTGTGGGCACCTCGTAGGTGGCCAGGCCAGGTTGAGGGGAGCCGAACTACCACCAAACAACTAAAAATGACTAAATACTTCCCAATATAATTACCCTCTGATATAATTATCCTATTTTCAAGCTATTGCCTTGATCATCCTATGGCCGTGGCAGGATGGTGAGGGAGCCGGCCTGGTCTTGGCCTAAGGAGCGGCACTGCCTACTGCAAAGGCCCCAGTGGGGAGATTTTCCTCATGGAAAAGCAAGAAAATGGTTTTCCTGGGGTTGTCACCAGGGTTAAGCGTGAATAATACCTCGGGTTGGGTATGGGGGTCCCTTCACAGGAGGCTGCAGAGCTGTTTTTCCCTGGCCCAGTGTGGGTTTTGTTGCCTGTCCATGGCTGTTTGTGCCCAGGCTGCTCTCAGGGTTGTGAAGCAGGAAAAAAAAGGTAAAGCAACAAAAAAAAAAGAAAAAAGAGATCAAGCCCATGTGGTGATTTACACAGCCGGGGGGAGATAAGTGGGGATTTAAAGAGAAGAGAATATATAATTGAGACGAACGTGTAATCCGAGCGCAGACCCAAACAGAGAGATCGTAATCAGAAGTGTTAGGAGAAGCTGGGGTTTATTAATGAAACGTCTCATCTATTTGTCAGCTGAGGAGGAGCAGCCTCTCCCGGGCAGCCAGGAATCGAGGGGGCGGACGCTTCCGTGGGGATGGCGCTTGGCATTCCCACTGTGCGCCCGCAGCTTTGCGGCCATTGGCGCTGCCGCCATCCTGCCTGCTTGCGCAGATGGATGGTGCCGAGGCCCGAGAGCA
The DNA here is from genome assembly GCA_032353885.1 of Nothura maculosa. Classification (NCBI taxonomy): domain Eukaryota; kingdom Metazoa; phylum Chordata; class Aves; order Tinamiformes; family Tinamidae; genus Nothura; species Nothura maculosa. The sequence goes on along the minus strand of JAUBOD010001040.1, from coordinate 2,853,537 downwards.
AAACCTAAAAAAAGGGGGGAAAACAGCCCAAAAAACAAAGCATGTGTGTTTTTAGGAAGCTGGATGTTGTAATTTTTCTCCCTGTAATCTGTTGTAGAAGTCGGGAGCTGGCTGAGCTCTGCTGATGACAGCCCGAGCAAGGGCTCCTCTGAGCTTAGCTCACATCTCCTCTCCATGCTTCTGCCTTCACATCCAAACCAGCCTCCCCACCAGTGTTGTTTGTGGGATACTTGTTTTCACCTACAGACCATCACTGGGAGGCCCTATGTGGTGCCCATTGAGGATTTATCCCAGGAAAGTTGGGCCCTTGGGAGGGAGGAAGGGCGAAGCTCGCCATGCATCGCCTTGTGCAGTGTTTCTTCTATTTCTGGCTTGCCGCATTTGCGTAGGGGCCAAAATGGGAATATTTAGAGAGCAGCTTTGATTTCAAACATACGTCTAGCGATCCGTCTGTACGGGGCTTTTCCACAGCTCCTACTTTCTTGTGGGAATGAAGCACTGGCACAACCAGAAGCCCGGGCCCAAGCGCTGCCTTTTCGTCATGTCTGGGGACAAGCTCAGCTCTGGCTGTCCTGTCTAGCTAGTTTCTCAGACTGGCGCTCATTACATCTTCCTTGCTGTTCTCCATAGAAGTAGTGCTTAGCTGCTCTTCGTCCCACCCCATGTTCCTTGTCTGACTAAATCCAGGTTGTAATGCCCAGGCATGTCTGGGAGCTGCTGCAGAACGTGTACTGGCAGCCACGCTTGCTCACAGAGCCATAGCTCTAGCAATCTTGGTGCTTTTACAAGATATAAAGTTGCAGAAGGTGGCCAAAGTCCACTGCAGACACATCTAAGCCAGCTTTGGATGAGGTCTTGGTAGGGTGGAGCACACACTGGGCACGGCATTAGTGTTTGCCCTGTAGTGTGGGTCAGTTTGGTCTGTATTGAGATGTGTGCTGGGCTGATCTTGGCACCTACTGTGTTTTTTGGTGTGCTGGTGTCTTCCTGTCGTGCCTACATATAACTTGGAAAACATGTAGCATGAGGATCAAAATCTAATGATGAGCTTGTTTCTCCTTCCATGTTTTGCATGCCTGATTCGTTCAAGAACCAACCAGTAGAATGGTGTCATTGGGGTCCCCATGTAAATGAGAGCACACAGGACCTACGGAGTGATGCTGTCTCCCGTAGCAGTGCTACTGGAGACAACGGCAGTCATCGCAGAGAAGGGACATCTCTAAATACCGTCATAAAGAGAACATGAGAAAATGAAAAGGCTAATGACAGCTCTCAGCTCTGCAGCAACGGGCTTTCTGCTCCAGCTGCTCCACACTGATTAGCTGGGGGTAAATCAGCTGGAAGGGATGGATGAGATAAGCCGTAATTGCTGCTGTCCAGGCCCCACCATGCATGGGTTGGGAGCTCTCTGGGTACAGCAGCGCTCTGGGTGCAGGTTGCAAAGGCCGAACGAGGATGCTGGCAGCTATTAGTGGGTGCAGCGTTGTGCACTAATCCTCTCCCGGGTTTCTGGGACAACTAGCTTTGGTTTAGCTGTTTTTTGCTAGCTTCTTGGCAGGGCATTTGGCTGATTTCCTCTTGCTGTGTTGGTTCATAGATCAGTTGAGCTGATGCTATCTTCTATACCATGTAACTCGCCTAATTCTCTGAATGACACTGTGCAAAATGTCCACCAAAGCCTAGCAGATAGTTCCGCTGTTTTTATCCCTATTCATTCACTTTTAGTTTTGTCCCAGTGCTATTATTTGGACATCTTCATCCATCATGAGCTTTTCTTGGGCTCGAGGAAGATAGTTGCAGTGTCCTCTGGGTTAATCTGGAGCTGCTTTGTTCCTCCAGCATGGAGAGGTTCTGTCCGTACATGAAGCAAACATTTTTCTAAGGGTCCTTCCCCTTTCCAGGCCCAGGCCTTGCTGGTTATCTGCAGGCTGACAAAATGTGTGGAATGCAGAGACCCACTGGACATTGACCTGACCGCACCGAACTCAATTAGCCAGGGCTATCTGATTGGACTTGATGCAGCCTAATTAGCTCTGGACTCGAACCAGAAACTCAAGCCCAAAGGCCACTTCCAAGCAGCACATCCTTTGCTGCAGCCTGCCCGAGAATGGCATTCCCAAGCCTCTTCCCTGCCTTCAGGTGTGAGCACAACCTGGTGACCTGCCTGTCCATCTTGCCAGCCACAGGGTGAGCGGTTTTGGAGGGGAACATCGGGATGGGATTGAGCATTCCCTCCTTCCAAGCTCCTGTCCTCAAACCCTAGGAGGGTCATGGAAGTCATAAGGCAGTTCGTTCTCTTTAAAAACAGTGCGTGCTGTCTGGCTTCCAGAGGGAATTTGCTTTTATGGAAAGCGAACTGGATCTGGCAGCTTCCCTATCTCGTCAGGCGTCTTCCCGCCGCACGTAGGCGCCCGCTTCTCAGGCTCCTTCCGCTGGACCTCCAGCTGTGGTGCGAAGTGGGTGGTTTGGCCTGGAGGCGATTGACTCGCTCCGGAGTGTGCTCCAGTTGGCAGAGAGGAGCAAGGAGCTTCGGTTGGCTGTGGTGTGGCTGACATGGGAAGGGGCAGCGGTTCTGAGGCTGCTTTGCCCATTTTGGGTTTCCAACTTTATGTGCTCTGCAATCTTTGAAGCATAAAAGTGCTGGTGGGAATGGGCCTGTGGAGTTCTGTTGCTCAGCTTGGAATGGGAGGTGGCCGTTTCTCCAAGGAGGCCAGGAGAATGGAATTCCCATGGGAGAACGTTTCAGCCCTGTGTATCCTTGTAAAGCTCCCAGTAATGAACCTGTGTGGAGTGACAGCTTTTCCCAATCAGGTGCTCGTGAGATGCCATCTGAACAGAGGACATCTTGTAGCCAAGCCAGGCCTGCCAGATCCTCAGCACACAGAACCATGTGGTTCTTGGCCTTGTGGTCGGTTGCTGTGGTCCTGCATTTCACAGAATGGTTGAGGTTGGAAGGGACCTTCTAGAGATCATCTGGTCCAACCCCCTGCTCCAGCAGGGACACCCAGAGCACGGGACACAGGGTGACATCCAGGCGGGTTTGGAAGATCTCCAGAGAAGGAGAATCCACAGCCTCCTAGGGCTCTGTCACCCTCACAGCTCTTCCTCACATGCATATGGAACTTTCCATGTTTAAATTCATACCCTTGTCCTGTCACTAAGGACTACAGAAAAGCAATGATTGTGTGTGCATACATATGCATATGTAAAGATATATACGCACACCTAGCAAGGTCCAGGCCCAGCCTTGGAGGCCGGGGGAGCCGGCCTCGTTGCAGAGGGTTTGTGCGAGGCGGAGGCCGGGCGCTCTGTGGCTTGGGTGGCGTTTCCTCCCGGTGCTCGACAGCCTCGGGGTGCTGGGTGCTGCGTGCTGGTGGCAGGCACCGGCGCCCGCCGCGCCGCATCGATTAAAGCCCATTATGCCGAGCGAATGACTGTAATTAGCTCAAATCTGGATTAATGTGTGCAGCACCGTGGCGAAATCCGTCTGGCCGCTGCTTGGAGGCCGCGGTTCCTGGAAAGGGGGTTCGGAAGGGGGTCCAAACCGCAGCAGTGTCGCCCCTCATTCCCGAGCGGACTCGCGAGCTCTGTTGCTTGTGGTGGGTTAGCGGTGCCAGCGGCACCAGCCAGTTGAGCAGCAGGCTGTGAAAGCAGAAGTGCCAAGTTCCCCTCTCGTGGGGAGCTCTGCTTGGCTCCGTTTGTCCCCTCGAGCAGGTCGCAGCAGCCTGGGAATTCAGGGATGTGCTGCCGGGCACGCTTAACCTGGGATCTTTAGGGCAACTCCAGCTTTCTGGCTTGGACACAGGCAGGGAGAGGGGAGCAGCCCGGGTATGTGGAGGTGCCTTCACTCCTAGCAGCACCTCCACTCATCTCCACAATGAGCAAAAATAGCTTAGATTGCCTTAGTGTTTTGTCTCCTACCAAAGGAAGGGATCCATGATCTCCAGGATCCATCAGCTGAGGATCTGGTTTAGCTTTTGGGTTAGTTGTAGCTGAAACACTAAGTCTCTGTGTTTTAGCCCGGAGAGCTGGTGGTAGGGAGAGCTCCCCGGCTGCTCCCGCTCCCGGTCTTTAGGATTTGGCTCCTGCCAGATCTCTCCGAGGGAGAGCGCCGGGAGCTGCTGGTTCTTTCCCAGCTGCCGGCGGGCGGGATGGCTGCTCTTTCCAAGGGTTAATGGCGCGCGGGAGCTGCTGCAAGGAGCTCATGTTACCCCTCGCACTGGTCCCCTCCGCGCCGGCCGCGCTGTAACCGATCTGCGTGCGCCAAGGGGCGCTGGGCTGAGGGGTGGGCGCCCCATGCGGGGCCCTGTTCCATCAGGCCAGCTGTGCAAACCCTTCTCCAGTGGGATCCCGCGTCCTGTTTTATGGGAAAAACTTTTCCCAGAGCCCCAGAGTGGCGTCCGGCAGTTGTTGGAAGCCTGGGTGCTCTGGAGGAGGTGGAGGACAGGGTATTTTTTGGTGGGGTCTCCAGTTCTTACAGTAGCTGTTTCCAGGCGCATCAAGTTAGATCGCTTCTCTCTTCCCTGTTATTATTTAACGTTTATTGTTTAATCTCCCGAGCACGGACGCTGGCTGAAGGGGCTCTGTGGCACGTAGGCACTGACGTGGCCACCAAGGAGCAGGTCCTGCTCCGAGCTGCTCAAACACAACGCGGATCATCGGGCATTATCTTCACTGAGGAGATTCCAGGTGGAGATCCTGGTGTTCCCGTTTTGCTGCTGCTTTTCCTGCTTCTTTTGCCAGGGGGTTGCAGCAGCTGGGAGCAAGCAGGCTCTCCAAACGTGATTCCTGGAAACCCTCACGATTCCCAGCATGATTCCCGGACCCAGCACGTGGCTCCTTACCCCGAGACCCTGCGGGAGCTTCGACCTGAAACTAAACTTCTCCTCTCTGCTCTGGGCACGAGCCTGATGCTTTCAAGCTGCCCCTGCATCTCGCTGGCTCCTGCTTGGGTTTTCATAGCTCAGAGCGTAGCACCCCCTCAAGGGCGATTAGATCACTTCCAATTTGCCCGTAAGCCCATAAAACTGCAATTGGATGTAATTAAAAGGCCATAATGAGCTTCAGCAACCTGCGGGACCACTGTGCTCTTGCTCCCGCCGTGCGCTTTGCGGAGAACGGGATAGAGTCATGGAGGATGCAAAGGTCGGCGGCGTTTGCCAAGGAGGATGAGGCGGCCGAGCAGAGCTTAGCGGCTCCCTTGGTGGCAACGGTGGCACCTTGGCATGAGGGGACACCCAGAGGCAGGTGGAGGGGGACAGGGCACAAGCAGGGCCGCTGGGGACATCAGTGGCACGAGTTTGGGAGGCCACGATGGCCGGTCCCCTCCTGGCAGCCCCGGCCCTGGTCTCTAGCCCCTATCCCAGCCCGTCCCCGCCGCGGGTTCCCAGCCAGTAAATTAGGGCCGCTCGCTGAGCCGCTGACAGCAGAACAGAGCACATTGTGCGCGCGGGGACAGCGCCGGCCCTTGAGGGATGAAATAGGAGCCTGCAATTTCTCAGGGCTGTTGTGACATCTTTGCACAAGCGTGTGATTGAGTCACAGCTGCTTTATCAGCACAATCCTTGTTTGCCTCGCTGCACCCCTCCTTCCTCCCCCTCCGCCCGCTCCCGGCCTCCGGCGCGGCCTCCGGAGCGGCCCGCGAGCCGCCCGCTCCCACCCCTTGGCCGGGCTCTGCTCCTGCAGGAAGCCGGAGGAAGCGGCGCCCGCGAGCGTTTCCTCCGGTGCCCCGGCGGCGGGAGCCGCTTCTGGAATATTCCCGAATATTCCCCAGGGAATATTCCCCCTTCCCCCCAAGGGAGAATATTCCCCAGGGAGGGCTCCTGGCACAGGAGCTTGGCAGGCCCTTGGATGCCCTTCCTGCCCGCATGGACACCCCAGATCCTGAGTCCTTTCCGTGCGGCAA
>JAUBOD010001040.1:2787675-2829998 GCA_032353885.1 Nothura maculosa | reverse complement strand
GCTGTTTTTGGTGGGGGATAAGGAATGGCCTTCCTGGCCCCCAGTTAATCCTGCTCTGCAGAGTGGAGCTTCTGCCCAGTTGTGAGCTCTGGGCTCGGGGAATTTAAAGGCTGAATCTCTTCCCCCAAGCACAACCTATTTGATAGTTTTTGCTGGGAGCGCTTTTATTCTTCCTCTCCCCTCCAAAAAGAAACAAAGCACGGCTATCCATCCCCGTTATTATTCCTGGAAGGACAGATTTTGGTCTCGGAAGCAGGCGCTCATCTGTATTAACACGGGGTAAGTGGTAATTACAGGCTGCTGAAGCCTCCAGCTCTGAGCAAACAAACAAGGCTGTGATCCTCCTCCTGATGGAGGCTCTCAAAAAAACCCCTCTTCGTTCTCACAGCCACATCGGTGGCAAACCCTGTCCCTTTTGTCCCTCTTGCTTCCCTGATTAAAATTCCTTGGACACAAAAGCGCAGTGGCCATGGAAGGTTTCTCATGGCAGTGCAATGGGAGAGATAGCAGGGTTTGATTTATTTATCTCTTTATTTTTTTAACTAATTGCTCTGCAGATCAGAGTGTCAGATTTCTCTCTGCAAGCCCAACACTTAAAAAGGGAAGGAAGCTTTTGAAGGAACATTGGGGTTTTGGCTATTCACATGACTCAGACCCAGGGCCTTCGTGATGCTCCTCACGCGGCCTGTGACGAAATGCCAGGAATTGGTGACGCTCTAGAAATTTGCCAGCAGTGCCTTCCTCGCCCTCCTCGCAGCCTCCATGGTCATCTTGTTCTTCTCCCGCAGCTGCCACATTCATTACTCAACCACAGTTGGTTTGATTCCATACACTCCAAGAGGTTGAGGCAACTGAGCTAGGTTGGGAGTTGACTTTGCGATGGACTCGGACCCGCTCACGTAGCTGTTGGTCTTAGGTGTAGAACCAGGAGCCAAAGCAGCACGTTGGGTATCGATCCATACGTTGATGCTGGGCAGAACTGACATTTTTGTCACGTCAGCCCCCGGGCCTGGGTAGCTGAGGTTCATCTGCAATGCATGGGATGAGGCCCTCCTAAAAAGGAGGGTGCCAAAGACAAGTGGTCTTAACACATGGGGCTCCATGTCTCGCTGTGCCACGGCCTGGGGAAGTGCAGATGGGGTGGAGAGCTCTAGATGAGAGGTGACAGCAATCAGCCTTGGGCAAGTGCAAGCCAAATCAAGCAGAAGAACACAAGAACCTCTTCATCAGGTGCCACGGAAAAGAGGCTGCTGTCCTTGGCTCGGCTGAGACATAGCTGGGGAGGAGGGGCTGCCTCTTAGAGCTGCCTCTCTGCAGCATCTTTTTTCTCCTCAAGTGGATTTCAGGTTTTAGTGCTTCCCATGCATTAAGGAAATCAGACTGACAACCTCTCAACCATATGAATCTCCTTGAAAAATGAAAGCGCTGGCACAGGCGTCAACACGGAGGAGAACATGCACAAGTTCAGCTCTGAAAACAGGAGGCGGCAGACAGGACTGGTGCAATAACAGCTTGGGACTGCTTTGCCTCGCACCAGAGTATTTTTGGGGAGGAATTTTGGCAAGCAGTGTGTCTGCTTCACCTGCTGCATTTGGGATGAGCAGAGCCTCGCTGCTGGTCAAGTGCTAGGTCATTCCCATGGCCAGAAAAGTCATGGAGAATGTCACCGTCTTGCAAGGTGGTTGAGCCCATCTAATGCTCATATGCGAGATAAGAGGGAAGAGGACATCAGATAGACAAGAATATTTATTTTGTTTCTTGAAGCAAATATGTGCTGGTCCTGCCACCAGAGAGAGTTTGGATTGAAGAAACAAGTCACTTTTCTGTCCACCTTTACTTTGCCTTTGCTTCTTGTTACACCAAGAAAGCATCAGATAACTGCACGTTGTGAAGTTCTCTGTAAAAATGTCCAAGGAGATTCATGAGTAAATCCTTAATTTTTCCACTGTTGCTCAAAAGAAATTTCTCCCTACGTTCGAGAGGACTGTTATAAAGTAAGAACAAAAGACAAAACTTGTAACTTTACAATTTTTGTGAAAGAAGAAGCCACCATAGCCCAGCAGAAGCAAGCAAACTCCAAATTATGTAATGATCTTTGTCTCTAAATTTTACTGTGTTCCAGGGATGGAGCACCATCCATCCCGGCCCACAAGACATCTGGGAAGCCAAGAACAAGGTATTCCCGTTTCAGTATTACCTGGCAAGCTGCTCTGCAGCTACCAAGTTTGTATTTCCCTTTCTCTTTAAAGATAAGTGAAAAAGAAAGCCAAAGAGAAGCCCAACTCCCAGAAAAAAAATCCCTTTGAAAAATGTATTTTTTGGTCAGCTCCAGCATGCTTTTCTTTGTGCCTAATCCCTGGTGGGAGTGGGGGCTGGATTCCAGAGATGAGGCCCCAGAGAGGAGGTCTTTATGGAGAAGGTTGTCCTCACTGCCGAAGACTTTCCTTTGCACCCACATCCCATTTTGCATGACAAAAAAAAACCCAGAAAAACCTCAAAAACCACAAACTTGTCCATTTGTTTGAAACCTTGCTCCTTTTTGCTTTCCATCACCCCTCCTGCTATTTTTTTTGCATCTGAAAAAAACAAATGGCCTTTTCTGAAATGGGGACGTCTCCCTGCAGCCTGGATGTCCCCTCTCTTCTGCCGAACTTCTGAACATCAGGTCAGTGGATGCCAAGATTGGCGCATGGATGTATCCCGAAGGAGTCATGGAGTTCAAAGTTTGCCAGTCTTGAATGCAGTCTGCAAATCCCTGATTTTTTTTCAGGATAATGTGCTGAACACGATACCACTGGAGTGGTAGCAGTACTCTAGAGTCAATCCGAAAACAGGAAAGCAGAGAATTGATGGAAGCTGATTCAGTCTCTTGGTCCTAAAGACAGAATTGGAGAGAACCACAACTGATGAGCAAGGTGGCTGTGGGAAGACCCCCTGATGAGGGGTGTTCATGTGCACATGGACAACATGTCCTGCCTATACCTAAGGCCAGGCGTAAATCTGTTTTAGGAGAGAATGTGTTGGTTGTGTGAAGAATGGAGCCGTTCCCACATGGTTCCAAGAGCTGCTGCTTGGGGATGGAGAACAAGGGCCTGAAGCTGGGCAAACATGCAGAGCAGTTGCTGCCTCACTGATACCTTAAAAAACGCTTCAAACGGCCACCAAAAACACAGGGCTTGGGTGGTGCCTTGCACCGTTTCCAAGCTGGGAGCACATCAGGTTCCTCAGCTCGCTCCCCTGCGAGCCGATCCGCCTGCATGGAGCTGGGAGAGCGGAGCGGGCTCATCTGTGCTCCTGCCGGTGTCAGCGGATCAGAGCTCTCCTGCAGCCGCCTCCTGCTTCCTGCTCGGAGCAGCGGAGCGGGAAGGCTCGGGATGACCTTTCCGTGCAGCCGCTTGGCCTTTCCGCCGCGCGTCGCATGCTCCTGCCCTTCTCTTTGCGAGGTGACCCAGCGCTCGGGCTCCGTTCCCGCACCGCAGGCAGGCAGCAAAGTCCCAATTAAACCCGTCCGTGTTGCCTCCTGGCTGTCAAATCTGTGGCTTCCTGTTCTCGCCCTGCAGAGGAGGTGACAGGAGAGCAGCGCCGATAAAATCAGAGCGCGCTGCGCCGCCGAGTGCCTCGTTCTCAGGATGTGCTTGTGGTTGAAGGCGGGGAGATGAGCCTGGGAGCTGCTTAAGCCGGGCTTGCTTTGGGAGGGAAACAGCCTGGCCGTTTTGCTGCAGAGCAGAGCAGGACGGGTGCTGCAAAGCGAGATGGAATTGGGTGCAGGGAGGGCAGGGGATGCTTGGAGAGTGAGCGGGATTCAGGAGGAGTTTGCAGGAAGCGTTGGCACATATTGGCACAGGAATAAGTGCTGGACAGAGATGAGTCTTGCTTCAAGAAGGCCACAGGGGATACCAGGCATGTCCTGCCTTTGCAGAGATGCTGCAAGCACCAAGTAGCAGAGCAGGTAGCGGCTTCCCTGGCAAGGGCTTGGTTTGTCTTTAGACCCGGCCTATTCTGGGGGAGACTCTGCCATGTGCTCTGCCTGGCGTGTCATTGCTGCAGGCAGCCAGCTGGACAAGGCAGAGGGCTGGGGATTTAGATCTGGCCTAAGCAGGCTCGGATGAGTCAGCTTTCTGCTGACCAGCCCCATAGCAAACAGCGGGACAAATTTTCTCATGTAGCAGCTCTAAAGCCAGGTCGATAGAAATGAGTACTTAGGCGTATAATCTCTTTCCATCTGTCTCCTCCGTCTATTGTTTATATCAGCAAGATTCAGTTTAATCACAGGCAAAGCCCGTTCGAATGGCAGCATAACCCAAGCTGTCCTCCGAGAGCGTCTCTCATCACTGCCCAAGGGTGTCTGGTTCCTCACATCTGAGGATGCTCCTGTTGGTTTCGTCGGGCTTGAGATTTGTAGATTCAAGGGCTATAAGGAGCCGCCGTCCCATTTGACCTCTGCAGAGCTCTCCGAGGAATCCCAGTGCTTGCAGGCAAGCGGGGATGTGTCTTTTGGAATAACATCCCTTCCTGACGGATCGGCCCCAGGCGGCAGCGCTGTCCTTTTGCAGTTGGTAGCTCTCCGAGCGAGGAACCGCGCTTTGTACCTTTCTCCTTGAGCCCTGCTCCAACGGTGCATCACATCTTTGGCATTTAAGTCACTTGCTGAAATCCCGCTTGCCGAAGCTTTGCCTTCCTCTCAGGCTTTTCTGTTATTTAATAGCTGTTTTCTCTGTTCTCATGTGCCCAAAGGAGTTCTAGGGCATCTGTGCAGTTGAAGGAAGGGATGGCATGAAGCAAAATTTTCTCGCTTTCTGGTGATTGGGAAGACAACAGGAGGGATGGGGCAAGAAATTTAAGCAGGGCTTTATGTTGAAAAAGTACCTGAAAAAGTAAATAGAAGGATCCACACGAGGCAGCTTCTGTATGGACAGAAGCCTTGACACAAATCTGTGAGTTTTGTCGATAGCAATCTCCGTGGGGCTGATAAGCCAGCCAAGGAACCGTGTGAGCCTCCGTACCGTGGTGAACTTAAGCTCTGTTTGCAAAAATAACCTTATTTTTCTGCATAGCAAGTCTCATATTGAAGGTGTCTAAATGCTACTGAAAACAAAATCAGGTCTGTTGCCTTGCAGCACACAGCAACGTTGCACTGCTGGTAACTGCAGGCAGGGGGTTAGACCTGTGGAAATCAGCCCCGGGCCGGCGCATGCTGGGGTGGAGTTCACTTAATATGATCAGAGTCCATATAGGATATTTTTTTAGCATGTGTTTTAATTTCCTGTATTTTAAGAAATAAATTTTATATTATGGATTTTGTTTTCGCACTTGGCCCGGAGCTGGTTTCACTGATTATCTAAAAGGCCTGATTGTGTTACAGGCAGTTCTGATTTCACTGGAACAGGATCTGTGCCCCTGCTGTTTTCTCTTACCGTCACCTAACCAGGTTCAAATTCAGCAGAGAGGTAGAGCCTTGGATAAGCAGTGGCCCTTCTGCATTGCTGAATGTCTCATTCAGCCTTGAACAAAGAGCTGGATGAATGAAAGGAGGCATCTCTCATGCCAAGAGATGGGAACACCTATTGCTTGAGCTCTGTCGAGCTAGAATATGCTAAAAGCTACTGTGGGAAATGACCATGTGCAGAGGAGTATAAATTTAGAGGATTTCATGTTATAACTTAAAAAGAAACTACGAGTGCAGCTATCTGCATGAAGCTGCTTTCTAGGTTCAGTGAAAGGGTGGGTACTGGTTTCAAAAGAAGAGAATTAATAACATTATTAGTATCTAGGGAGCATTTTTCATCTCCGTGCTCTTCAGACATGAAGTCATCAGCATGTGACATGCCTCTGGCTGCATGACTCCTGCTGCAGGGCATTTGGGACAGGTCTTTCCTGTCTGGGTGGAAGGAGCTCTGGGACAACGTCTCGGTCGTGGTTTATGGAGAGCACATGACAGCAGATCCCTGTTACCATAAGGCCACCGAGAGCCTTCTGTTGGTCATTAGCATCACGAGCAGAGCCAAGGAGCTGGATTTCACTGCATGAAAATGGTGCAGCTGTGGAAGTCCAGCACTGGATCAAAAGACGGTCAAACTGTGGACTTGTGCTTTAAACTCACCAATTTCTCTTCCTCATCTTATCACTTCACCTCATTTTCTTCCTCTGTATCAGTGCCCAACCACTTCCTTCTCCCACGGCGACTCACTGCATCGCTTCCTTTGCTTCTCATCATGTGTCTTTAACCTTTTCTATTTCTAGGACTTCTGCCTCTATAAATGGGGCCCTTCCAGCAGCGTTTGACAGGTCTGAGCTGGAGCCATGTCCTTTGCTGGGCTCCCATGTGCACTGTGGCTGTCCCCAGGGCCACATCCCATTGATGCTCTTGATGGAAAAGCCAACATGGAGAAGGCAGCAGATGGTCCTATGGGCCATGAGGTCCACAATGGCTTTGGGTTTCCAGGGCCAAGTAACCCATGGATCTATGGGATCTCCATGGCATCGATGTGGGGCACCCAAGGCTGACGTTGTCCCTTTTGTGTCTGTTTGCAGCTGTGCAGGAAGAGAGGCAGAGGGGCAAGGACCGCAACGAGAACGAGGTGGAGTCCACAAGTAGCGCCAACGAGGACATGCCTGTGGAAAAGATCCTGGAAGCTGAACTTGCAGTGGAGCCAAAGACAGAGACGTACATTGAAGCCAACATGGGCTTGACGCCTAGCTCGGTAAGGCCCCATTTCGGGAACACTTAAGGGTCTCGAGTAGGGTTCTGAAATGCAACTTCTTAACCCTGCTTTAGACTCTGTGGATGCGTTAAATGAAAATGTGAGGAAAGCAGCCCTGCTTTCAATGTGTGACCTGCCACTGCAGGGTGTTTCTGTCTCGGAGCTGAAGGGACGGGTCCTGTTTCCAGAGCTGCAGAGAAGCACAGATATTGTGAGGTGTAGTGAAAAGGGCTCACAGAGAAGGGTTTGTTCTGGTTATAACCCTTAGTGCTACAAGCCAGGAAGGCGCTTCGTGCTCCGGAGAGCTCATAGTCCAACCATATAAACCCACCTTTGTAACCAAAGTGCAGAGAGATAAGAGCTATAAAATCAGGGCATGACTTCTCCAATGCTGCATTGAAGTGCAGCTTAGCTTTCACAAGGGAAAACCTCGTAGAGAAGTTAGCTTTTAATTTCTTATTGTAATCAGAGGCTTGGATGATCCTTGAACCTGGTAGAAGCACTGGGCTCTTAAGAGGACCTTATCCCAATGGCAGGTGAAAAGCTGCAATTGGCTTTTGGGGAGGAAGCAGCAGAGGCAGCTCTGCTGGGTTTAGTGATGGGGTTGGAGGGGCTCCGACCTCTACCAGGATGAAAGTACTTGAGGGGAGTTGTAGCCACCTTGAAAACAAACCCCAGAGAGGGAGCTGAAATAAATGGCTTCGTCTGGCACTGCGTCTCCTCAGCCTCTCGGAGCAAATTGAAAGCTGGTTCCTGCATAATTCAACACGCATTACCACGAACGGGGATGCGTGTTGCATCTAAATAGAAGCAGGAGGCTTGTTGAAATGCCCTGTTATTGTCACGCAGCTCCTGTCGGCGAGGTGACATTCGTAGCGGGTTTAGCAGATGTGTGAGATGAGCAGCTCGCAGTGACGAGGCCACCGCATGAGGACAGGGGAGCTGGAGCCATCCCCAGGCCTGCTCGAGAGCCAGTGTGAGGGAAACAGAGGCAAATTCAGTCCTGAACAGACACAGGCGAAAATAGAAGCTGTTTCCTACTAGCCTTGTGTGCCGAGTCCTTCTGTTTGTGCCCCACGTGTTGGTGCTTCAGCTCCAGCCTTGCCGGGACTTTTCCACTGGGCTATGCCAGGCTGGACGGAGCTGGTGGCACTCGTGGGAGTCCACGGCGCCTCTCGCAGGTCCTGTCATGGTTGTGACCATCCCCTCCCTGCCACGCTCTGCTAAACTGCTGCTCTCGGCCTGCAAACCCTCCGTTTTGCCAAGCTCTGATTTCTTCCACTTGCTACAAGCCAGGACAGCAGCTGTGGGGTTTAGCTCAGGTTTCAAAGCTGATAACAGGGGAGGGCACTTGGATTGCCCCAATGTCTAACCATGGTGAAGCACGGGAGGTTGTGTGTGGGGCTATTGGGTGAAGGCAAAGCTCCATCAGGCCACCTTGCTGTCCCCCAAGCAGATGGGGCTCGTTCACAGGCTGAAGGGGAGCATGGAGGGTGTCTGATCCTTGCAAGGTGACAAGGCACAGGAGAGGAGGGCTCTGAGCCATGCAGGGAGCAGCTAAGGCAGAGGGATGTCCTGCCCTGCTGCCCTGCGTGGTGGGAGCCTGCCAAGACTTGGCCTTTCACTGACTGCCACTAAAACACTCACTTGAAATAATTGCACCTGGGAGCCCCTGATAACAGCTCCTCAGCCAGCGCAAATAGCGGCTAATTGTGACAGCTGACAGACTTGTGACAGTAGTCAAGTGGACAAGTCCTTTTGGAGGCTCCTCCAAGCTCTGAGTGGGCGTTTTTGTGCGATTCCTCCATGGCCGGTGCCCAAGGAAGCCTTGAGACCCCTGCCCCTCGAGATGGATGTTTTCCATGCATCCCCCCTATCTCTCAGCAGCAAGATGACACACCAGGATGAACTTGCCTCTCCACCTAAGCCCGTGTCCCTGCGCCCCGTGTCCCCAGCAGATGAGAAGCTGGGCTCCTGCAGCACAAGCACCACCTTGGACGGGCTCCTGGCCACTGAAAGGCAACGCTGGTAACTGAGAGCTGTTCTCCCCATTAGCTCTTAATTGGCCTTTGAGCCGCTGGTTTCAAGTCGCTCTTTTCTGGAAGACGGCTCTAAGCTCCTGTTTTCCAGCAGGATCAGGTGCCCGAGTGTCCTTTCATTCTGTCACACGCCGGCACCGTGCCCTGGCTATTTACTGCAGGCGGGGATTTGCTTACCAAGCATGCAGAGGGCTTCTAGCCCTGCTTGGTAGATGCCTCCTTGGAGGCGGGCAGGCTTCTTTGAGCTTGAAGAAATAATACTGTCAGCTGTCCCTGCAGCTACAGTGATTCAAATGCTGGCAGGAAACACCACGATGGTTCCTGGAACTGCAGCCCGAGGGGTAATTCAAGCATGCCCAGGGGCTTCCTGAAGCTGCTGACAAACCCCAGCCTTGCAGGCTGCTGTGGAGCACCAGAGTCCTAAAGATGGTGCCAACTTGCAGAGAAGAATAAGCCCCAACAAAAGCTTTATCAAAAACACCAAGTTTTGCTAACGCACCCCTTCAAACACCTCCCAACGCTGACTTTCCTCAGGTTCCCCATGAAACACCTAATCCTGCAAAACTCCTCACACCTGCTTGAGACAACCCTGTTGTCCAGAGGAAATCCAGCTTGCTTTTCTCCCTCCTTCTGCCAGGGGACAGCCCAGTCCCTCCTCACATGTCCCCTTTGGGAAAAGCAGTGGGTCCTGAGGCAAAACCCACCAACCCCTGAGCCCCTTGGGGCTGCACTTGGGTCAAAGCCAGGAAGGAAAAATCCCCTTAATGAAATCCCGGCTCCTCAGCAGCGAGACCGAACCTGAACCCATTGCCATCCATCTCTGCAAGCAACAGGTGAACATACTTTGAAGGCAGGAGCCTCTGAGCTTGCCAGATGCTGGTTATTTTAAGCCCCGAGGAGCAGCAGCCCTGGCTATAGGGGCACTGGGTGGTGTTTGCTGCCTGGCAGCTGCAGAGCGGATCCAGGCTAAGGATCCCAGGGGTGGCTCTGCAGGGATGCCAGAGCAGAGCCCTCGCTGGGCTGGGGGGCTTGGACCCTTGGTGAGGAGCAGCAAGGGGCTGCGTTTTGCTGCTGGACTTGCAAGTAGCGTTTCTCTAGTTCTTATGGGGGTTTAGGCAGCTCTGTTGAAGCAGCCAGCAAAAGATGCAAGAAAAAATGAAAAAAACCAACCTCAAGAGGTTTTTGCTGCCTTTCTTTTGCTTGCCCACTTTCCCCTCTAGCCCCTTGGGGCCAGGAGCATCCCCAGGAATGGCACTGTGTGAGCTCTGCCTGGGAATGCAGAGGGAGAGCTGCAGTTTGGGGTGCAGGACGGGGCATGGGAATGCCCCGTGTGGTGTCCGTGCCAGGCACATGCTTTGGAAAGCTGCTGTATCAGGAAAATAACTGAGTGGAGAAGCGAGAGTTTAGCAGTGTGGCTGATGGAAAAGAGGCAGGTGAAAAAGGGGAAGGACAGAGCTGAGACACATGCGGTGGGACACGGATATGTGAATTGTGCGGCGCTCATCAGCTGCATCTAGGGGAAGTGTTTGATATAATGGAGCCAACTCTCCATGAGGAATGGCCTTTTCCTGCTGCAATTGAGCCTCTTGAAGGAGGGAGAGGTTTCGCTGGCCTTGGTGCGTGCTCCTGTCCTGACCCGCTTGGATTCACACCCCGTTCCCGTGCGATCCAAAGGTGACATAAACACTCCTCCTCCTCTGCCTTTGAAAGTGCTCTTTTAAGGGCATGGAAGAAAAATAATTGGACAAGCAAAGCTGCTAGAAAGCAGTGGGGATTACGGTGGGGTATGCAGAGGGGCTCATACATCCCTGTCCGGAGAGGTAAACCATATATACACACTTGTGCACGGGCAAGGTCTTTCTTCACCAGGGCCAGACAGTCTCGTCCAGTTCCTAATCACAAGCCCACTTGAGCTCTTAGCAGTTCCTTTAAACAGGGATTTGCTCTGTTTAGGCAGACTGTCCTCTTGGAGAGCAGATGGTTTCTGTTACCGGGTAATATTTCAAAAGAAAGGGGGTTCTCTCTTTCTCTAATGCCCCCATTATTGCTGCTTTGTGAGTACTCTCCCTCCTGCCTCTTTGCAATTTAGCCTGGACACTAAATAACGCGGCTAAACACAGCCCAGGGGCAGGATCCCCTTGATCTCCTCCTCTTCCCACCCCACAATGTTCTCAACTTTTGCCTCTCCTGCTCTTTGCAGCCCAACGACCCGGTGACGAACATTTGCCAGGCAGCGGACAAGCAGCTCTTCACGCTGGTGGAGTGGGCCAAGAGGATCCCCCACTTCTCCGAGCTGCCCCTGGACGACCAGGTCATCCTGCTCAGAGCAGGTGAGTGGGAAGGGTCACTCCATAGGGACCAAGGACCAGCCCCATCAGGGCTCCGGCCTGGTTGTGTCTTGCAAATGAGCGGTATTAGGCTCAGATTTAACTCCTTGCAACTTCAGGCTGTTTCTGAATAATAGCCCCTGATTATTCAATTGCTAAATGGGTTTTAAGAAGCCCCAAGGGATGTGTTGCTGAATGTGCTCCAAAATGTTGCACCAGCTGCCAATCAGCTGGAAAACGGCCCGGCTTCAGCTCCGAGGCTCTCGGAGGTGCCTGGTGGGTTATTTAAATCAAGGGAGCTGTGCACTATCTTCCTCCCAAGCGCAGACTTGAAAGAGAAGTGGGTTTGGGACGCCGTGAAATCTCATAGAAGATGTTTGATCATAATTAAAAACAGAAAGGGGAGAAAAACACGTAACCCTCCCTCTCCCACCCACCAAGATGAAAATAAAATTCCCCAGGCTTATTTTAAATTTCCTTGCGCTGCAGGGAGTCTGCAGGGATGGAGGCTTGGGGAGGTTAAAAGCAGTTAGCTGTGAAAAGGGCCTTCTTCCATTAAATAAATTCAGGCTCCTCTTGCTGGCAGATTATGCACAAAGACCAGGGAGGGCCAAAAATCAAGGGCAGAACTCGCCATGGGTGCATTTTAGGCATGAGGCTGTTTGCATAGCTCCCGTCAGCAGAGCAGTGATGAAGCAGGCTGCGGCTTGACGCCGTGGAGGATTTTTTCTTGCTTAAACAAAGAGGAAGTCAAGTTGTCAGTGGGACACGTGAAACCACTTCCATTAAATGGCAAACTTGATATGAAGGATGAAATTGGGAGAGGAAATGAAAAGGCTCTGACGACGGGCTGTGGTGCCCAGTTCTCTACTTGGCAATTGAAAGCAGAAGAACCTCTGAACTACTTGAAGGCGGGAGTTAAGTGGAGTTTTTCGTTTGCTTTTTTGAATAAGGTGACTCCCCTACTACTTTTAATGATTCTGTCATTTCCCCCAAAGACCCTTTTCTAAGGATTTTTAGAAGGGGAAAACCTGCAGAGCGTGTGCTCCACTCTGCACGGTCTGACCTCTGTGTAATGGCCTTTATGGAAGAGCTGCTACTGACCTACTTTAATGACAGTATTTCTGATCTCTTGCTGCTTGGAAGCTGCATGCCACCAAATAGTTGCCTCTGCATTTGGGCAGCAAAGTTTATTAAGAGTCCCCAGATATTCACCACAAAACTGAGAAGTGCCAAAACAGGCTAGTCCGTGATCTATTTGTCCAGTTAATTTCAGTAAAAGATAAAAGGGCTCCAGAGCTTGAAGATGTTGGGGTCACTGCTTTCTTCCTTCCTACCACATAATACTAGTTGTCACACTGACTTTATTTTTTCAGTTGAGGATGACTGTAGTGTGAATATTGATATTTCAGCAGTTTTTTTCATTGGCTTTTAACTAGCATAATTGCACATCCTGACCCTTTCTCCAAAAATCTGGTTCCTCCTGGAATCTAGTGAAATCCTTGGCCTCGGTGGTTTCTGGGCAATTAAGTCCCACCACTTACGAGTGTGGAGTTTCTTCTGCTCTAATGTGTTAAAACGCAATGCTGAAGTTGCGCGTGTTGTCTCGTGGTTACAACAGTCATCTGGAAATGGGAAATTTGGAGAGATTTAGTAATTTTCTGGATCAGGGATGGAGCTGGGGGCTGGATTTGCGTGTCCTCATTGCCCCAGGGTGTCTCTGGTCGCGATGCTCCCTGCACTAGGCCCCACACACTGGGGCTTGTGCAGCTGCCATGGGGCTGGGGGCAGGTTTGAAGGGAGTCCCTAGAGCTGCTAGTTGGGAATGAGTGAAAAAGCATCCAGAGAAATCTCCGGAGAAATCTCCTTCCTGCAAATGCTGCGAGGAAGAGCTGGCCACCCTCGGAGAGCTGCTTCACTCATGTGAATAGAAAGGGGATCCACCACAGCAACAAGGTCTTATGTTCTGTGTAGAAGGCAGCAAATACATTCTAGATCTGAGCTTTAATGACCTAATGTTCTTGCCTTTACGTGGTTGCATATTATTTTTTAAATAATTCCCTATTTTTTTTAGCTTGTTTCATATCAAGCCTATCTGTTGCTGAAATCAAGCCTGCAGCCCCCTTTCTTGATGTTTTTATGCCCAAACTGGGGCTCCTGGGTCTGCTCAATGGGACAGGGGGCTGTGGACCCTCTGCATCCTCCCCTGCAGTGGCCTCTATGCCCAGCATAGCTGCATCCAGCAGGGAGAGCACCAGGAACAGCCAGGATGGGCTCGAGTGGGGCCTCAAATAACCTCCCTGCAAAGTCTTTTAACCGGTGGCTCTATCCATTATTAAGTGCAGCACCCGGCCTGTTGAGAACAGCTGCCCATGAAATATTTAAGTCTTAAAATTTAGCTAAGAGCGTTCGTCTGGTTCATTCATGCATCCTCCGAGGCCAAATGAAGTGGGACGCGCGGCTCTGCGGCAGCGGGGCTGCATGGGCTGGCGCCGGCTTTCCTTGCTGATCCTGAATCATTTAGAAACCTTTGCTTGGCATTTTTGAAGGAGAAGGAAACACACCTTTTTTCATCCTGTTTTCCTCACATTTTCATTTTTCCTCCCCCCAAACCTGCCATGATTGAGGTAGTTGCCTGCAGTTTTCTTAGTACTGCAAAGAAGGGCAGAAAACTGTGTGTCTAGGGCTGCAATTTGGATTTCAGGCTGTAGGACTGAGTTAGGGCTGATGGAATTAGGGCTGTAGGATTGAGGGAAGAAGGTTGGTAGCAAGATGGGCCAAGGCAATGGGCACTGTGCTTAGCTGCTTTACCCATGGTGAGCAGAATAATCCTTGTGCCTGCAGGTGCTTTGCTTGAAATGAGGGGACCAAGAAGCTGGTCTCCATTTATTCAGCCATTGGGTTGAAATTCAAAACTTTTTGGGCAAACTTGTGGTATCTGACTCATCTTGCTACCCGTGGTGGTACTTAATATCCCCCTGCTTCCTGTGCTGTCTCTTCAGCTCTTTGGGACACGGTTCTTGTGCCCAAAAGCACTACATTTGGGCTTGTTTGAGCCCAAACCCAGCTCCTCGTGTCCCATGTCCTCTTGGTTCTCCCAGTATTTCATAGTGCTGCAATCCCTCTGGAAGTGCCAGACCCCACCCCGTGAACAGCCAAATAAATGTTGGCTTGATTGGGGTGGAAACGTCCTGCAGCCACTTAGGAAACAGTGAACTTTATTCCTTGTCAACATTCCGAATGGCACAGCCCATCTCCGCGCCAGTGGGTAAACACAGCACACATGGACCTTGAGTTTATTCGTGAGCCACGAGTCAGCAAGAAAAGGCAGGAGAAGTTCTGCAGCTGGAGAGCAAACGAAGGACACTGTTGTCTTGCTTTTCCAGCATGGAAAAAAAGGCCAAAAAATTGAATATCCTGAGATTTCCTGACCCAGCCTAGCAGTTTTTGTTGTGAATTTCAGTGTTTTCAGACCCAATATATCAGCCCCAGGAGGAGTGAGAGTCTCTCCAGGGTTGCATAAAATCTATCTCAACTCATCGCAGATGCCTGCTTGAAAGTCATTGAAATGTCAACCCTTTGAGCTGGCTTGTTCTGAGTTTGTTTCTGGCACTTTTAAACTCAGCTGGTAACAAATGTAAGAAATTGAAAAAGTGCTAAGTTTGAATAGGGAACTGGGAGGCTGGGAGGGAAGTCATCTCTTCCTTCTCTTTCCAATTTGTAGCTGGTTCAAACTACTCCCTTTGTGTCCGAGCTTAGGGGATGTCTAAAGAGGCACGTCCAGTAACAAATACAACAAATGCTGCTTTTCAAGCAGCAGTGACTATGAGGGAAGGACCCCGATGGAGCAGTTTAGGGTGCAGGACCTCCATGGAGTAGTTGCAGTGCAACCATGGGTCTGAAGACAGTATTTATGGCTGAAGTAGGTGGCCAGAGGAAACAATCTCAGCAGGAGCTTGCATGGTCCACGTTCACGTGGTTGAGTCATGACGAGTGAACTTGTGTGCCTTGCTGTGGCGTAGAAATAAGCCTAATTAGCTTTTAGAAAGCATTAATAACTCCTTAACTGCTCCCAGACACGGAGTGTAAGGTCAGATCAGTGGTGCAAGGCCCCACACCCGCTCATGGGTTGATATGGAGAAGAGTGGGGTGGAGAGCAGTTTGCAGTAGTGCCTGCAAGGACTATAAAGGAAATCACTTCCTTGATGATGTTTTTAGTGCCTTGGTGCTTACGGATTTTTCTTCCTTTCCTAACATCTAAGATAGGGTTGGGTATCAGGGAAAGTTCTCCCGCTTTCCAACATCTAGCAGCTTCCTGGGGACTGTAGCCAAGGCAGATCCTTGATCATCTCCTCCCCTCTTGGGGAAGAACAGTGCCACAGAAGTAACACTGCTGATCCCTGCACCTCCTGATGGCCCCGGGGCTCTAACATGTGTCCTTGGTTGTTTCTCCTTCCCAGGCTGGAACGAGCTCCTAATCGCCTCCTTCTCCCACCGCTCCATAGCTGTGAAAGACGGGATCCTCTTAGCCACCGGACTCCACGTGCATCGAAACAGCGCCCACAGCGCTGGCGTCGGGGCCATTTTTGACAGGTGGGAAGGTGCTGGGGCTGGGTGGTGGGCATTGCCCCTCAGTGCATCCTACCTGGACATCTCCATCTCTCCATGGGTCACACGCTACCCATTCCCCATCTTGCAGCCTGATGAGGTCCAGGTGGAGGTGGGTTGCAGATAAGTTCTTAGCCAGAAGAGCCCAAGATGAGGTGCGTCCATCCCACAGTGTTTTCACACAAGCAGCAGTCTTTGCTGCAGGCAGGAACATTAAACATGCAGAAACCTAGAGCCCGAAATAGTCACTGAGAGGAATGCCCAGTGTAAATCAAAGCCCTTTCATGGGGTCCAGATGGCTTATAATGTTATGATTAGGCCACTCATTTATTTCTTTTCATCTTTAATTGGATGAAGATATGGTTATATTTTCACCAAAAGTACCCAGCGGGTTCCACGTGCATGTGCCAAGGGCTGCTTTTAATCTTATGCTTTGGAAAAGTGTGTCAAAGCAGCAGCTCCCAGAGTCCGTGACCCACAGTGTGGCTCCAGGCCCTGCTTAAAATTGTGGCTGATTTCTTTGCCCCAAACTCATCCTGAGGCGGCCTAGTTAAAACCACCTCAGTTCTTTGCTTTGCAAGGAAATTGCTCTTCAGACCTGGGTGACATCATTTGTTTTCTGTGAGGTCATTAGTGCAAGATGTGACTTCACCGCAAGATCCAACAGGAAAACCTGGGCAATAAGTGGAAAATATTTCAAGCCCAGCACCTGCAGTAAGAGCAAAGGGACTAATAAAAATTACTGGCAGAGGAAATTGCTTTTAGATACCTGTTTTTTTTTTAATTTATTTTTAGGCAGCTTTCTCGAGTGCCAGAGCCTCTCAGTGAATGTACGAAGCCAGCTCGTACGTTCCCCTTTGTATCTCACAGGAACTATTGATGTTCCTAATGAACTATTTTTGATACAAGAGGAAAATGAGGGTGTTTTCCTGAGCTGGTAGAAATGAGCCCCATCCCATGACTTCATTAAACACGCCCTGCAGGACCTCACTCTGGGTCTGACACCTGGTTTTCCATTTCTTTTTAACACTGCCACCTGTAATGGTTTTTTTTGGTGTGTTCTTTGCAGAGTACTGACAGAACTCGTGTCAAAAATGCGAGACATGCAGATGGACAAGACAGAGCTGGGCTGCCTGCGAGCCATCGTGCTCTTCAACCCCGGTACCTGCCCTTGTCTTCTCTCGCTCTTCTCCAGCCCTCTCCTGACAGACGTCGTGTCCTATGGGCTCCTCCATTCATTGCCTCCAAACCCCAGTGACAAATCATTGCAGGCACCAAACCCCAAGAACCGGGCCAGGCAGAAGAGATGGGTGTGAACAGGGGCAAATGGGACTCTAAACACCTTTTTAAGACAAATCTGAGATGAGGGCAATGCTAGAGCATGGGTAATATTGTCTTTATTTCCCCATCTCAAAATCTTAGAGTCTTTATTGCGGGATTTTGGGATGAATCGCATGCAGAGCATGGAAAGGCTGAAGCTTACAAAACAGGCTCATAAAATACACAGGCAAGAGCCTTTTTGTCCACAACTTGCAACTTTTTTTGTCCTCAACTCTGTAGAAATGGTTCATGTTAGATTACTATGGTACAACCTCAGAATCTAGGACCGCCCCATCTACCTACAGCCGTGTGCCCTGCGCTGCTCTTTGCGGGAAGGACGTGTTGTGCATGGCCACTTTATTCCCACCCTGTTGAGGCCAGGTTGTTCTAGCAGGGTTCAGTGTCTCCTTCTTGTTTTCAACTTTATTTTTACTGTAATCATCAGTAATTTATTGTCTGTAGTTGGGGAGTAGCCTTGTATGGTAAAAGAAGGGGAAGCTGGAGCGCTTCCCGTGGTGCCAGGGCCTGGGGATGCCACTTGCCTGTCCCTTTCACCCAACTAAAAACAGCCCTGGCTTCTCCTCCCACTGCAACTCCATTGGGAGGGTTGCAGTGGGTTGGGATTGCAGATGGGCACCGAATCATGGGGGAACTGCCACGACAGGGGCTTTTCCTTCAGCCCTGCCACAGTGCTTCAAGCTGGAGGAGGAAATTCCAGGAGGCCGTGGCTTGGGAGGGAGCTAAAGCCTTTGGCTGAGGTGCTGTAACCACTCAGTGGGCTGGAATGGGTTTGAGATTTGTCTCATCTGGTGAAACAGAACAGTGGGACCAACCTGTAAGGTCTTGAGGGGGTAGGATAGTGCCCCAGGTAATCTTGGGCTGAGACCCTGCACCGTG
This sequence comes from Nothura maculosa, assembly GCA_032353885.1. NCBI lineage: Eukaryota > Metazoa > Chordata > Aves > Tinamiformes > Tinamidae > Nothura > Nothura maculosa. Next base: position 2,812,106 of record JAUBOD010001040.1, on the reverse strand, counting down.
GTCTGGTTGGGCTCTTGGTGGCCAGCAGGGTAGAGGTGGCTGCACAGTCACCTGGCTAGGAGCCCAGAAGTGCCCCTTGCCTTTGCCTCACGCTTCCCTCGAAGCTCCCATCCCTTTTGGCTGATGGTTTTCCGTTGCTTCGCAGACTCCAAAGGCCTCTCCAACCCTGCCGAGGTGGAGGCACTGCGGGAGAAGGTGTACGCGTCGCTGGAGGCCTATTGCAAACACAAATACCCCGACCAGCCCGGCAGGTGAGTTGCCACGGGTGCCACCAGCACCGTGGGCAGCCTCTAAAGACTTGCTGCAAGTGGTGCTGCTGCCTGGGGGTCTCCACGAGCCCATATTCCAGGTTATTCCCTGCTGCTCCTGCTGTTCATGCCACTGAGTGCTGGCTCCTTTATAACACCAACCCTCCTGAGCGTGGGTAGCTCCCTGCAGGGAAAACTGATTGTTTTTACCTGCTTTTGCTGTGGATATCCTTAGAAAAGGGTGAAGGGGAGAGAGATGTTGGTTCCCATGTTAGCAGATGGCAGGCGAGGCGCAAGCAGCAGGGCAGGTCGCTGGTGAAGGCAGTGCCGAGACCTGGAGCGTCCTGGCTCCCGCAGCAGCGGGATGAGCACATGGGGGAATGGGTCTCATTTCCCTTTTGGAAACCGCTGTGAAGAAACCACAGCAAAAACAAGACACACACGGAGTTAATTTTCAGTGGCAGATGAGCATCATTGCTGGGAAGTGAAAGCCTCAATTGATGCTCTCTTCTCCCCTCCCCTCCTCCCCCAATCCAGCTGGGAATGGGAGGGGGAATTAGGAATGCTTTCCTGGACGGCTCGGAGGCTGAGTGGGCGCATTTTCCCAGTTACAGCCTGAAGCTGGCAACTGCCAGTTAAGTTACTGACAGTCTTTTAAGAAACCAAGCAAAGCACTGGAAACTACTGCTGGTATCAGTGCCGAGGCAGAAATGTGGGGAAAAACAGCCCAAAGCAAGTAGGATTTGCATCTCACCTGCATTCCTGCCCTTGCTTATCGGGATGGGTTGTTTTGTTTTGGAGGCTGTTTGAGAGCAGTGAATTCAGTGGGCGGATCAGTGCCCTGCTGCCGTGCATGTCCCTGTCCTGGCAGCCGAGAGCAGGCTGCTGTTCCAAGGCTTCTTGGCCATTCCCGGTTGGGTTGCATGGAAGGGAAGAGCAGGATGAAGACACCGTTGATTTTTGTGGCTAGGAGGGGAAGTGAGTGAGGATGGTGGTGCACAGAGCAGGATGATGACCTCTCCTCCCTCCCTTGAGCTTGCTTGGCCTTCAGGCCAACTGTAAAGCTCTTCTTTTAAAGCCTTATTAAATTGCACCCCTTGCTCCAAGCAAATCCAGATCCGGGACTGGGGCTGTTGTGATGTTTCCGAAGCGCTCTGCTCCCCTTTGGGCTCCACATGCGCAGCCAGCCGCAAGCGGCACGAGGAGAGCTGCGCTTGGAAGTCCAGCCAGGAGCTCTCCTGGAATATTTCCCCCGTGGGAAGCGCTCTCAGCTTTGAACAGGCAGCCAGTGTCCACAGCCGAGGCCCGCGGCTCCTGCGTGCAGCTTTGCTCCTGCAGCCCGGCCTGGGACTTGGGAATGGGACAACACGGAGACAAATCCCAGGAGCACATGGCCACCGCTTCCAGTTGTGCCCACTCTTTGCTTGCCAAACCATCTGGAAGCTGTGGAAACGGGGTTCAAATCTGCTCCCCTGGGTGCCCAGTGATACAGCAGGGAGCAGCTTAGACCCAACCACCCGGACTGTGGGCTCTACACGGATGATCCTTGGAAGCCTTGAGCTGGGCAGCTTGAGCCTCAGCTTCCCTCCATAAAGGGGATCTTGACACCTTTTTTACAGCAGGTTTTAGGGACAATATAGGCTGTAGATGAGACCTCATGCCAAGCCCCACTAAACCTGGCCCCTCCAATGGCACAGGGCAGCAGCGGAGCCAACCCCGCTGCCTCGGGAGGGTTAATCCGCACGCTGGGAATCCAGCCTTGCACAATAGCTGGAGCAGAGCTCTCGGGAGCGCTCTGCATCCTCCCGGGCTAATGGCACAATGTGATCACCATCTGGGGCTGGAAACGAGCTCTTCCCGCGCCTGAGCAAACGCGGGCTCCAGCCGGCGCTGCTGCCGACGCTCCGATGCCCTTCGGAGCAAAATCCCAACCAAGCATCCCACCAGCGTGGAGCTCCATGTAAATACCACAAAAAAAAGCTCCACCGCGGACCCGACACTTCTCTGCAGCAGCGAGACAAAGGAAAACATTCCCAGGACAAACTGCCGCCTCCGGACACCCCCAGCCCCTGGGACACGGGGATCCCGGTGTGTACGTGACACGGAGCAGCCGCGGGGGAGCGGGGCCCTTTGCTGCCCTGCCGGCCTCGGCGCTGGCACGCGGCGCTGCGGGCTGGTTATCTCACAGTTAAACGGATCCGAGGGCTGCAGCCATCATCTGGTTTGGTTTAAAGTGAAACTTCCTGAATGGGATGGTAGGGCTGATTTGTTTTTCCTGGCTCTGGTCCCGCTGTTCTCGCCAGCTCAGCAAAAAGGGAAAAAGCAGGAGGGAGAGAGAAGTGCGCGCATAGATCTGTGTGTTTGTGCCTGTCCCTCTCTGGGTATGGATATTTTAGAGCCCCCTTCTTCCTGGGCTCGCTCAGTCCCTTGGGCTGCGTGTCCCAGCCTGGATTGTGCAGCAGGAAAAACAAACACGGGTGCCCTCGATGAGGAAAGGACCTTTCCTTTAATCGTGCTCGTGCAGAGCCTTGGGGTGACCCGGGAGGGGACACCCCAACAGAGACCCCATGGAGCGCGCACGGCTCCTGCGTGAGGATGGGATGAGAGGGGTGCAGAGGAGCCCCTGGTTTTCTCTTTGCTCCCAGTTTTGCTTCCAGCTGCTTTTTGCAAGCATCCTCTTTGCCACAGCTGGATCTTCCAGGCCTGGCGTCCCTTTCCTGGCTTTATCTCCATGCTTTTGGTAGCTGGAGGGGTCCCAGCAGCCGTGTCCGCGCCGGAGCGGCGTCGGGAGCGCTGCAGCTCCGGGCTCTCTAACCCCGCTGTCTCTTTCCCTCGCCAGGTTTGCCAAGCTCCTGCTGCGTCTCCCTGCGCTGCGATCCATCGGCCTCAAATGCCTGGAGCACCTCTTCTTCTTCAAGCTAATAGGGGACACGCCGATCGACACCTTCCTGATGGAAATGCTGGAAGCGCCTCACCAAATGACTTAGAGAACTGCTGCGGGCTCATCCCAGCGCCCGCACGGAGCCTCCCGGGGCTCCTGCCTCCGCTTTTCTCCCCTCCGCCGCCCCGGCCCCTTCCCTGCCTCCCGTCCCCGATGCTGGAGACACCGTCTGCTCCTCTCCGTCCGCTCCCGGGGCGGCACCCCGAGCTCCTCGTCACGTTCCCCCTCGGTCACTCGCTGTCGCTGCTGCCTCTGAAGATCCGGTAGCTCTTTCCCTGCGCTAGATGTTAGAGAAGTGGGAAAGGGAGCGATTCCCACCAGCCGTCGCGGGGCGGGTTTTGGGACCCAAGCGGGGCCCTATGGGGCTGGTGCTGGGCACGGTGCCAGCTGGCCCTATGGACAGCAGGGCTCGCACGAGCCACGGGGAAGGGTTTGACTCGCTGGATTGCAGCTGGCTATTTTCAGAGGATGGAGTTTTTGAGAGAGAGAAAAAAAAAAAAAGAAGAGGAAAAAAAAATCTATTTTTGGTTTCCAGCTATTCTTGGTAGTCTGAGCAGTTACTTTTCCAAGGGAGAGGCGGCCTGGCCGTGCCCCACAAGTGAGTCATGGGGCTGCCCGTGCTTTGTGCCCCATGGAGCAGAGGGTTTGGGGTTGCCCTTAATCCCCCTGTGCAAACGAAGACCCGTCCGGGGAGACCAACAGTGACCTACATGGATGGATGGACAGAGCCGCCGGCGCCGAGGGCAGCGCGGGATGGCGCCGCCTCCGGAGGCTCCGTTTGCTCCGGGGCGCTTGGGATGGAGCCGCCGGCTGCTCCCATCCCTTGCTCCACGGTTCCCGTTCCAAGGTGGCAATTGGAGTGCTCATCCAGGTTATTAATTGTGCAGTTAATGAGTGGCAAAGCAAGGGACCCTCCTCTGGCTGCTCCATGGGAAGGATCCGCGGATGCTGCGAGGTCCCGTGTGCCTCCAGCCCTTGTAGTTAAATAGAGGGGCAGATTTGGGGGCGCCCATGGCCGGGGTCGCCCATGTCCCACCCAGCCACGTCCTGCACCGCGGGAGCGTTTCCAGCGTCCCGTCTTCCCTCTGTGCAGCCCTTGGGATGGAGCTGGGCAGCGAGGAGGAGGAGGAGGAGGAGGAGGAGGAGGCGGCAGCGGCCTCGCGCCCGGCGTTGGCGCCGCCGCCTGCGCTAATCCCCGCGCACGTCGCAGCCTCGCGCCCCGCGGGCACCGGCGCGGCCGCCACGGAGCCTCTCGCCCGTTCCCCTCACTATTTCACTTTAATAGGCACCTCCAGAGCCCTTTTTTTTTTATTCCCCTTTTTTTTTTAATTTAAAAAACAATCTACGAGGAAAAGCAGAGCAAACAATGAAGGATCTTGTCGAGGGGTTTTTGTTGCTCCGTCCCAAGCGCCGCAGAGGAGCTCGGAGCCAAGAGCGAGGTGCCTGCGCTGGCTTCACACCAAGGGCTTCCCCACCACTCTATTATTATTATTATTATTATTATTTTTCCCCTTGTGCTTTCAAAAAAGATGATAAGTTATTAGGTCCCAAGTCTATTTCGTGCTCCCTGCTAAATAAATACTCAGGATTTCAGGTCGTAACGTTCCCCGAGGCTGCCCCGAAGTGGCAGAGCCAGCGAGGCGGGGAGCGCGTTTTTGGCCGGGGCTCCTCCGCAGCCTGCGTGCCGCCGAAAATATTATTAAACAGCTTCACCCGGCAGGAATTTGCCAAGAAAACGAGGCAGGAGAGATGAAATAGATGCCGGGTGCCAGTAAACACGAGCAGGCGGCTCCCGGCCAGCCCTGCGCTATAATAAACCTGCGCTCGCGCTCCTCTCCCTTGGGTACAACCACTTCTTCTTTGCAGAGGAGGGTTTTGGTGCGGGGCTCACGTCGCTTCGGGCTCCAGACCCTGAGATTTTCCCCCTGATCCCTGCTCTGTTGGTGCCCAACGAGCCCCGGCCATCGAAACCCCCTGGACCGGGGGCGTCCGCAGCCTTAAAGCCCCGCGTTTGCGCACGCGGTCCCGTCTCTGTTCGGCTTCATTTGGGGCTTTTTAATGGGGTTTCTTTATTTTTTTTCCTCCTCCTTGTAACGCTAAATATCCTGTGCGCTTGTTGGGAGAGCTGAGACGCGGGTAAAAGAAAAAGGAGTAAAAAACCAGCAGCACATTATCCACTAGAGAGGTAGGACTTGCATTTAACCGGATCTTAGTCCCCTTGCAAAAACCTGGTTTGACTCGGCTGATTTACTTGCTAAATTCTTTAATTTTTTTTGCGTTTCTCTCTGTTTGGTGGGACAATCTTTAATTTTCTAAAGATAGCACAACCATCAGCTCCGCAGCCGCCGTCCGCCCCTTCCCGGCGGCTTTTCCCGGGATGCTCCCGCCGGAGCCGCTGGCAGCCTGTCCCCACCGCGCCGCACGGCCCCTTCAGTTCCTCTATATGTGCGTGTGTATACATGTGTGTACTGTAGATATATACACTGTATAAATAGCCTCACTCACATATACATATATTATAACCGTAGCAATTACAGGCTTTTTTTTTTGTGTTTTTTTTTGTTTTAAGTCAGTCCTTTCTTTTCCCTGGTTTTTTTTTCCCTTTCCTCGTACATTTTTTGCTTCATGTAAGCGAGTACTTTGTATCCCAACCCCTTCCCGAATTGGCACATGCCAAATCCGGATCTTTATAACTCAAGACAAAGGAAATGCATCTATTTTAAGATGCCTTTTTTGGTTCTGTTTTGGTTTTTATTTTGCTTTTTTGGGGTGTGTGTTTTGAGCAGCAGGTGGTTTCGAGTCAAATAGCTTTAGCAGTTCCCAATACTTAGCGATGGATGCCTTGGCTATGGGGTGCATAGCTACAACAATAAAATACGTGAAAATTTAGAATGACAGAAAAAAATAAAAAAAAAGAGAAAAGGAAAAATATCTAAAGCATCAATAAAGTTAAAATCTATTTTTGTACAAATGTAATTTTATCCCTTACGTATTCTTGGATATTTTCTTTTCTGGATTGTTTTGTTTCTGCTATAGAGATTGTTATAAACTCTCTTTTTCTCTCTCTTTCTCTTTCTCTCTGTAAATGTCCAACCACAGGGACAGGGATCTGGAGAAGAGTGAGAAACTTTTGACCGCGTTTTAAAGGCTTTATATGAAACCTGTTTCGAAATAATTTTTTTGAATGAACTTTTTATTTTTTTCCCCCATTTCCAAATCTTTTTTTTTGGGGGGAGACGGGGCGGGCTGGTCTGGGGGTGTCTTTTGTCACGTATATCCGGCGTTCCCGCAGGTCTGTTTTACTGTGAAATCACTACCGTATATTATTATTCACTTAAGAAAACGGAAAAAAAAGGAAAAAAAAAAAAAGGAATTGCTGCTGGAAACGCCAGTATTTTGATGAACAATTGTATTAGAATTGTGGGAAAAAAAGAAAAAAAAAAGAAAAATAAAAAAGGCAAAAAAAAGAAAAAATATATGAGCATTTTAAAATATAACTCAGTCCAAGTCCTCTTCTGTTCGTTATGGTGTTGGGGGAGCTTTTCTGCACTGTCCCACCATGCATCCTGTCCCAGTATGGGATCCGTGGATCCTGTTCCAGTATAGGATCCCCATTTCACTGTGGGATCCCCATCCTACTGTGGGATCCTTATCTCACTATGGGGCCATTGGCTCTGTCCTACTATGGGGCATCCATCCCATCATGGGTCCCGTCCTACCACAGGGTCCTGTTCCACCATGGGGTCCCCATCCCACTATGGATCCTGTTCTACTATGGGATCCCCATCCCACTCTGGGATCCCCATCCCACTGTAGGATTCCTGTCCTACTGTGGGATCCTCATCTCACTATGACCCCATGGATTCTGTCCTACCATGCGGTCCCCATCCCATCACAGGTCCTGTCCCACCACAGGGTCCTATCCACTATGGGGTCCTGTCCCACCATGGGATCCCCCTCCCACTGTGGGATCCCCATCCTTCTGTGGGATCCCCATTCCATCATGAGTCCTGTCCCACCATGGGGTCCCCATCCCTCTATGGGGTCCGATCCCACCATGGGGTGCCCATCCCATTGCAAGCTCCTGTCCCACCATGGCAGTCACTGTCCCTTTTCCTACAGCCCATGGGCAACCTTCATCACCCCGAGCACGGCCAGCTCCTGCCGAGAGGTTCTGCATGACCTTGGACCAAGCGGCTCCTGCCGGCGATGGGATTTCAGGGGGGTTTTGTCACCTTCCCAGGAGAGCACTGGAGCACCAAGAGGGTCACGGCGGTTTCACAGCCCTCCTGACCGCTCCGGCGGTGACAACAGCGTCCTGACACGTTGTCCTCGGGCAAGGACAACCCGTGGTGTTCCAGCCCTCCCGCCTGCGAGCGGGAGCGTCGCGGAGCCGCCAGCCCCTCGCGCCGCGGCCGCTCTGAGCGGTGGCCTGAGCTTCACCCGCACTCGTTGCCAGGTACAAACAAGATTGCGCTCGCTCCTGGCTTTGCAGGCGAGATCAATCCTCCCCGCGGCTGCCGAGCCGCTGAAACGGAGGAGGAAAAACAAGAACTTCAATTCGGTTAGTGCCGATCGCCGCCTTTCCAACCTCGCCGCAATATTGGCTCATTTGCCAAGCCCTGGGATGCGGCTGGCGAAGGGAGGGGGACGTTGGGGGCCATTGCCACCTCCCTGGTGTCACAGTGAGGCCGAGGAGTGGCCGGGACAGGGGCTCCATCCATCCCATCCCGATCCAGGAGGCCGCTCGCCGGCCCCGCTGCCCCGACGGCTCCGCTCGCTCCCGTTTCGGAGGCCGCCTATTTGTCTTGTTAACCTCCAGGCAGCAGCCGGTGTTTGGAGAGTAAATATTTACCTCCCTGCCCAAGGGATCTTTTTTTTCTCTTTTTTCCTTCTTTTTTCCCTTCTCCAGGGTGGAGCGAGACGGGATCCGGGGACAAGGATGCTGCTCTCCAGCCCCATGGGCTCGAGTCCCTCCGGCTCTGCACACTGGGCCAGCACTTGCCACTCAGATGCCCCTTGCCAAGGGGATCAGAGCTCTATTTTACCCCCTAATATCCATTCTCCTTAAAGCTGGAGGTGCGGGATGAAGGATGCTCCGGGGTCTCCAGGGAGGAGGCTACTCCTGGACATGGAACTTGGTGGCACCAGAGTGGCCATTGACTTTTTCCCTTGAGGTGTCCGTAGGCTCTTGGGAAGCGCGGCCTCCACATGGGCCTCCCCATGGGGCTCCCCTTGGGCCTCCCCACAGCTGCCTCCGCAGGCCCGAGCAGGGGGCTCAGCCCCTTCCCAGCCCCTCTCTCGCTCCAGGGGCTCCGCACCGGCCTGTCCCAAAGGCAAAGTGCTGCTGCCACCTCCCGGCCACCCAAATCCCCCCCGGCCCGGCTCGCTGCCCGGGGCCTTCCGGAAAAACACGCATTTTGGGATAAGCAAAAGTGCCCCCAACTTCCTCATCTTCCCTGCTATCCCGCCCAGATCCAGGGCTGTTCTCGGCCCGTCTATGGAGCATTTCTGCCTTGCTGCTCCAACCCAGCCCAGCTTTGCAGCATCCGCCTCCCACCCGCTCAGAAACTCCCCGCGGCATCGATCGACCCGCGCCCACCGCTGCGTCTTGAGGACATCATCGATCGCTCTCCTCCAACCAACACCAGTTTCCCCCCTGCCCCTCCCCGCAGCGTGATGAGGGATTAAACAACTCGCTCCAAGCAAAGCAGTGCCTCAAACGAGGATCTTTCGCTTCCAAAGAACTCGAGATCCCAAGGCGCAGGCGAGAAATTCCAGCCACAAAAATCCCGCATCTCCCTCTCTTCCCCTTGCAGCTCTGGCAGGAAAACCTTGTTTGGCTTCATCTGCAAGATTTTCCATGCCGGGCTCCAGCGCAGCTCCATTCCACTAAGCCCACATCTTGTTTTTCTACTGACAAAGTGAGGTATGATTCTTGGCTCGGGGATCTTCTGCTGTGGAGCACTAAATGAAAAGATGCTTTTAAAGCTCATTCACTCAACACTCAACGCAAAACCCAAGGGGAGGGTCAGATGGAAATTCGCTGGAGTGATCAGGCTTTCTGCTGGGTTTCTTTATGAGGCTGGAGAAAATGAAATGAAGACGCAAGTGTTTGTCAGGACGCTGCAAAAGGCTGAGCCGACCGATGAGTAAAATGGCTAAGTCATTTAATTTATTTTCTTGCAAAAAGCTCGCGTTTGAGTCACTGTGATTCCTGAGGACACTGCTCTCCACGTTCGTTTTGCCTGGACTGTTTAATTTCTAGCATCAAAACATCCTACCTTATATTAATTGCAGCCTCATAGGTCTCTGCAGCGGGAGCTCACAGCAATTTTCTCGCTCAAGGTCGCCCACACAGTCGCCCCCAAAGGCGCTGGGGGACGTTGTCACCCGTCCCTGTCCCCACGTTGCTCATGCAGGTGACGTTGTTGCTCCCTGCACCTCCTGCCTGTTTCTCCTCAGCTGGTTGCTTTACAGTTGTCCTGGTTGTGCTAAGAGGGGAGCAGAGTTAGGCTGTTGTCACCATGTCACACAGCAGGACACCGGCCATAGTCGAGCTCCAACAGAGCCCTTCCTGCTCCAGCTCTTCCCCGGAGCAAGGAGAGCAACCATGGAGCAACCACGGAGCACATGGAGTATACAGGGAGCAAGAAGGACCTTCCCTGGGCTTTCCTGTCCTGGGATTCTAGAATCAGTATGGTTGGAAAAGACCTTCAAGATGATTGAGTCCAACACAGCACGGAGCCACCGCCGGTGATGAAGGGGACCTCGTGCTTCACAAGACGTTTGGCAGAGCTTCTCCAAGGAGTTTGTAGCCACCAGCATCGGCCCCGTACCTGACTTGCTGCCCGAATAGGCGCATCAGGACTGGGGTTCCTGGGCGATCCGAAGACATTACCTAATCCTTTGAAACCGGATCCTCCCGTCAGGCTCCGGCTGGATGAGGAAAGCTTGCTCCGGCCTGTCTGTTCCTGCTCCAGAAATGTTTCCCTCCTTATGGCAAGGAACGTGCTGGGCACAGTTTCCTGCTATCTGCAAGGAGGAGCGGGGTCCCCAAAGCCCCCGTGGATTAACCCCTGATTGGGAAGGCCGGGCCTTTGCACACTGACAAACTTAGCTTTTATTTTAGAAAATGAGGCATCTGCCATCTTTCTGCTTGGAAATTCCTGTGTCTTCAGCCCTGCTGATTTCCCGCTTGGAAAGAACTCATGGGCAGGAGATGCCTGGGGGGAAATCAGAAGTGTCTGCCGTGCCTTCCAGGTGTGTTTTCCACACCAATACGGTTCAGTTCAGCCTTAACTCTGTGTCCTCAGGTACCAAACAGACCCTTCTGTGTCTGTTGTCCCCAATGAGGTCTCCTTCACCGTTTCTCCTTATTACCAATGGATCTGAGACCTTCTCCATGTGCAGAGCCAGGGCCACCATCCTGCTCCACTGGTGTGCAGGGTGGGAAGAAGCTCTGCAGGAGACACCATTTGTGGCCGGCCCGTCGCTGTTGTCACTTAGACCATTTTACCTTAAGAGGCAATGAAGATGAAAGTCAATAACCAGCCCCCAGGCATCATCTGGGGGGAAAGGCTGTAATTCCAGGGCTGCAGGGAGCCCATCGGAGCTGCAGTTATTGACAGGAGCTCTATGGTTTGTTCCTTGCAGTCCCGCCGGCGCTCCGAGCAGTCGAGGGTGACATTTTTAAAATCTAAAAATATACAGCCAGGAGCCGACTTCCAGCAGCACGGAGGCAGGAGGATTTACGCCCGGAATGTTCTGAGCTTTAAGACGAGAATATTTGCAGGAAAGGCTTTAAAGCGCTGGCGAGATGGGAGCCGTGCCCGGCTGCTGAGTGGGTTTTAGTGGGGTCCGACTTGCGCTTCATGGAGAAACGGGGACCTGGGGTCCAGACCTCATTTCTTCACTGGGATTTAAATTGGGAACAATTCTGTCCAATTCAGGGGCTTTTCAGCTGGATCCAACAGCAGCAAAGGAAAGAACTGGGTGTTTTTGTGCAGTTCCAAGTTGGGATCATTGACCCACCCTGCTCCTTCTTGGAGCCTGGGATGGGGTTTGCTCCTGTGTCCCCTTGGGCAGGAACATCCTTGAGCTGATCCTACAGAGCTCAATCCTACAGACCTGCAAACCCAAGGAAGCTCTGCTGGGATCCAGGGCATTTTGTAGCCTTTGTTTTTTTCCACAAGGGTCTTCAAAATCTTCCCTTCTCTTCAAGACTTGGCCTCGTGGGGGCGGGAGGAGGTGGCTTCAGGAAACGCAAGGAATGACTCATCCCGGCTGCCTGTGCCAAGGGGAGCAACCAGCGACCGCAGCATCCCGGTGCCGCCGCCCGCCCGGGAACGTCAGCAGGGCAGGATTTATGGCCACGAATCCATCACCCTTGGTTAGAGCAGCAGCTCCATGTGATAATTCACACGTGAAGACTGGTGGGTTGCATGGAATTCCCTCCTGCCAAAGCCATCCTGGCGCCTCCCGACCATTCCCAGGAGCTTTGCCTGGTCGCTCCCATGCTCATCTGGGGCACTGCCCTGGCACAGTCATCCCTGACACGTTCCCCCATTCCGATCGTCCCCAGGAGATGGGATGTGCACAATATCCATGGCATCTCCTCACAATACCCATGGCATCTCACAATATCCATGGCATCTCTTCTCTCTATTGTCTCTATCTTTACAGCACTTTATCCCAGCCAGATTTTCAAGCCAGTGGGAAGAGGAGCGCGGAGATGGGAGGAGAGACTCCCCATCCTGCAGTGGGGAGGGATGGAGTCCTGCTTTCCCAGCTGGATTGAAGCAATCTGCACCTAACCATTAAAAACACGATCGTCGTCTCTGATAAACGCCCATCCCAGCTATTCAAAACACTTTGCTGTTGCCATCCATTGTCATCCAGGCCCTTTCCCATCCTGCTGGTGTTTTGCTCGTTATCTCCTCATGCTCCTGCCCATCCCAGTGTCTCCATAAAGGTCTATGGGGGAGGTGGCCACGTTGCAGGACATTGGTGTCCCTGGACATTGGGGAATCTCTGTTCCCTGAAAGGCAATGGGCTCTTTGAAACCTCTTTGTAAATTAAATATTGAAAACTGTGACCCAGCTGCAGTCCTGAGGGTTCATACAGGCCCAAGGAAGGAGGACACGTATTTTCTTTTTTGAATCCCATGATTTAATCATGTTCTCATGGCTTGGGGATGCTCCAGGGAGCAGCTCAGATCAGCAAGGCGGGCTCCTTGTCATTGGGAATGCTCTGCTAGGGGACAACTCCCTGCTTCTCCATCTGCATTAGGGAGCAGGGTCCTTGCAGTCACCCACAGGAGCATGATTATGTTTTCCCTCTGCCAAGAACCAAAGGAGCTCCCTGGAAAACCCTTTTCCTGGGGTTTCCTGTGCAAAACACCCTCCCAGTGATAGCAAGCAGCGTGGCCTCTGTTTCGGGCCTGCACGGTGATGGATGGGACCCCGGGCCATGCGATGCCTGTAAGCGCCAAATCACTTACCTCGGAAATGCAAACCTTATGGAAAGAGAATCAATAATTTCTGGGGGCCTCGGTTTTGCTGACACGCGGCCTGAGCCCGCAGGAAATAAACCCTTTGTTAATCTTTCTCCAGAGGCACGCGGGCTCCTGGAAAAGGCTCCTGGAGTAAGTAACTAATTAGAGCGTGCGCGAGGCTCCAGTCTGTCACCCCGACAGCGCCGTGGGAGCAGCGGCTGCAGCCGGAATGATGGACGAGCGAGCGGGAGCTCTCGGCTTCCCTCTGAAAGAGGGAGAATTAATGGGCAAATAAATTACAAATCAATTATTAAACCTCAGCAGCACGCAGGGCCCTGTTCAGACTGGGTATCAAATAGACGTTTCTAATTAACTCAACAACTCTTGTCTGATGGGCACTGCATGCTGCCTACTGCTAGAAATATGATTTTTTTTTTGGTCACAAACTCTAAATAGGATCTTTTATTTGCCTCTTCCTGCCTATGGAGACAAGCCCAGCCTCACTTGTGTAGGAAGCAGTTTTAGACATAGGCAAAGCTGAGACCCTCCTAACTTTATGCCGAGACTCAAGACTCGGCTTCTGGTCCAGCTCAGACTCCTTTGGCTCTGGGCACATGTGTAAGCTGAGGTGCAAAGGAGCTGGATCGATCACCCCAAATCCCTGAATATGATGGAAATCTCGGATTGCCCGGGACTCTGTGTAGTCAACCAGAGGGTTTGACCCAACCATCGCCTCAAAGCTGTTCCTAATGTCTAGACAGAGCCTAGGCCAGGGGAGATTCTTCTTGGAGAGCTGGGGAAATATTGGCAGATGGGCTGCTGCAATTCAACGCCCACCTCCGCTATCCTTGGATGAAATATATCCTAGAGCTATCAGCGCTCTCCCGGTTTCGGCTCGTGACACTGGGAAAAGCCCCTTGGGGCTTGGCTGCCACTGGCCTGGGAATGGAGGGGGATTTGCTGGCTTTGGCAATGGAGTTAATGCTGGAATTGCTGCCCTGCCAGCCCTAGGAAGGAGCTAAAGCTCTGAGAGGCTCGTGCTCCGGACCAAGGCAGTATTTCTGCAGCTTGCTAATCAATTATCATCCTTAGACAAGCTCCCATATGGTACCTTTATAAATCACGCTCTGCAGTTATCCAGCCTGTCTTATTTGTGTGACATGAGCTATAAGGAGGGTACTTTTAGGCTAATGTTGACTCAAGTGCGCAGAATATGATTTATTTATGGAGGGTTTTATAAAAGGGTTTGAAAAGTCAAGATCCAGGCCCTATGGAGCTAAGGAAAAAGGGTTAAAACTGATTCTACAGTCTCGGTCTGGGCACTTCTTCATAGCAAGCCCTGGTCACACACAGGTTTCTCATGTCCAGCCCTTAGGCAAAGGTCCTGTGTTGTGGCACAGCGTGGCCTGTGGCTCCGGGGGACACTCCATTCAAGGCACTTGGATGGGAGAAACCTGTGACATCTGCCTGGAGCAGTAGGTGCAGAGGCAGAAACGTGTCAGCACCAGGATCCCCGGGGACTGACAGGACACTCAGACTGCAATCGGAAGGTCCAGGAACTTAGAGGAGATGGAGCAGGGCACAGAGAGGACCAAAGCTCTGAGGAAAAGCCAGAGCGAGAGGAGCTCTTTGCCTCCCCCTGTGAGTAAAGAAGAGCACAGGGTTTTGAGCATGTAGTTTTATGGGCTGCACTCTTGCAGTACCCCCAGTTCACTAGGTCTGACCCCCTCCACTATACATGTGCTCTTGTCACTCTCGTGCTGCTGTAAGTTTCACAGTTTGCTCTGTTTTGGGCTATGACAGGCCTGACCTACACTAATTCCCTCTGCCCTACAGAGGGGCCAAGCGTTTTGGTGCCAGGTGCTGTGCATTTGAGCCCATTTCCCACACAGGTTTTTTCCAGCATCCTTAACGCCAGGGGTGGGAGGGAGCCTTATTTCCACTGCTGATAAAGTTGAATACACAGCAACCTTTCTTTTTTCCCATGGGAAAAGCTCGGTCTGAACTGAAAATCCAGGACACCAGCTTGGCCTTATGTGAGAGGAGGATCTCCTGAGGCCTGGTGTGTTTATATAGTTTATACGAGCTGCAGAGAACCCGGAGCATGGAAACTGGTGTTATTGCCCAGTGTCATGGATGGGTTTCTCGGGAAGCTGGCAGTGCTCTGACAGCCCAGCTGTCATTGACCAGCTTCATTTTCCTGGGCAAGCAAGTGGGAACTTGTGCCTCTTGTGACACAGCTTGAGATGCTCGAGAAGCGGCTTGGTAGCACAGTGGTGAGTTTACACTGGGGAAGAGCGCTTTGAAACGTGGGCTGTAGGTTCCCGCTGATGATAAAAAGGGGGATATGGGATGATATAAAGGGGGAAGGAGGGAATTCCCTGATTCCCTGTCCCCTCCCGCTCCCTGCGGCTCCGCCGCGCGCCCGCCGGGTGGCGCCCTCGCCCCGCGCATCCCGCGCCGCCGCCGCGCGCTCCCATTGGCTGGCGGGAGCGTCGCCATGGCGACGCCTTGGCAACGGGTCCTGCCGCCCCTTCCCCCCCCCCCCCCGCCGCATCCCTCCATTCCCGTCCCTCCTCCCTGCGGTCACCAGAGGGATCCCATGGATCTTTTCCTTTCTCCTTTCCCTCCCTGCTCCTGGGGCATCGGCAGCCGGGATGCTCCTGAGCGCACATGCACGGCTGGGGGAAAAAACCCACGTGGAGCCAAAGGAGGAAAGGGACATGGAATGGGACATGTGCATCCGCTGCCGCCTTCCCTCCTAGTGCCCTGCCTGGAGCTCAGTCCCTATCCACTGAATTCTCTGAGGAAGAACAGAACATAGAGGCCCTGTGGTATGTGGAAAATGATGCCCAAAGATGGAGGTGGGTGATAAGCTGTGATGGGAACATCTGGTTGGCCTAAGACAAGAAGCAAAACCAGAGATTATCTGGAAGCTCAGGGCAATGTTCTAGAGGCCAAATTTCCTGTCCATACTCTGCATCCTCCAGCCAGGTCTCATTCTGGTCTTCTCCTTGTCTGGGATGACCTGCACCTACTGCATGGATGCTCCTCCTTGGGGACCACCTGGATAGAGGTGATGGAGAGGCTGGACCAGCTCCAAGCAGACAAGGATGAGGTGGAAGGGGCTGGGATGGGACATGGGACACGAGATGCTGCCGGAGGCTGATCCGGGTGGCGGTTCCAGCTCCCGCCTCTCTCCTCCCCTGGCCTGGGCGCTCCGGCTGCCACGTGGCCCTTGCGGCTCCTCCAGCCTCCTCTCCACCCTGCCTCGCTCCTTGTGCTTCTTCCTTTCTGTTCCTCAGGAAACATCTGGAAGCCGAGGGAGAAGCACTAGAGAGGGGAGAAAAGGGAAAGGAAAGAGAAGAAGGAAAGAAAAGGAAAGAAGAGAAAAGAAAAGAAAAGAAAAAGGGGGAAAGGCCAGGGGGAGGGGGCCTTGGGAACACCATATGATTTCACTTTCCTAAGACAACTACTATTTTGCCTTGGAGGCTTTACCAGTCACTGCAGATTCAAACCATGTTGGATGATGTAAGTGGGAAAATATGAAGGACCTACTGGCTGTTTAAAAGGGGGGCGGGAAAAAGATCCGTTTCTGGCATTTTAGTTATTGCTGTGAATCAGAAGAGCGCCGACCAGATGGGCTCTCTCTCCATTGCTTCCCTAGGCTTCCTGTGTCCTGTGGATCTTTTCAGAGAGGGAGAAGTGTCTCCTGGGTCTAAATGACCTGCCCGTCTGCCCATGTTCATCCCAATGCCTTGGAAATCCAGCGAATTCCGAGTTTGAGCCGAGTTTGGGGCTTTTCTCCATGTGTGCGGATCCCGCTGGCCTCTCCGCATCCTCCTCTCCCACACGGCCCTTAGGGAGGCTTTTCCCTAGATAAAGCTCTTAGGGGTCTATTTGCACAGCCTAAAGCCCGGCACAAATATCTTCTGTTTTAACAGCCATGAGGATTCCTGTTGTCAGGCAACAGCTGGTGGATTTTGCCGGTTTTGCTGCTGCTGCTTGGGAATTTCGGGCTGTCTGTTCGTGCAGTGGAGTCTGGCTCTGGGATAGAGTCACTTAAAATGATGCTGCCATCAGGTTTAATATCCTTTTCCCTGGAAAAAGAGGCAGGAGGTTGAAGGAGAGCTGGGCTTTTAGCTGACAGGGGTTAAACTGCCATAAAAGAGTCCTGGGAAATGATTAAAAAAGAAAAAAAGAGGGAAATGTTATATGAAGCAGTGGAACGAATCCTCTGGAATAGCAAATGGGGGCTCCATTTCCCCATGGAGCTGGGCTTTTCCCCAGAAATGGGGATATTTTGGGAATGCAGAAAACTGTTCCTAATACCTGCGCCGTGCTGGTGTGTCGGAGCCTTGATTCATTACAGAAAATTGAGCAATTTGCAGCATTCTGCAACAAGGGTTTTGGAGAGAATGAGCGTTTTCCTGACTGCTCCGAGGATATTGCAATGGGGCAACCCTAGAGCTCGGCTAGGCTGGGTGTCCTGCTTTCCATGCCAAGGAATCCTGTCGGGAAAGCGCCACAGCCAGGGCTGAAATCACTTCATTTAATGTCTGGGAGGAAATAAATTCTGTTGATGGGGATACTTGCATGAAAAGGTCTCTATTTTAGAGGAGGTGTGTGTGTTTGCTCATCACTAGTGAGGGCAGAGGAGATTTTCTGGGAGTTTTGGCAGAAAAAGGGATTATTTCCTAATCTTTTGGCTACCAAGGCTCAGAAAACATTAGTGTTCAGCTGGAATTTTTCAGCTCCCCGCCACCGAAAACACAGACCCTGGTTGTTTCAGGTTGAAAAAGAAGAATTGTTGGAAGTGGAAAGCACAGGGAGGAAACTTGGGTTTCATCAGATGCTGTCAGGAAAAGTTTAAAGAAATAAAATAAAGAAATAAAATAAAATAAAGCAAACGCTCTCATAGCCAGCTCTGGAAAACGCCTGCCCTGCTCTCGGGAGGACCCTGTGCAACCCCATGGGCTGTTCCACAGTATCCGATTCAGGTGGAAGCTGTAAAATTCAGAGGCTTCCTATGCCATTTTTCCTTATTTTTTAACTTGGCCAAACATGGCACTTGGGCTGGATCCTTGCTCCGAGTTCTGCTTCCATCAAGGAGGTGTTGGAGGGGCCATGGAGCAGCCAGCTGGAATGAGCCCAAAGGCAGGTTCCTGGGAAAACCTCCCAGCGACTTCTTTGTCTCACACCTAGCTCGGGTTTTAACTAGGGCTCTGCTTCCAGTGAGGAATATTATTACTTGAGGCTGCTGTGATTGTGCTAGAATATGAGAAAAGTCCCTGTGGGATTGATGCTGCTTTTCCAGACTCCCTGACTTCAAAGATCGTGCGGACGCTTAAGGAAAGGCAATGGCCAAAGCAAGGGCAGAAGGAGGACAAGCAGCTTTTCCAGTGACGCCCAAGCCCTGATTTGCCTTTTTCTCCAGAGCCTTTGGCTGAGCAATTGCTGCACGTTTAGTCCTTTTGCCAGTGAGTTCCACCAGGCTTGTGCAAAGTGCCTCTATTCTCCCCAAATGCAATTATTTGAAAGGGAGCAGGAACTTTTCCCATGCCCAGCAATCTCCTGGCTGCATTCGGAGCATGTATTGGTGAGCGCCGTCATTCCTGGTGGAAATCTGCTCCTTTTCGTCTCAAATTCAGCACAAACTGAGCGGTTCCAACTGGTGCATTTGGAGATAGTCTCCCCAAAATGTGCCATAATTGCAGAAGACACCAGGCCCCCTTTAAAGCTTGCTCAATCCAATGCAAATCCCTCACTAACTCTTGCAGGCTTTTGGTGAGGTTTGCTCCGAAGGAAAGGGATTTTTGCTGCTTTTTGTGGGTTACGGAAGCCAAAAGCTAATCTCCATGCTTATTGGAAACAACGAAGCACAAATGTTCCTAAAGTAAATATATCAGAGCTGCAGATATGGGTGCAATAGCTGTTATAGCTGCGTTTAAGCAGTTGCACAGGCAAAGATCTTCCTCTCCCGTGTCTGCTATGCACGAACGTTATCGGATGTAGGAACCTGGTGCTGCACATCTGCCCTGCTTGGAGGGATGCTCCATGGCCTGAAATGGATGCAAATGGAACAGGAAGGTCCTAGGATCACAAACACACAAGCTCTTCCTTGCTGATGTCTCCAGAGCCCTTCCTGTGCTCCGGGCTGAGGATCTGCCCCATGCAATGCAACCAGGTAATGCCAGGGTGGAATTGGGGCTGGAAAAGTTGCTTTCCCTGCATTTGGGGCTTGCAGCCTGCTGCCTGGTAGGAGCTTTGTGTATAAGGTGCAAAGTCAGCCTACGTTAGGAGATAAAAGCCGTGTGGTATCAAATCATTCCTGCTCCTCGTGCTGCTCCTGCTCATGGGGCTGCCACCTCCACAGCGGTACCTGGGAGCCTCCGGTTCCTCCCTCCTTGGTTTCCTGAGCACTGCATGAAGCCAACATTATTCCTTTATTGCCATCGCTCGCCCAGCCTGTTCCCCTGCACCGTTCCAGATCAGGTTACAGCGCTCGCCTCCCTGTGTGCAGCCCAGACTAATCCTAAACCATGTGTGGATATTGAGCAGGGCGGGTTAGCGCCAGGGCACCGCACACGGCAGAGCTCCTGGAGCCCAGTCCAGGCCTGCGGCTCACCTGGAATTGCAAAATGCTTCCATGTTCCCGAGGGAACATGTGCGGGCAGCACAACCCCATGGCGCTGCTGTTGGCTCCTCTTCCTCCTCCTCCTCTTCATCATCTTCCTTCTCCTCCTCCTCCTCCTCATCATCTTCCTCTTCCTCCTCCTCACCCCTGGGAGGGCTTCAGACCTAGGGCAGACTCAAGGTGCTTTAAAGCACCAAATCCCCCCATTCCACCCCATTGCAGCGCTCATTCCAAGGCTCCAATCCCCAGGAACGCCTTGCTCGCTTGTTAAGGCAAAATAGAGATTTTTTGGTTTCTTTCTAAGCCCCAGCTTCAGCCATCCCTTTGGTGGTTGGGAATGGAGCCGAGACGGGAAATAATGAACTGAAACCCTCCGCAGCGTCGACCAAAGCAAACAAGCTGTCACACAGAAACATCCCCGTCCCTTCCCGCATCTCCTCCCCATCTGCACGCGCCGCGAGGCCGGCGAGGCAGCATAAGTAACGCAGCGTGAAATTGTCAGCGACAGCATGTGATACTGTTTGTAGAGCATAAATCAGGCTCGGAAATGGGAAGCGCTGTCTTTTTGTCTTTTTTTCTCTTTTTTTTCCAGGTTTGCTCAGCGTTTTCTACCTCTGCAGGGACTCTCTGAAGGCGGTTCTTTGACAGATGAAGCCTGAGTTCAACTTTTGTTGTTAAAGCTTTAATTAGGCTCAGTTTTCTTCGTGCCATTTGCGTTAGGCTGTAATATCTCCCTCTCCTTTTCTCCATTTGGGCAGGAAGAGGCTCTGGAGAGGCTGAGTTGCTCCAGATTTGCCTGGTTTGGGCTTGGCCTGGAGAACAAGTCTTTAGTGTGGACCTCCTTCACCATGTCTATGCTCAAGTATCTTCTTCCACCAGGAAAGTAAATGTAAATTGAAGTAATGCACCAAACAGGGCAGAAATTTCTAGGTACAGGCAGTTTTTGAATGAACCCAGGTCATCTTTAAACAGGGCCAAAGAGGAACCACCAAACCCTGTGTTAAACTCCCGCCTAAGCTCAGTGGATGCTCCACTCCACAGCTGGGATAAAGTCCAGTATCTACCAGCAAATAAGCAACTGTGAGCCTCATTAGAAGGAATCTGGTCCAGCCTTAGGGTCCAGAAGGGCTCCACAAGCACGAGGTGTTTGACCCCAAGCAGAAATGCCCCCCAAATCACCTTTCCTTTTCTTTTTTCAGTAATGAAGGTTTGTTGTGAGATGTTGCTACAGCAACCCTGCAAAGCTCCATCCTCCTCTCCACGCTCCGCAGGCATCTGGATCGCATTTGGGATCGCGTGTGGCTCAACTCGGCATCCCGAGCCCAGCCAGGCTCGTAATGGATTGCACAGAAAGGCCGTGCCACGTCCTGATGCTCTGCAGGCTGGAAGCGCTCGTGCAGGGGATGGGAAGAGTCATTCCAAGTGTTCCATGGAGCCTGCAGGCCCTCTGGAAGAGAGTTTTATGGGTGCAATGGGGAGTTGAAGAGTAAACTGCAGAGATGAGTCAAATGAGTGATTTTCCTACAATGCTGATGCTCTTTGGGCCTGTTAAGATGCTGGATATGGGCAAAGTGAATGAGAGGAGATGGAGGCGGAACTTGTAGATGGTGAAATTGGATCTCAAAGGCAATAAGTTGCGTTGGTTGGAGCTGAGCTGGGCTCGCTGGGCTCTTAGGATGTGTCCTGGCTTTCTCCGGGAAATAGGATCTTCTGGATCATCCTTGTGCTCTCGCAGCTGGGATGTGGCTTGGAAGAGCAGCTCAGTGTGTGTCTTGAAGGGCATTTGGAGAAATACCCCTGTCTGCCTTGTTGCTTCTACTCTGGGCCCCTGCTTCATTATGGAGCACTGCTGCATCCGAGTGCAAGTAAACCAAGGAGGGCTGCACCGCTTGGATCCCGGCAGAGCCGGTAGCTGCTCCATGGATCAAACCCTGTTCCAGGCTGGTGCAAATCTGCCCTGGATGTGGGATCAGAGCACCAAAAGCTGGAAGACCTGAGCAAAGCCCATGCATCTGTGCTGAGATGTTGGGCTGTGCAAGGAGAGTGCAGGCAGCTCCTCCAACTGTGCTCCGAGGGCCAGGGGGATGAATAGCTCTTCTGTTCCATGCAAAAAGCCTGAGCTTGGGAAGGAGAGTGCCCAGGAGCATCAGGAGAGGCCCTGGCTTGCAAAGCAAATACAGGCACGTGAGCATGAGGAATCTGCCACCCTGCAGGGCCTGGGATGATTTACCAGCCCATGTCCAACTCCCTGCTTTGGGGAAGGGATGTCCACGAATGCAGGCTGAGGAAAGGCAAAGGAATAGCTGTTTCCCTGAAACTGCTGTATATTTTTTAGCTCCAGGGGTGAAATAACCCAGGCCCGATCATTTTCTTTGTCGGCTCTGTTTGATTCCTGACGATAATTAGGGCCACCCTTTCCTTGTTTACGTGACATCACTGCGCCCTGTGTTGCAATGGGTGCAGCGGGCCTGTTTGTTTGGACTAGCTTAATCTTTCCATTTTGAAATTTGCTGATTTTTATAAACAGTTTTAAGTAGGCGGCCGGGTTGGCTGCTCTGTTTCCTTGGACTCTGGCCCTTGCCGGACAGCGTTATGTGAAAACTTCATAATTCATTGCTGAGATTCCTGGGAATAAAGCATGAGGGGAACGGGTGAGGATCTAATGCACTTGGTGGCAATTTCCTAAGCTATCAGAGTGACTTAGATAGGATTTAACCCCGGGAGCAGTGATAAGCACTGTGGCATTCCAGAGACTTTCCTAGGAGTTCACTCCATGTGTGAAAGAAACATCACTTCAATGATGGTCCCTGATCTTTCCTTGCTTGGGTTAATCCCCCTTTCTCCTTGCTGGGGTTTGGTCACTGGGGCTTCCTTGTGCTCCTGGAGCCAGCAGGT
This sequence comes from Nothura maculosa, assembly GCA_032353885.1. Lineage (NCBI taxonomy): Eukaryota > Metazoa > Chordata > Aves > Tinamiformes > Tinamidae > Nothura > Nothura maculosa. Next base: position 2,789,889 of record JAUBOD010001040.1, on the reverse strand, counting down.
TTGTCACCGAGGCAAAAATTCCATGGGGAATTGGAGGCCGTGTGGGCCAGTGAATGGCTTGGGGTGACCCCAGTGTGGCCACCAGCCCTTCGAGGTGCCCCACGTGCATCACATCAACTGAGTCTTCTGCACATTTGGGCAGCAGTGATGGTCAAGGTCCCTGCTAATGACAAGAATGAGCTGTGATCTGGGGGGAAAAGCAGATTTGGAAAGAGTGAGGGGGAAAATAGCAAACACATTGCCCTGAAATGCTCTTTTCCAGCCTTCATTTCCCTGCTGGATGCTCAGAGGGAAGGTGCCCCATGGGCTCCGTGCAGAAGGAATCGCAGGGCCGGCCTGAGCAATTCCAGCCGCTCCAGGGCTGGTGAGGGGAAGGGGCCCTGCCCGTGTCTGCTCCGTCCAGACACGTGGGCTGGATGTTCCCGGGCTGAGATCCCGGTGGCCGCAGCGATGCAGGACGCGGAGTGAGTGCCCTGGAGGTGGTGGGGACGGGAGCTTGTCCCAGGATGCTGGTATCCCTGGAGAGGAATGGGGCATCCCTGGCCATGCAATTGCAAACAACATAATTGTAGTGGGCAGCAGGGCTCCACAAAGTGGGACCTGAGTGGGTATTTGCAGCAAGGGCTCGGTGACACTTTGGTCCCTGCCCTGTGTTGGGATGCAAGGACAGAGGTGACTGATGTATTGGCACGTGGTTTCCCCAGACTTCCCAGGCTTTTGTTGCTATAAATGAATGGCTTTTGAGGAATTGTTTTCTTTTGCTTTTATTAAGATTGCCCAAACTGGAATCCCAGATTTATTGCTATCCAGGAGGCACATGACGGGCTGATTAGAGACAGGCCAATATATTTATTTCTTTTCTTAAGGACAGCCCTGCAGGACGAGAGGGGAGGATATCCAGCAGCACAACACGGCTTGTGTTTTAATCCCAACCAGTGCCCCAGAGATGCTTCATCTGCTCAATCAAATGACGTGGCACGTTCAAAGGGCAGTGTGTGGAGCCTTAAATCATCTTCCCTGCAACGAATCTCGTTAGCAGGGATGGCCAGAGGGGCTGGCCCGCGCTCCAAGAGCTTCATCCTGCACGAGCCCCTGGGGACGGAGGCGCAGGCAGATTGCAGGAGCTGCTCATTTGCTTTGATGCGCTTGCAGTGTGTGATTGAGCCGCTCGGGGTCTCTGCGGGCTGCTTGGAGCTGGGAGAAATGGGGAAGCTTGGGGAGCAAGGCTGGGAAGTGAGTGAGATTTGGGCTTTGCATGGGGAGGAGCGGAGGTCTGGCCTTTGCAGGGGCCTTGGCTAGCAAATATGCGAAGTGACCATGACCTGCTGGTCCCCATCACAACACTGACCATGACCTGCTGGTCCCCATCACAGTGATTTCCAAAGAAAAACTGCTAAAGCAAAGGAGCTGGGGAATGTTTATTCTAAATTTTGCACAGGAGGGAATAAAAGAGAGCAGCTTTGGAGCTCTGTGTAAAGCCTGGCCAGCGCAAGGATGGTCAGTGTCCAGTTTATTACCCACTCTTGGGATTTTGGGCTTTAAAGAGAAGCCAGCGGCTGGGACCCGGTTTTCTCAGGCCGGTTTTGCAGCTTGGAGCCATTTCCCATCAGCCGTGGCTGAACTGCTGAACTCCTGCGGGCTCCGCAGAGCCGCGATCTGGCTGCTCCCTGAGCAAGGACCTGCAGGAAAAGATGGAGCTCGGTCCCTCCAGGCTGTTTTTGTACCTCTGGAGCTTCCATAACTTTTGGAGTTGGCTAATTTGAAGCATGCGCTTGGAATGCTTTTTTTCCCCTCTTATTGTTGTATTTTTTTGTGCACAAGCTGTGCAGATGCTGGGGTCTCAGCAGCTCCCGGCTTGCAGGGCTCTCTCTAGGGCGATGCTGAGGTTAAGCCGGGGCTCGTGCTGGCCGCCGGGCCGTGCCTCAGCAGAAGGGAATGTTCCGGAGCCGTTTTAAAGGCCGTCTGCAGCGCTCGCTCCGCATCGCATGAGTCACCGAGCCCAGCACATGTTGGCTCCGGCTCAGCCGCTTCCCTGCAGGAATGGCGCTGGGCAGCCCGGAGATCAGGAGCAACCCTGCAGTAATAAAGGGGAGGCAGCTTCTCCAGCAAACCCACCCTAACTCGTTGCTCTGGATGTGCGGCACGGGCTGCGGTGTGGGGAAGGAGAGGTGCTGGAGGAGCTGGGATCAGTTTGTGGTGCGGGAATTGCTTCCA
>JAUBOD010001040.1:2754451-2773290 GCA_032353885.1 Nothura maculosa | reverse complement strand
AACAACCTCCATCAGAAGCTTCACCCCTCTCGGTGTCTCATTGTCTCGCTTCCTGGACAAAACTGGAAGCAAAACAGTCTGGAGCAACATGTGCATCCTCATACGGAAATAACCCCCCAAAGAGAAGCTGTTGAGGAGTGAACTGAGCAGCCGCAGGACCAAATTTCAGCGAAGAGGAGGAAAAAAAGGCTGGTGAACACTGGGAAATAATGTCCTAAGATCCTTCCGAGCCTGTTCATTGTGGCTTCAGCGACCATCTCCACAGTAAATTCCCTCTCGCTCTATTGGAATCTGCTCCTAGTGAAGTGCCTGTTATTGCAGAAGGAGATGGGCTGTAACTGGGGGGTAATTGATAGGAAAAATTGCTGAATAGAGCGAAGAGTTGATACCATTGGAGTAATCGCACTGTGAGAATGGGAGATTGGGGAGCTCAGCTTAGCACAAGCGACGGATTATTGATGGATAAACGTGCTCGCTGCCCAGAGCCTTGCTTGGGCACCTAGACTGCCTCCTCACTGACATCTTAACATCAAGACTAACCTGTTTTTTCCTCCCATTGATTCTAAAGTGAGTAACAGTAGAGCTATTATCCAGTAGAAACTGATATCAGTGCAAAAAATGGCCTTAATGAGTGTTTGGAGTGACATTTTTATTTGTTAGGTTCTGAGTTTTCTCAAGACAGATTGCGATTACAGCAATTTCTGAATCGGCTAGATTATTCAAATTCTGGGAATACTTCTGGCCCACAACATTTTTCACAAGCAGCTTTCCAGGCCAGAGACACTTTAGGCCTTGCTTCTATTTCTCTGCAGGCTAGACAGTGGGTTTAGTAACACTGCTCCTTGCCACCTGACAACCCAGTTCCATTGTGCTGTCTATATAAATTATAGAGCTCCTTTTGAGGTCTAAGTTAGCCTAAGTCGAATGGCATAGCGGATTGCTCCAAAAAATGTCACTGGAAGAGTTAGAACTAGGTCCAGGGAAAGCATCTTGGCTCTGTTGCAATGAAGGATTGCTCTGTGTGATCTGGTGGACAAAAGACTTGGATTTCCTGCTCCCACTTTGCAGCAAAAGAGAGTTACTATTGCAGTAAGAGTGTCACTTTTTTGTGAGTGCACCAGCTTTTTAAATTAGCTCTCTTGAGTATTCCCAAAGGCAAAGCTGAAAGGCATGGGCTCGGAGGACTGAGTTTGCTACAGAAATGCCAGCACTTACTCGCAGTAAAACATCTGCACTGTTTGCTCTGCTCTGACGGTCGCTTCCCATCACGTCCTGTACCGTTCTGGGAAGAAAGCAGCGATGATGGTGGTGGAAGATTGCTCCTCTTGGGCCAAAGGGCATTTTGCAATTGCTTTCACTGGGGCTAGGGCTGCGTTTAACCCTATGCGTTCCCCACGTCTCTGCACCAACCCATGAGCTCTGCACCATGGACACGTAACCAGCTATGGAGCAAATGAAACCTGCATTTTCCACGCTGCTGTCAATAGTAGTACCTCAAAAGGAGACTGGCCCTGTCTGTGAAGGGCCTGAGGGTCCAGGTTCTGCTCCTGAGCCTGTTCTGGTTAATGCCCTGCCGGTGGCTACGGTTTTGGAGTTAAAATGAGCATGGAAGCTGGTGGAAAAAAACACATTTTCCTTCAGAGATCAGGGTAGGGAGGTGGTTTGAATAGTCAGTCTGATTTTTCCAGCTAGTGGGATGGATGTGGTGATTGGGATGTGAGTGCAGGAGGGTTGCCCTATGCCTTGTATATGTGGCAGGTAAATTGGCTGCAGCATTGCCCATCCTCAGCACCGCTATAGGGCTGGTTGATTTGGGTAAGGAGTAAGTGGCAAAGCAGTCCATAGAGAAGGAGCCAGCAGGGATTGCAGTCGGTCCTTCAAATGGGTTTGTTTGTAAAGGGGATTTGGGGAAAGATGAGAGGTCAGACTTCCAAAGAAGGTGAACTTGGAAGGATGAATGGGAATTCTGAGCTTCTCCTTGGTGCTGCCTGGGACAATGGGTAGTAACAGCCCTTGGAACTGCAAAGTGCTGCCCTGGCACTGAACTGTCCTATTCTGATGATGCTTGGAGCTAATTCTCATGTCCGTAGTGCTGGTAGCAATGGGAGGTACCAGCTCTCTCTGCACCTCCCTTAGAGGCTACTGAACTGGGGACCAGGATGTCAGCTCTTCCCTGCAGCCCCATTCAGCTTGGCCCTGAGCCTGCAAATCCTGACTCTGAACTTGGTGTGTTCTGTTTTATGGGAGATTTTGTGCAAAACGGTGTCAGCAGTGTGGAATAGATGTGACTGCAGTGGCTACGTTCCCACCCGCTCCTTGTACTCTTCCACTTGACTCACCACCGAGAAAGCCAAGATATTTTTTCTCTCTTTTTAGAGGCTGTTTTAGAAACTTTAATTGAGCTAGTTCATATCCAGGGCCTCCCTAGTCCTGTTTGCTGGACTCTTCTCCCATGAACGTGTTTAATCTGTGGTTGCCCAGGGTTGGTTGGGAAGGTGTCCGATGTCCTCTAGGCTATTCCCATGCAGCAGTGGTGCTGCCTGGACACGAGTGTACTCTGCTGCTCTCCAAGGCTGAGCTTGTCAGCGGAAACCTTGGCTGCAGCCTAAAACCAACTTCGTGTTCTTGCCTTGCTGAAAGGCAAGTTGTTTGCCAAGGAGGAGATGAACTCGCTGGGGTCTTTCAGAGCGTTCATGAAATACAGCCCTGAAGAACTGCAATGCAATGCAAGAAAGGTGGTCTCATCTTTCCCACCCTCCACCTTGTAATGAGACCAGCGCTAATCGTATCCAATGGGTTTGTTTGGAGTCTTGGCAGCATCTCGTGTTAGCTGGAAACCGTCTTGATCTCCCCACGATGAGTGAGGGATCTTGGAGGGGAAGGTGAGCTCCAGTGCCAGACACCCCTGGCGCTTTCCCTGCACATCCCTGGCAGAGCTGCTGTCCCTTGGGCTTGTGGAGGCTGAATAGGCAACGCTGCAAGAGGCTGGTGGACTGGAGAGGTTATGGCAGGAGTCCCCGTGATGTGCAAAGAACTTCCAGGATGAGCATCTTCACATTCAATGTATCAAAGGGTAAGAGAAAGCAAGAGCAGGAGCAGTCCTGCTGAAGCATTTCTGGTCCCCCATGGCCTGGCCATCTATTAATTTGGTTTATTCAAAGCTGCTCTCATGCATTTCTGTTTTATGTGCTCTGCAGCATCTCAACTCTTCCTGCTGCTACCCAAAGAACCACTTGAAGTCCATCCCAGGGGCTGTTTTTGTTAGAAGATGGATGTGTTGAAAAGCAGCTTGCAAGACTCAAATCTTAAGGAACGACTTGTCACATCACCTATGCTTCTTATTTATGAAGTCTCCTTAATTTTCTGTCCAAAAGGAAAGATTACTGTTAATACCTTATTGACAGATTTGTAGTTATGGAAGAGCAAATCCTGGTCACACAAGATGTTGGCAAAGCTCTGCCTGAACTCAGTAGTGGGTCAGGAATGCCCAGATATCAAATTATTCTCTACTCATTGGAAAGTGTGTTCCCAAAGAGATTAGCAATGCAGTGATAAATGAATTTCCTTGAGCGTAGAGGTTTGACTTGGCTAAGGGGAAAAAATGCTGGTGTATCCGAACACAGCAAAACTGATTTTCCGCTAACATGCCTGATTATAAATCAGGAGTAAATGTAATTATGTTGACATGCCAAGTTTTCCCTTGAATGTTGTTCTATAGGCACACGTTCCTCCAACCACAGGTGATTAGATTTGATGGGGAAACCACAGGGTGAGGTACTTTGGCTGGTACCAGCACGAGATCCTATTCGATTAGCCCGGTGTTGCCTCTTGGCTGTAGACTCTATGACTAATTTTGCACGGGCAAAGGAGAGATGCCAGCAGGGACTGTGACCCAGTGGAGATCCGGCCCGTGGGAATTCTCTGCCAGCCAAGCTCCTCAAGAGGGGCTTTGGAAGGGGTTGGAAATCTCTTAAGAGGTTTTTGATTAATATAAATTCCACTTTTTTTCCCCCCAGCAAAATAAAGCTTTGGTTTATATTTATGTTCCCTTGAGGCGTATGCACTCTGAGGTTTCCTTGCTAAGAAGGATGCACAGCTCTTTATGCTTTCTCCTAGAGAGACCTGAAGACTGCAAGGCAGAGCCACCAAAATGGCAAGCAACCTCGGTAAGTCCCTGCAAGCTGCAAAAAGGATGTCAATTTAACATTGGAGCAAAAGTTGAAGTTATATTGAATTATATGAATTGCTTCATCTGTCTCTAATTAAGTAATAGCTGCCTAATGTGTGCTGGAATAGATTTTTGCACCTCAGTGGATGTTTGTGCAGTCAAAAATGGGAGGTAGATGATCGCCTGTAGTTAGACATTGAACACTAGACTCTATTAGATTTTACATACTGTTCCTTCAGCAGTAAACTAGTAACAAAATGGGAAGTTTTGAATGTCACCCGCTGTGATATCAGTAGTTATTTTACTGAGGAACCCTTTAAGCTCCCTGAACACCACGGTGCGTGGTGCTGTATGGAAGGATCAGTCACAAAAATGAGGCCTAACACCAAAGTGCTATCCCTACTAGCTCTGAAAGTCCATATCCAGCTGGCAAAAGAATGGTCATATTAAAACAATATGTTTGAAACAACAACTCTTAAACAATAAGTGAATTAACTAGTTAAACTTCAAATCCCCACTGCCCAGCTTTTCATGGGGGAAAAGATGGAATTGCTGATATTTCGCTTTTCAGAATGAAAACTGTACCTACCTCACGTAATTTTCCAATTCCTTTTCCCCCATTTCTTCCTCTGCCTTAGACCCAAGGATCTAGGGAATTTGGTTGCCAAGCTCTAGTTCTTCCAACCTGGATGATAAAGGCAGATGGGTTTGAGGGTTGCTTCTTAAGCTAAAAAGCATGAGCGAAAGTAGCAGTCATGGGATGTTACCTACCCTGTTTTCATGGGTAATAAAGCTGCCCATGATCTTCCTGTGGGGCTGCTCTGCAGTTCCATCTATCTCACCTAATAACACAGTCTTTCTCTCTTCAGTATCATTCCATTGCTCCTAATCATGCTTCCTTGTACCATCCAACATATTTCTGTCTCAACCCTTGGTGTTCACACCCTTGAAATATTTCCAGGCTGCTATGGTGTCCACTCTTCTAACTCACCTCTCTGAGCCAAGCTATACGTCCAGACTCTAATTCTTCCCCATAAGTCAATCCCTGTGGGCCTCCGACTTTTACTTTCTGTATTCGTATGAGCTGTGCAACTCATTGTGGGCTCAGCTCTTCCCTCTGAACATTAATAAAAGTCCTGAGGCTTAGACCAGGGCGAGAAGAGAGTCAGGTTTCTGGGTTCGTTTTATAACTTCTTGCAAGGCGAAGCTGAGGGGATGCCTTACATGCTCTTTGCTGAGCAGTAAAGAACCAGGGCAGGACACATTGAGCAGATGGCGATTCTGGCCTGCAGATGAGGCCTAAATTACTGCGTTCAAAACACATCTTTGATACGCTTCCAGCTTTTATCAGATGGTTCCACTCAACGTTTGGCACAGCTGAAGCGAAGGGAAGGCCAGGAAAGCAATGAAACAGTGTAAAGAGAGAGGCAGCTCATGCAAGAAGGGCCCCAGCCTCTTGTGCCTGTGTGCAATGCAGAGCAGAGCTCCCTCTCCACCCCTAGATCCAGGGCACAGTGACCTGGGGACTTCCCTGGCTGCTCTGACTCTTGCAACATCAGCAGAGCTTCTCTCTTTGTCCCTACGTGCTCTGCCCTCATGGCACTTGTGTGACTCTTGGCGTGTTTGCAAGAACCTGGCTCTGCTCCTGCTAAGCAGCCTCTGTTCCTCCTGCCACATCACGAATGGCTTGCTTGGGCGATGCAACAGTAGGTTAAAATAGCTGGGAGTATCGACGGCATGTGAGCAATTCCTTGGAGTTAAGCTCTGTTCTTTGGGTTTTGGCTTTGGGTGTCCTTCGCTCTTAATGCACTCTTCACTCAATCCGCCCCTGCCAGTACAAATGCTCTTATTTATGGGGTGGGTAATCGCTTTCTATCAACACGCTCTGCAAATCTGCTCCTTCTGCAAAACTTCACTTTGAGTAAATCCTGCCCCATGAGTGTTCTCAGTGCAAGGCTAGTCCAAGACCTGCCCAGGGCCCATGTGAGGACTTTGAGGACTCCCACCGAGTTCAATTGGCTCAGACCTCAGGCGAATGCACATCCACACCCACAAAGCTCAGTTATAAATGGCCCCATGGAAGCTCACAAGAAGAAAACGGCTCTTCCAAAGTCCTTAGGAGGATCTATGGTTATGTTGACATTACTGCACACAAACCATGGAGTTTTTCCTCTGAGGAGGTATCTAGGGCAGCACCATAAAGCACATGCAAGAAGGGCTGTGCTAATCTAAAATCCTCCCGGGACCCTGTTTGGTGTCTTTTTCTTTTCCCTTCCTTAACTTGAAAGCCAGAAGAGCATCTTGAAAAGTCTGTATGGGAGAATCGATCACATCACCAAGGAATTTTCCAGGTCCCATGAAAAACTACAGGCTTTTAGTCTGGATAGTTAATTCCCCCAGCTCTTGGGAGGCAGTGCAGATCCGTTTTCCATTTGAAACATCCCACGGTTCTTGAGACTCGCACTGAACACTCAGAAGTAAACAAGCTGCTTTCCCCAGCAGCAGCCCCAGTTACAATTAAGAGCTGCTGTATTTTCTTGAGATAAACTAGGCTTGCATTGGTAGAAGCAGTAGGAAAGATCCCACTCCAGGCCACAAGGACAGCTACGGCATAGGCTGTGTGCCAGCATAGGAGCAATAAGGGAATAACTGATCATCTTTAACCTGGAGTTTTCTGCTACGTATCTCTTAGCTGCTTTACAGAGCTCTTAATCAGTGTCATTTACTCAGCTGGTAACTGTTTGTGTTTTGTCTTTTTGTCTTTTTCTCCAGAGTCTTCAAGCTCTGCAATGGGGAAATAGAAACCTGCAATGAACTTGCTTCAAATCGAACCAGATATTTCCCTAGAATAAACCAGCGGCTGGACTGAATAAACACCGCAGGCGCTTTAGAAGGAATGTCTAGCTGACAGAAGAGCTGTTGGGTGAATTCAAGAAAAGGGAGATTTTACTCTGAAGTCAGAACTGATTTGGGTTAAAAAGAGGGTTCTGCTGAGCTCTGCACATTGGTGTCAATCTGGGAGACCAATGCACGATGTCTGCTGTCCTTGAGACTGTGGAGCTCTTGGCATGGGCAGTTAGTCTTCTTTCCTGTGACAGCTTTCCAGAAATACGTGCTTCTACATTGCTGTGTTCTGCAGGCACAGAGGTTCCTGTAAGTTTGGGGCAAAGGGTCCTATTGACTGCTCGAACACAGGTATGTCATGGGGAGCTGAGTTTGAACTGCTAGACCTTGGCACAGGGCTGTCCTGCGGGACACAAATGCTCAAGAAGTGCCTTTGCAGTCCTTGCTCCATTCATCATTATCTGCTTCACCTGAGATACCCTCAAATACTCTCCAAGGCCAAAATTGTACAGAAAAGCAAGGGATTTTCTAGGTGCAGCTCTCCCTGTGTTCAGAAACCAGTATGCCCTCGTGTGACCCAACAAGCTCTTGCCTGCCTTGCTCTTTCTTTTCCTCTGAAATGTGAGCATGGGTGCAAGGGCGGATCTGTGCTCAATGGCTCTCAGCTTCTTATCGTTTTCAAGCAGCCCTATCCCAACAAGCAAGTTGCAGCACGTTTCCCAGGGCTTGCAAGTGCCTGTTTTATGCTCCGTGTTACACGTGGTCCTCGTGGCCACAGGAAGCATGAACTGCCTGCAGCTCTGTACCCAACCCACAGCACTGATGAGAGCAGACTCAAAATACTAATAGCCTCAGATTAAATTCATCCCTTGGCTGAGTAGGATTAAACAAGGAGTAAACATCTTGTTTACTGCTGAAATCCTTTATTTTCTTGGTGATGCAGCCCCTTCCACTGGGGCTAATTTCATTCAAGGTGAGTAGATGTGTAAGAGTTGAGTCAGGGAAGCCAGTGATGGATGTCTAGGGAGGGGACTGCTCTTAGCAAGATGAATTTCACATCCCTGCATATTTGCTGGACAGTGGGCTCTGCAGCAACCCAAGGGGTGAAGGTTCACTCTGGTAAGTCAGCCTTTGCTAAAGACTGGCAGATGTTTAATATTTCTAGTCCCAGCTCAGATCAGGGAGAGAGAAGCTGGAATACCAATATTTTTTTCAATGCATTCCATATGTTTCCTCCATAAGTAAAGATTAAACAGTGGTGCAGGTCAGAATAGAAATAAGCCTACAGGCTGTTCTGCTTTCTGGAGGAAGAATGAGCCTCAGCACGACTTGCCCTTTAGAGGGGTAAGTCCTCTGACCTGCCTGGAGAGCCTGTTCTCATAGAGGCAAGTGGATGACTTGTCATTCACATTGCGGTGCTTTTGCCTTCCCAATTTCCACCCTTACTTCAAGGGCTTGTTGACAATGATGCCATCAGCCTTTGTGGAACATCCTGCTTTTTGACTCATCAGTTTGGAGGCTCCTGGCGTCCTCCTGCTGATGCATGGAGTGACGTGCTCACACCTGGCGTGCTCCTGGAGATCAAACCTTTGCTTCTCCCTGTTGACAGCTCATGGCCTCTGTCCTTTCAGTCAGGATGAAGCACTTGGTCATCTGTGGCTCTCCATCTGCCTGGTTTATTCACAAGTTGGTGGCCCTGGCACTGTTGACACTTCATAGATACGGGATCTGGCCCAGGGACACTCTGGAAGGGTGATCTGAATGTTGCAGAATGTGTTTGGCTTGACCATGCATCAAGCAGCCTCCCTTGACCTGCCTCTTGGGTCCACCTTGGTTAGCACCCAAAGGAGACACTCAGGGACGTGCACACCTTTATCCAGGTCTACTTTGAGATTCTCCTTTGTTAGAATATGTGCAAGGAGTGAGGCAGAAACCACAAATCTCTGCCACCAGCACCCCCGTGGTCCCCAGAGCCTCTCCCTGGACTGTCCTTGCTAACTTAGTGCATCGGACACATCCCTAGGGCATCCACGGAGATGCAGATCCTCTTGTTGCAGTCCCTCAGGGAAACACATGGAATTTCCTGTGCATGGACAGTTGCTGCAATGTTACCAAAATCATCCCTGAGAAAGGCAGAAAGAGGAGGAAAATGCAGCCACCACGAGGAGAAGGAATGTGCTCTCCTGAAGAGCACACGTGGCATAATTATGCCCGACAAACATGCACCCAAGTCCTTTGCAATTGCTATAGTAATCATTTCACATATGTGGATTTTTTCCTAGACTAAAGCATAGTTTTGGCTAATTACTGTTTGATTTGCAGTTCCTGTTTATATAGCCATTAAATGAATTGTTGAAATGTCTTTGCTTTAAAGGCTTTCTTCTTCCTTTTACTTAAATCATTCTAGAAAAGAGATCGTGTTGCAACATTGGGACTTCATGAATGGCCATTAGCTCTCCAATGATCTTGCGACCAAGAGCCACGCTAAGAGCGAGGAATTCTGATGTTTTCCCACTGTTGGGAACAGCAAGAGCTTGAATCTGCAGAAACAGCTAGAATGTGAAAATATCTTGTCTGTTCATTAATGAAAGACACTTTGGCAAGAGGCTGAGTCTGGATTCTCATGGGAAGGTGGAGAATGTGGACCATTTGTTGCAAGCACAAGGATAGGTGCCCTCAACAAGTTGTTCTTGTATTAGAGAGAAGTTCTCTTTTTCTCCTCTCTCTTCTGAGTAATGAGGCCAGGTGGATGGTGTACAGCAAATATCTATGTCCTATGTGTGTATTTTTCGGGAGGAGCCAGTGTTTTGGAGTGCTTTTTTGGCTCAGCCTTTTGGAAGTTACCATGCTCTAATGGCCTGCAATGAGGCCAGGTAATTCTTTATCACTTCATTTATTGCAAATCATATGTATATATGCACAAGTGCACAACATACATATATCTTTGAGCCATTCTCCAAGACAGCTTTGCAGCTTTTATTTTTATAAGGGAATACTGGATTTATGGGGAGGTTCTGAGACAGTTCGGAGAAAGAAAATAGTCATTCTTTTTCCCTGCCCTGGAAGAATCTTGTTTTCCTGTGCCCGTTCAGAATGAAAAAGCTCAAACTGGAAATGACTTTTTTTTCTTCTCTCCTCTCTCTTTTTTCCAGAAGCTTCTCTCCTATGGATGTTGCCTCATGGACAGGTGTGTCCGTGTACAGGTGTGGGATTGGCTGATCTCCTCATCTGCTGTTGGGGGACTGAGGTTCTCCTTTCCATCCATCCCTCAGCCAGTTTTGTCCTCCTTGGAGAACGTCTTTCCTCGCCTTGGGATTCCTTGCTATTCCTTGGATCTACATGTGGCCAAGGGACTACAAGTCAACTGAGACAGGATGCTGATTGTGGACAGGGAGGCTCGGGAGCAGAACCAGGCATGAGGTGGGTGATACTCAAGAAAAGCTTGGCTAAAAATGAGTTGGAAAGGGACTTCTGAGATGCCTTTAAGTCCAGGTTGGAAGCAGAACCAGGGAGCCCATTAAACCTCATGGGAACTCAACATTCCCTAGAGGGAGAAGAGACCATGGCTTGTGTAATGGTCTAGGTCTTGGGCATTGTACCTTTCCAAAGGAGCAATGTTCATGTGAAAACCCTCTTGAACGTAGTTAACCATGAGCAATCGCTCCAACCCCTCCTCAGCCACACGCAGGATTCAGAGTAATCCCAGAAAACATGGGCATTACGTTACTAAGACACAGGATGGAAAAGGAGAGCTGGCGCCATGGCAGCTTTTTTGCCTTGGAAAATGGAGAATTTGTTTCTTCTGTATTTTTGCTTTTTTTGCCTTTTCTGTTTGGCTTCTGACTCTGCTCCGAGAAGCCAGATGAGCTCATGGTCTGAGGCTCCAGAGCTGAACATAAGCACAAGTGAGCTGATATTGGCTAGAAATAGGAGCAAAAATAGAGCTATTTACCATCCTGTTTTCCTTTGACACTTCTCGGGAGCAGGAAGCAACTTCAGGGCATGGGCACTCGCACACAGACACCACAAACACGTCTGTCAGCCCGATGGCTTCTCCTTATATCCCCTCTGGAGCGGCAGGAGCTGGGCACCCTCAGAGCCAAATTGTGACATGTTTTCATGGAGACCAACTCAGACAGCTTAAAAATTCATCTGATTCTTTGCCCAGACACTGTCAACTCTCCCTTTCCCGCTCACCCTCCATTTCAGCTGCTGGATGCACAAGGACAGTTGCATTTTTTTTGGCCACTTCCAGTGTTCCAAACTTCAAGTTTTGGTTCAATGTAGGGGAAAAACAAATTCTTGTTGATATATTTGTGAGAAGCAGAATGATGGGCATGAGTAGGTTCAGATGCCTGAGTACCAAGTAGTGCTGGAGTCAGTGAATCAGCCAAGGAGACATTGACTGAGCTTCCTCCTCTGGATGGATTCAGTAGGGAAAGGACTTGGACCCATTTCCAAGCCACTGTCCTGTCACTGGATGGGACATGTGGCTGCTGCCATGTGTCCCTGGCACTTAAGCTGTGCCTAAGCCCTGGCAGAGCACAACATTGGGCTAGGAAGTCCCTTGCTTGAGCTTGGATATCCCCTCCACGTGCAGTGGATGTAAATAAACTGATTTCTGTGAAGCTGCATTGATTTTCCTGAATATCTGAGCCCACATCTCAGGTTTTCTCCGCCTCTCTTGCTGATTCACAGCTCATTAAGGAAAGAGGCAGATTCAAAACCACAGCATCACAGCTGGTGGCTTCTTCCTAATTAAGGACCCTTTGAACCGGTGAATATCTGAAAGCTTCTGCCCATTCAGCACAGGAGTGTCTGTGGATACATGATGTATTTTTAACCAGACTCTTCTAAGGAAAATAATAATATAGTGGGAGCTCCTCCCTGCAAAAAAAGCCTCTGTGTTTGGAAGATGATTTCAGCTCTGGTGCTTACATTTTAAGTAGAAGACAGAGAAAGAATGAGCTCATGATTAAAATAAGTCTAGACATCCTTCAGTGTCTTTAGGTCTTAATTTTGAGATCCTAGGTTTGGAGGGATTTGCATATTTTCCAAATCTGATCTGCTGCTTCTGATGGTAGAAACATGGTTCCCACAACCAGCTCTCCATCTTATCAGAAGTCTCCAGATATTTGATATTCCCCTGGTGGCCACAACTCTGAATCTATTTGTCCATGGAAGAATATCAACATTCTTTGAAGTTATGATCCTCTGAGACTCCTAAAGAGCTGGATGAGCAGGGAAGTGACACAAGACCGATATTAAATGGAGTATTTGGAGCCATCTCATGATTCCTGCAGGTTTGAGGTTGTTATGGCTATGGTGTCTGCTGCTCTCGCTTTCTTCTTACCTACCTACCATCCACCAAATGCTTTGAGAGGAACCACTGTCATGCAGGAAGGATTGCCTTGGGGATGAGATGTGGCGGTTGAGTCTTTGCAAGATCAGTTTGTTCCCATTCTAACCATGCTGGTGGCAGCCTGAGGTTACAGCAAGTTTGTTCTGGGCCACAAGCTGCTGCCAGGGGACAGGTTTTCCAGCAGTGTGAATGGACACAGACTAAAAGCAATTTACTCCACCTGTAGAAATGCATCAGGAGCCCAATCAGCCTTGTTGGAGGCTGTTAAAAACCTGTTATACACAAAACCCGCCTGATTAGTGGAGGCACTAGACGCACCTTTATTCCACTGCAATTATTGCTGACACTCAGCTTGATTTGAAAATCGATAGTAGCCCTATTATTTAAACATGTTGAGCAAAGCCAAAATAGAGTGTGCAGTTTCTACCCTCTGGCTGCCATCAGCGAAGCTGTTTTCAGTGTTTGCAACATAAATGTGTGTTTAGGTGCAATGACTTTTGGGCATAGGAACTCACCATCCAACCTGGTGCAGCCTGATGGAAGGAGTATCCAATATTGACCTTTCAAAGGGAGACACAGGCAATAACTAGGGCTACTTTTGCAAGGAAAGAGAGCTGGAACTACTCTGATTTTAAGAACAACAACAGGGATGTTTTGCAGAGATTCAGAGAAAGCAGGTTCTGGGCTATTTGGGCACAAAATTAGCCCAAATAATGTGCCTGATTCTGCAAGTCACTGAGCTGCTTTGGGAAGGACAATTTGCTCCATGCTTTGCCAAGAAGGTTTCCCAATGATCACTACAGACTCACAGATCCCAGGGAACAAGGAAAACAAGCAAAGGAAAATGCAAAGGATAAGGGAGCCCCTGGCTGATACATAATGAATTCTGGATTAATCCCTAAAAGGTCCTAAAAGGAGAAAATCAGAGGCATGTTTTTGTCCTGGTAGAAGAGTAATTTTATTTTTCTTCAGTTGCTCCTGTGGCCAGTAGCATTGAAAGAATGACAGGAGAAGAAAAATGAGGACTTCCATGTATTTGAAAACCCTCTACTCTGTTGTGCTTAGAGGCTTGCTCTTATTACAAAAGGCTTTGTCCTCTGAATGTATAACCGTGAAGATAGTTTTGTGCAGCTGGAATAACGCTTCGGGATGGCTTGTGGAGGTGGTGGGACTTGGAAAAGCTAATGAGAAACACAAGCTTGCAGAAAGTGGGTAGGGAAAAGGGCTCGAGATACACCAAGGTGGCTTGCTTCCAGATCGGAACATCTAGTGACTCAGTGCATGCGGATCCCCGAGTGCAGGATGTTGTTAACTCCTCAATTATTTCTCCATCCGTGGACTCATTATGGTAGGTTTTAATGTACTGAAGACATGAGTCACTATTCCAGCTCCTACAAGGCAGAAGATCCCAAGGGAAAACAGTAAATGGGTCCTTACTACGTGCTACGGGTATGACTAACCACAGGAACTCTCTGCAGCTGGATCAGCACAAGGGAATCGTTGCAAACCAATGTGGGAATCCTGCACCAGGATGGCGGCTGGGCGAGCGGAACCATAAAACCAAGTGAATTTTTGGATTTGTGTGCACAGCGGGAGCTTTACTTCCGAGGGCTGGTGTCCCCACTTCCCATTAGCATCCCAGCTTCCTTCTAGCTTGGGACTGTCCTGTTTCCTTGGATGAAAGCTCATTTCCCAGGCACATTGAGTGTCCTACAGCTATTGTGGCTGTCTGCATAGTTTAGGCTATTGCTATCCCTGCTCCCAGGGAACATCTGATCAGAAGCTCTGAATTTCTTCTGAAAACTTACCAATGAAACTTCCAATTAAATGAAAATGAAATGAAAAGATCTTCCCCCCTTCCCCAGACTTTACTGAACTACTCTTTAAAAACCAAATCCTTATATATTTTGAACTCAAAAACATCTGGATTTCCAAGCCTCAGGAAATTACAGCTCCCAATCTGGAAATAAAATACATGTTTGTCCATATATCACATTAATTAAAACCTATAATATGGAAAGAAGCTGGTCAAATCTTTTCCTGATGGCTACTGGATTTGCATAGCAATTCCTCACATTGCATATTGCAAATACTATTATTAGCATTACTTAGAGGGTCGTATTTTTCTTTATATCAGCTGAGTACAGAGGAAATAAAAAAGGTGTTCTTTACTGATTAAGAGAGAAAAAGACCTGGTCTCACAGTGCTTGTTAATTATTTATATGCATTGTCTTGTATCAGGGAATCCCAATGATTTTGAGAATTATTCAATTATTGATTTTTTTTTCTTTCTTTCTTTTTTTTTTTTTAGCATTTGATTTTAGCAAGGAAGAGGTTTTTACCACCAGGCCAAATGCACTGAATTATGACCCTCCTAATTTATTGAAACAAGCTCTGATGGAACTAAGATGCCAGCAGCTCCCTTCTCCAGTCTGCTACTGGGAGGGCTGTGGTTGTGCTGTTCTCTCCCCTATTCTCTCTCAGACCGTTACCCATCTGCCCGTGTTAAGCAGCGAGTGGGAAAAGCCCCAGAGATGGAGTTTTTCTCGGAGTTAATATCCATAGGATTTTGTAAGGAAATTCTGAGCCACGTTTCTGCAGCTCCTGGCCCACGAGCTGAGCGGGAGGAAATGCCACATCAGAAACATTCCTGCTACTGGGGAACATGACTTGATCGACTGGGAAAACTGCAGCCTTTGGTTATTCTTCGTGGCTTCTGCATTTTTTCCTGGTGAGGTACCGTGCACGGAAAACCATCGGATAGTGTTTGGTCAGCACTTTTACCATAAACGGAGCAGTTGCACGGCGTTAACTCGCTGTTGGTTCAGCTACTGCTGGGAGGGTTATCCTGCCCTCTCCACCGGGACCTGGACAAACATCCATTGATTGCACAACCTCTTAACTAGTTAGCAGGAATGCATGATGCTCCCGGAATATGTGCTGACATCTGTCCTTGCATACACCATCCTTCTTCCTCCAGAGCTGGAAAAATAGAGCAGACCTGCCTCATCAGAAGAAATCATCTGCAAAGAGATGGGCTGAACTTGGACATGCTGAGTGGAGTCCAAATTTGTTCAGTTTTCCATGTGTGATGCCCTTCATTTGTTGTGTCTGCCCATCCTCAGTTGAAGAACTAACTGCCAAGAAAAATCCAGAGCCAAATTTTGGATACAACCTCTGAGGATGGCAAAGTTTGCATGAAGAAATTTGACAAAATTAGGGAAGTTTTTGCATGGTCTATTTTCTGCTTGGATGGCGCTCTTGCCATTCACCCATGTCAACATCAATACCAATCCTGGGAAAGATTGCGAGGGTATTTTGCTGCACCTAAGCCATAGGAAAAAGGTGCCACTTGGTCAACAAGGGGCTTAGTGTAGGGTCTGTAGGAACAACATGTCACAAACTCCTCATCCAAGGTGCATCCATGAACACCAAGCTTGGACTGCAAGCAGCTCTGGGTTGCAACCTTGGCCTGGATGACCGTCCTGTTCTCCAGGGAGTCGAGTTTCAGCCTGCAGAGCCCTGCTGAGCAGAGCTGGCCAAGAAACGTGGCAATGTGCAAGGGTCATCCCTCTGCCATGAATATCTGCTCTACCCACAGCTGGTAGCAATGTTCAGTCACTACGAGCTGGTACCGGAGGGAATGTTTCCTATATTCCAGCACTGTGTCCCTGGACCTCCGTAGCTTACACAACGCTTTCAAAAGCTCTAATTCCTCCACGTCCAAAGAGGTTTCGTGCTCAGCAGTTTTGTTGGCCCAGAAACCTTATGCTCCCTACGGGAAATGCTTGAGGTTTTAGGACAGTTACCTTGTCTTGCAAAGCGAGGGACCAGGGACAAGACGAAACATCTCCTTCCTTCTCCTCCCTTGTTAAAATGAATGTCATAAACTGTGATCTGCCCCTGTGTACATGCGTGCAGCCAGCGGGATGAAATCAAACATCAAAAGGGGAAAAAGACCCAAACCCACCCCAACAGGATATTGACATCAATAGGAGTTCGGTGAATAGAGATGAAATATAGCAGTGGGTTGCAGTCTGGCTGATAGAAGTTAAAGAAGCCCTTAACCCTTTTGCTGCTGGCCTTTTTATACAGTGCACTGGAATCTGCTTTTCACCGGGATCTGGAGGGAATCTGGCACCCCAAATTCCATAGAAAATTAGCTACAAAAGCTTCTGATGGGAAATTCCTTGCTGTTTTAATGAACTTTGTGCAACCTCCCAGAGACATCCTCCCTGGACACCTGGAAGTCCAGTCTGGACACTGGGTCTGGATCCATCATCCCTGCAGGACACAACTCAAGCTGGGAAATCAACTCCCAAATCCAAGCCTAAGAGTGAAAAATCAAGCTTAGAGGCCCCTCTCCATCCCCAGCTGAGGATCTTACTCATTTCATTAGGAAATGAGTAAGAATAGAGTTAATGTGAGGGACTGGCTTTCCGTGCATGTCTTTATCTGACAGCTCGAAGGGATTTATTTTTGCCATGAAAAAAAGCAGCAAAACAACTTGTAAGAGCCCCCTGTAATCCCATCCATTTGAAGTTGCTCCTCGCTCCGAAGCAGCTGCAGATAACTTAAGATGTTGTGAGTTCAGAAGGGATTTTTATCTTGGAAAAGCAGCGTGTTGGCCTTAGCGCTGGAATCTCGACACGAGGCTGTTGTTGAAAGCGCAGGAAGGGACGGCGGTGGCTCCGGGTCCAAGTTTGCCCCAGGATTTGGGATGCGATCCAGCCCATGTGCTCCTGTGGCAGGGTGGAATGCGGGAGGTGCTGATGCTCTGGGCGGTTTGGTGGGATCGAGAGGTCCCTGTGGCTTCAGGGGACCTTGAGACAAAGGGTAAAGCAACGACGTGGTGGCCGAAAGCAGAATAGCCCCGTGCTGAGGTTGCATGGACCGTGGTGGGGTGAAGGGTGATGCAGGTGGACACAGCGTCACCAGGGCTCCACTTTGACTCCCGATGGCCCCATCCGCTCATCCGGCGCCAGCCGCTAAACAGCACCACTTGTCCGGCCTCGGCTGACCCGGCTCGTACCTGGAAGCGATGGGATGCAGCAGCCACGCAGGCACAAGGGAATCGTTATTCAACATGCGCTGGCTGCAACCTCGCCCATGCTCCTCAAGGGGCATGGGCCGCGGGACACAATTCCTGAGGATGGGAACGGGCTCCTTGCTGGCTGGCTGGGAGCCTGAGCGTGCTGCAAGGATCAACCTGTCAAAGGTGGATGCCCCTGGCTGCGGGTACAGGCTTTGCTTGGTCTTGGTTTTAGGTTTTCAGCTTGCATTTCTTTTCCTGTTTTATAGAAATGGTCTTAATTATCCCCCACTGGAGCAGGATTGGGGCAAAGGGATGAGCTGCAGGTTTTGGAGCTCAGCAGCAATTCCCACATGTGCAGAACCACTGACCTGGCCCTTTGCAAATGCTGCAGCTGAGGCTCCATGTGAGCAATGCTGGATATGGTCATTTCCAGCCCAAAACGGTGCTGATCTCCACGTACATAGAGTCCCCAGCAGAAGGACCAGCACCACCTCAGGCGCCTGCAACATTCCCAACTGTTGGACCCAGGCTCGGAGCTGGGGATACATCCTGAAGCCGATGACATGGGACATATGGAGCAGTGTGTTTCAACATACATTTCCAAAAAGCTATTTAATGCATTCCAACACACCAAGTAATAGGTTGGAAATGGTCCAGGCTTAGGGATGTTTCTATAAACACATCATCCCTTTCTGCTCCCCTTCCTCTGGGGCTTGAAGGATATGGTGTTTCCCTCTCTTTTTTAGGTGCCCTCGGATGTTGCTTAAGAGCTCATTAATCCATTAAAGCCAGATCTTTTGTTCTTATTCACCATTCAAACCCATATAAGACATGGCAGAAAAGGCTATTTTGAAACAGACAGTGGTTAAAAACAAGCTTTATGTTTGTTTCTATAGCACCAGCAGGCACATGTATGTGTGTGTTGAAAATACCAAAATTGCTACTTTGGGGGGTTTATTTAAAAGGAAAAGTCTCGTAGAAGCCTAGCGTGAGCCCGGGGTGTTTTGTTCAAATGCAGGCAAATGCCTTCCAGTGGGGAGGAGGAGATACAGCAAAACTGGCTCATTTCCCCACAGTTTCTAAATTGCCCCAAAACCTAAGGTTGTTACAGCGCGATATTGAATTCTCTATTTTGAACCTGAACCTGGTGATTCTTTGAACGGAAGGAAAACTCTGAATTTAGGGTTTCTAGTGAGGGTGGCTGCAGAAAATTTTCCTTCATCATGATGGGGACACAGGGCCACTCATGTCCTCAGCACCCGGTGCCTCTCACATTCCCAGCAAGCCCTCAGGGCTACAAAAATTGGCGATTTAGCAGCAAAAAAGCTTGGAAAACTCCCAAGCTGGTGGGAACACAGACCAGAGCAAGAGCAAATGTCTGTGCTGGGCACCCATGTCCTTGACCTTCCTACCAGAGCAGGTCCGCAGTT
>JAUBOD010001040.1:2563004-2754351 GCA_032353885.1 Nothura maculosa | reverse complement strand
CACAGACCAGAGCAAGAGCAAATGTCTGTGCTGGGCACCCATGTCCTTGACCTTCCTACCAGAGCAGGTCCGCAGTTTCCTTCCAGGCAAACGAGTCTTTCTCACAGCCTTTCACTTACATTTTTACGTCAAGTTTCGCAGAGTTTGTCCTTACCAGTTTGAACTTTATTTTCCTCTCTCTTTCTGGCTCCGATCCAGCTCATCATATCTGCGAAGAGCTTTAACACAGCAAGTCTCCGCTTTTTTCTTTTCCAGCGAGATTCTCAGTCCCCAGAATTATTATTTTCAAAGCAAACCAAAACATAAAGGTTAATGGGGAGCTGCAGCGCTGTGCCCCCCTTGAATGAATGTCAAATTATCCAGCGCAAACAAGTCACGCTGATGCTGCACCTTTATTTTCCTGCTTATTCCATAGGCTTTGATCTCATCTGCAGACCTGGCAGCTCCTGCCTCTTAGCAGTTACACAAAGACTCGCTCGTGCTTTAGTGGAAAGTGAGCATAAAGGCCAGGGTAGCTCCACTGACCCTAATTAACAGTTTCTAATTAACACGCGGTCTCTAGGATTAATTTCTCTGTGCTATTCAGTGGCCTCCACTGCTTCAGCAGAACATGACATGTTCCTGAGGCCCTAGGGCTGGAGGAGGGACATGACAAGGAGCTAATCTGGCTTTGGGAATGAGGAGCTACAGCAATGAATTCCCAGAGTTTAGCTCTGCCTGGAACCTCACTTCTTTCCAGACCAGTTTTCCAAAACCTGCAAACCAGGGAGGCTGCGTGTCCCGTTTTCCTGCCCCCTGCTCTCTCTGGAGCTGCCCTATTTCTCCTCTCCTCTGACCATCCTGAGCCACTGCAGGGACTGCGGTACCATCCTAGGTAGTACAAGAGGCACCAATCCCGTGCATTTCCCACTAGGATCTGTTTAATTAAAGTCAGAGGGAATGGGCAATAGGGGCCATGTTTGTATGTTTTTTCTAAAATCTCATTAACTTCTTTAATTACATCCAGAGTAGAGATGGGCAGGTCCTGTTGTGTTTTGCTCTCTTGTTAGGAGCACAAATCTTTGCTTTTAGTGGCTCTCCAACTTTTCCCCCCCCAAATAAGGACAGATATAATTAAAACAAAAGTCATATATTTTAATTCACAGAAATATCCCAACAAGAGCATTCTGCAGCTTGGAGCAGCCCGGCCTTCGATGTAGGGGCTGGATCAATCCAACTCCAATTTTATTTTAAGTGCTAATTAGGATCGGAGGCAACTTGGAAGCAACAAGGCCAACGCAGCGCGCACCATTTCTTCCCATTTCCAGGGAGCAATAGGCATGAGAACCGGACCCGCAGCTGAATTTATGTGGTGCGAATCCCGTGCTGCACAAAGCCTGTGTCTCTAGCTCTTATGAACAGAGCAGGAGCGTCTGTCCATGTGTTCTGGTGGAAAGTGGCAATAAATCAAGTGTGCTTCTGGGATGAATGCAAAAGCTCCGTGCAGCTTGACTCACAGTCTAAAAATGTGCTGGTGGAATGGCTGCGGTTGCATCACGGAGGGGCTGCAGAGCAAACCCCAACCCAGGGACCTCCTCTCCCCATCGCTCTTCCTTCCCCAAGGCACGTTGCCTTATCTCCCTCCTCGTTAAAGTGCATCCCTGCCTCTGCTCCAGCTGTTGCTTTTCTTAGAGCGAAAAATTAACTGAAAGTGGGAGAAAAATGGAGAATAAATGAGCAAGGGAGGTGGAGGAGAAACGTATGTGCAGGCTGGTCCATGGCAACTTGGCCTCTGTCTCCGGAGGGCCCTGTTGGGACAGGGAATGATCCTGTGGATGCTGATCCGGGTGTTCGCTTGGGGAGAGCTTGGCCGGAGCAGGGCTCAGGCAGCAAAGGGAAATTCCCAAGTGCCAAGTCAAACACAAGGAAGAGCAATGCGGATTCTGGGAGGAAATTTATGCACTGAAGTGAATCATTAAGAGAGTGACTGTGGGCGAGGAGCTGCTCCTGGTGGGATGGAGATGCAGCGGGAGGGCAACAGCTCCTGCTCTGCCCTCCTTGTACTGGGTGTATCAAAGTCTTCAGGCATGGGGTGATTTCTTGATCACCAGTAGTAAGGAGAAAAGAAGGAAAAAGGGGGAAAAAAAACCCACAACTCTATTTTCTGTTTTTTTTTCTGACCCTCTTCTGGCCTCCTCGTACAAAAAGTCCTGGCATCCATACTGATCAGGCCTTTGATTGAACGATGCTTTAATTTGCGATATATTAAAACAACATGTTTTCCACAAACCGTCTCAGCCCAGAAAGCAGAGAGGAGGTTCCCAAGAACCTCTCCAGCTTCAGAGCCTCAAGATGTGCCCCAGATGCCATCACAGCGTCTCTGATAGGCAGCCCGGTTGATTTAAACAGCGACGGAGGGAGCTCAGCTAATTGAAACCACTGTGTTATGATAACCAAATGTCCTATATCTTTTGCATCTCCCATAGATGGCAACGCATATTGGAAAAAAAAGAAATAATAATGCTATGTCCGTTTGCAGGGAGAGATCAAAGGAGCTCCTGGAAAGAGGAGCCCAGTTGTCCTTTCGATGCATCTGGACTGCAGACAGCCTCTGGAAAAGACTATCTCATTCATTCATGAGGCAAAGGAATGTTGTCTGGATGCTTTGGAAAGTGCATGGGCTGGTTCAGGCAGGGAAAAGACTATGTGTAAGGAGAGCTGCAGTGCCTTAATATGGGTTTTATGGTACCGCACTATATTTCTCTGGATGGATTCAAGAGCCACAAGCCTCAGCAGCACCAAGGAGGGCATGGCCCCCCCATCCATCCATCCATCCATCCATCCATCCATCCATCCATCCATCCATCCATCCATCCATCCATCCATCCACTCATCCATCCACACCTCTGGAATTGTGGCATCCATACGTACTGTAGTCTGTAGATAAGGATTGGTAAAACAAAGATGCAATATTGCAAACACAAAACCAAATAAATTTTGAAGTCTTCATAGGCTTCCCCAAATTCCTATGGGAATCCTGGATGGACAGAGGTCTCCAGATGGACTGCTGCCTATGGAGAATTTATCCCTGCAAACCAACCGCCTCCACACCACTCCACGAAATCACTTTGGCAGAGATTTTCCTCTCCATGCAGACCATGGTCTTCAAGACAGCTCCACTCCCACTTGCTTTCAGCTTGAATCTGCCCAGCTTTGGCAGATGCATCTTTCTGTAGAGCTAAGGGTATCCTGTCTGGACGAATCAGGATCATCCAAGCCTTGCAACACTCCGAGCAGGTCCCTTTTGGGATTGCCCTGACACGTTCCTTGGCAGAACATCTGCTCGCACGTAGCCAGCTGCTCAGGTGGAGCAGCACGGTCACCTTCGGTGCTCCCCGTGCACTTGCCTGACCTCAATGGTCGGGCATATCCAGGGCAGTAAGAGCTTATGCAACAGCTTTTGTCTCTCAGCCAGGGAGATACCTCCTTTATTTATAGGTCAGAGCTGCTTCTGCAGGAAGCGAGGCCAAGATCTGACAGCCCCAAGGAATTTGCTGGGAATCTACCTGTCCGTGCCTGTGCAACAGGAGCACCTGATACCGGCCCAAGGAAAGGCAAACAGCCCATAGCGCAATGGGGACAGCGCTCAGATAACCCTGGTTTTGTGTTGTAACTATGAGATAAGCCCTTTTCATCGCAGCAGGACAAAACAGAAATAATATTTACATAATTAGTGTAAATTGGAGCCGGATTGGGAGGGATAAGGAGAGGTTTGACACTCTGGTGCCATTCAGCATCACTCCGCGTGCCACCAAGGATGGATTTTTCCCTTGCTCGTGAAGATATTTCTGAGGAAAAAGGGGTGGGCTTTGCTGGTTTTGGAAGGCAACTCATTGCACCAGATGGTAAATATGTTTTTTGCATTCTCCTGGGAGGATGCCCTGTGAATCACCTAACAGGGCTTTATTGCTTTCTTCTGCATCCTCTGGCAAATTTCGGAGTGCAAAAGCTGTGTTTTGTTTGCATTTCTAATGAGGAATTTGCAAACATCTGCCAAGAGCTCATCTCACCAACCAGACAGAAAGCCCACTTTCAATTACAGGCATTCTAAATTTCGGTTAAAATTACAGACCATATTCTCCTCACGCTTCCACGAGAAGTAACGTGGGGTCTGGCCTCTGGAAATCCACAATAACTGAAAGCAGAACTGGCCTCTGTGTTTTGCTGAGCAGTATTTTGAATACAAGGCATCACAATGAAAAAAAAATACCCATTTTATTAAATGCACAACACTCGAGTCGATAGTTTTGCTAAACATTTATGAGATATTGGAAAATTCAGCTCCAGCCCTCATGTTTCATCAGCTGCAGCTAAATACTCCAGTACAGATGGACGGGGCCCAGATGGCAACCTAATCTGTGGAATTTGTCTCTGCTCTGTCCCATATGCTGCTAAGAATAAAGAAGGATGCAGGGTTTGCTTTGAAGCTGGTGGCTGTGGTACCCTTCGGGCTGACGGATGACACGTGGAAGCTCAGGCCTTCTTGTGGATTTGGGAATGGGCTGCAAACTTGGGTTGGATGATGTGGCGTGGAAATGGTGCTGATAATCTGATAAATGATGCTGATAATTTAGATAAACTGATAGTCTCATCAAGAGGTGCATCCTGCTAGAGAGGAGAGGGCATCCCAAAGAGCCAGGGACGTTCATCCTTGTGCTGGGATAGAATCACTGCATCTCACTTGCTGGTGCCAATGCCAGGACAGCAATAAAATACATGGGAGCATCTTCAGGGCAATGTATATAGTTATGGATTCATTTAGCGGGATGAGGAGGGTTTGGCAATGTGGGCTCAGCACTATCCATACCTACGAGCAGGAAGATTTTCCTTCTAGAACCAAGCAAGCATCTTCATCAACAACCTTGATCCATCTGTATCTAAAACTGGTCTCCTCCCTGAAATACCTGCAAAATCTGCCCTTCTTTATGCCCTCCCCAAGCTCCTGTTGGAGGCACCAGGCTTTGCATGAGTGACGTTCCCCAACTGCACATGAGTTTCATTAACACCAGGTTAGCCCAGCAGAGTCACTGTGAGAGGAAGATAGATGAGGTTCCTAGACATAGGAGTAAGTGCTAAGACTGAGTTTTCACCCTCCAGTCTGCATGGCTGGCTTGGCAAACAGCAATCCAAGGACATGACCGCTTTGGTTGAGCAGAGAGGGGTGGTTTTAATGGGCCAAAGCACAAATCCTTGCATCAGAGAGAGAGTTTGGGGGTGACCAGAGCACTTGGATGCCGGAAAGAGGCACAAAATGGAGAAATGTAAGTGAGGGAATAACCAACTTTAACCCAGCTTAGCAAGGTGCACCAGTGACTGGCACCTCCTTCCACCTACCTTTGCCCTGGGCAGAGCACGATGCTCCTGGCACCTTCCAAGGGACCTTCTCCATCGGAATCACCTCCAGTGCACATGCCAAGAGATTCCTCTGCAGCAGGGTGACCTCCATCCCGCTCTGCATGGCGCTTCCCTGCTTCCTCCACTGGGCAGGACCTTCGGAGAGGCCCGTGCAATGATTAGATTTCAGAGACGTATGTTTTCAAATGTAGCAGATGTTAAAGAAAGCCTGTTTGCCAATTCTCTTCGGTTTAACTGCTGCTCTGGGAACCTTTCTCCTTATTTATTACCTTTGAAAGCAGGAGCATGATATCAGCCTGTGCGGAGATGCAGTTAATTGAGCCCCCTTTTCCAAGCTCCCCCTGGTTCCATGGCTTCCTGCCCTTCCCAGCCCTACGACATCTCCATGGGTCCTGGTGCTGGGCCAGGAATCCTCCCCACTGCTCATCCCTGCTTATTCCCTCCTTTCCATGTCTTTGCATGGCTCGGGGTGCAGGCAGATCCTCCTGCAACCCCAGAACAAAGACTGGGCTGAGGAACCAGGTATTCCCAAGTATGCAAAAGAGCAGGCGGGATCCTCGTGTTGGATCACACTTTGGATCACAATCCCTTTGCACAAGCCCCCAGAGAAGGAGAGGGGGCTCTCACTGCACTGACAGCTCCGTGGAGCTCGTCCCTGACATTTGTTTTGCCTAGATGTACGTGTGTTTATCTGCAGCCATTCCTGCAATCGGAGATGTTAATTTGGCATGATGCATGGAAAGTTTGAGATCAGAATCACTGCAAGCTTCTGGGAGCTGCTCGCCTGCTGAAGGCAAAAGAAAAGGTTGATACCAGAATGAAGCTTTTCCTTAATAAACAGAAGTACCGAAAATATAAACACTTAGAAACGCCATTAACTGCACTTAGAAAGTTTTGGTGAATCAATAAATTATGGACGGGAGGATGGGAAAGAGCGAGGCCGAGGCAACAAGATGCAAACTTTATGTTTTCTTCTTGGAGTGCCCTGAGAGAGCCGGGCTTTCCAAAGCTGCCTCCCAATCTGCATGTCCTATTTTATATATGTAATTCATTGTATTTACTTTGGGCCTCATCCAAAGCCCTTCAAACTCCTTGCAGTCGGCAGGGGCTGTTCTTCCCCACCACCATCACTCACTTGTGCAGACAACTTCTGTTCAGCACTGGGAGCAGCTTGTGCAACCTCTTCTTCGGAAGCGGAGCCCGAGCAGGATTCAGGCTCTCAGTCTGCACCCCAAGTGCTCTTTTTGGGGGAGAATCCCGACTGCTTTCCCGGGATACAGTCCCGGGAATGACTGTGGGCTTTGGGCTCCGCTGCCTGTCCTGATGGGCAGCTCTGCAGCAATTTGCTCTCCAAACTTCCAGGCTTGGTTCCAAGATGGCAGAAACGCATAAAAAAAGAGAAAACAAAAAGGGTCAAAGACAGAATTTATTAGTTCTTGCAGACAGTAATGCAGAATATTTTCCTCAGCCACAAGCTAAAAATAGTTTTCTCTCTCTACCCGGCTGTCCTCCTCCTGTGGGTACTTCTTGTTTCTCCTCACACTGTGCGGAGGAAAACTTGGGATGCAGAGAGTGGAAGAGCGGTGGCACGAGACCCTCCAGCCAAAATACCCTCCCCATATGGGGAATCTTTGGCCCCTATCAGCATGAAGAGAAAAAGACGGGATTGTCCATGGGCTCCCCAGCTTTGGGGAAGATCTACAGCACTTTCCAGCAGGCAGTAACGGGAGCATTGCCAGACCATGTCCTCAGTCATTTTTTTTTTCCTGTCAAGCTTTTTTTGTTTGATTTGATTTTTTTTGTTGTTCTTTGTTCTCTTTTCTGCACATCTCATGCTCTCCCTAGCTACCAAAGGTTCAAAAAACATCAAGACCGGGTCTTGTGGCCCAGATAGAACCACACAAAAGGGAAACACCTCTCGAGCAAACCCATTTGCACGAGGATGCCTCTATATCCCTGCATTTCCGCGGTCCAGGGGAGCCCTGGGACTTGTCTTCCCTGCTCTAGCTGCAGCAACACATGTTCCTGGCTCCACGGAGGCACCGCTCGAAGGGCCCTGCCAAAGAGCGCGCCAGAAACGTGGCCTTCTCATGAACTTGGGGCCTCTTCTCCAGCCAGCGCCCGGCTCTTTGCAGGCAGGGCTGTTTGGCCCAAGGATCCTGGCCCTTTCGCATGGAAAACGAGCCGTGCCGGCCTCCGTGGCTGTGTGGCCTGCCAGCTGTGTCCCTAGCAGCGCTTTGTCTGCGCCTTGTTCTCCTTGCTCAACATGTTGCCCTTGCTTAAATTCACTTTGAATATGGGATTGCAGCAAGGGGGATTTGCAAAGGAACCAGCAGGTTCATTTGCAAAAGAGAGCGTCATGTACAGCCTTTTCCCCCTTCCTCTTCCCAGAACTGCTCCGTGTTTTCTTTGCATGTGCCCCATTTCCCCAGTTTTTGGTGTATGGGACGCAGGGATCTCCCCCTTCCCTGGCTGATGTCCAGCTTGCCGTGGAGCTGAAACCAGCATCATTCCTAACACGCATCACTGTGATCCACCCCAAGCTAAGGCATTTTCTGCTGATATTAATAACCAGGAGCCAAGTTACAGCATTAAGGGTTTGTATTAATTTACCCACTTCGGACACTAATTGAATTTGGTGGCTGCTTTTCTGCCCTCCTGGGTTCACAGCTTTTGCATGGACTTCCAACCTTATCTGCAAATCCCACCACCAAATCCTCTCCAACTTGGTTATGACATTAAAGAGAGGCCTCTGTGGTTAAGAAGTTCTTCCAATCACTTATTAATGAGTGTTTTAGTTAGCAGCTTTTTGTTTTTGCTAATTGCTATAGCATTAGCTCCTTGAGTGATGCAGGTGCACTGGAAGGGGGCACTCCAAGGAAGCCGAGGTGTGGAGCCAAACTCAGGCAAATCTGCCCTTGGAAATAGGATGTAGGCCAGAAGGGGCTGCTAATAAGCTAATAATTAAATAATAGGCTACTAATTAGAAGTCTTAATCACAGTGATTTCTGAGAGACCTCAAGGGAGGGCTGGCTATGTTGGGGAGGAGCATCTTCACAGGTCTCAGCTGGGCTATTCCTAAATAGCCATTCCCAAATGGCCATTCCTACTTCTCAAGGGAAAGTGGAGAGGAGGCTCCAGATGTATTTGCACATGATCCCACCGGGGAGCCAGGCCTGGTGGCATTGCTTCAGGTAAAAGAACTGCCCTTGTGGCTGGGAAAATTCCGGATGAGTGGAATTCTGCTGATGCCCAGCAAATGGAGAGGCTGGTGCCCACACACCTCGAAGCCCTTGGTTTTAAGGGTGTGTTTCCCTTGAGGATCATGAATTCCTTGGCAAATGTGATGGGTTCCTGGTGGACCCATATGTCACTCCTCTTCTGAGAGGTGACCCCAGTGTCACTGACACCTTGGCCATCTTTATTCCTCCCTATCCTTAAGGGCTCATGAGCAATACTTTGTACCAGAAAGGAGGGAAAAGTATGTACACGTAGGTATATATTCATATGTATATATATAGTAGTGTGCTGTAATACGCTAAAGAAGGAACCTCATCTCGGCCCTTGTGTTTTTTCTGGAAATGTCACTGCCCTTAATGCACCAAACGATTAGAATCATTTCTCCCCCTTTGTTTGCCTTGGCCTTGTGGCCCATGTTGGAGAGGCCAATATAAACCCCCGTGCACCGCAGGGATCTTAGGCAGAGCCTACTCTGCAGCGCTGGGCTCCGAAGGGCGCAAGGAGAGCCTTGGTCCTGGCTAAGCTCCGTGTGCCCAAGGATGCGCTGGTGCCACAGGGAGCTATTTAGTCCTGTTTTAGCCTCAAAGTTGTAGGCCTAAGAAAGGCAACACTTGGTGGTTCTGGGTCTAGCACCAAATAGGAGTGATGAAAAAGGCTATTTTGGTCTCAAAATTCCCTATTTATGCCTTGAATGTAAGGCAGTAGACTATTAAATATATATATATTGAGGATTAGCTGTGCTGTAGGCACAGTGTCTTTTCAGATTTGCTACGTTTCAGCAAGTATGTTTTCAGGAATTGGCTAATATTTTTAAGAAATGAGCAAACCCTATGCTGCTAAATCTAGTATTTCTATGATAATAAGACATTTACTGCATGTTCAATAGCATATGGCTCCAATAGCAGAAGCAACATAATATAAAAGGTGTTTCTCCTCAAACTTGAATACATGTAGTCACAATCACAACTATTAGTCGTCACTGGAGGTCCATTAATTGCATGAGGAAACTTTATTGTTAGTAACTTTACAATTGGAATATGCTTAAGAAATAAAAACAAATAAAAGGGTTTGCCTTATAACAATTTGTGATTTCATAAGATAAAATAAAACCCCCAAAACTGAACATCTCGAGGTGTCTCTGCATCTCTGAAGGGATTTATAGATGAGATCAGAATTCCTTGGGAGCATTGCAGATTTTGCTGCTGGTTGCTGCTTCCAGTCTCTTGGAAAACTGCAATTGAAAAACTCCCTGCTGCTGCCTCTGAGAAGCACTTATGGGTGTGCAGGACCATGATCCGTTCATGCAAACCCTGCTTCTCCATGGTGGGGTAGAGTGCAGGTTCCCAGTGGGAAGAACCACATGGATTTCCAGGGCTTTTTTTGTTGGCTTTCATTTGCAAACACCATCAGAGCCAGAGCTGCTCCTGGAGATCCAAGCAGAATTCCTAAATGTCACCTGGGGAGCCCTTTCCTTACAAGAACGGGACATGTCACCAGCCACAGGCTGCAGCATTGCTGAGAATCTGCTCACCAGTTCCAACTGTCCACACCGATTTCTGGCCTTTTTTAATTCTTTTTTGAAGATGGTGCTTGTGCTTTCTGGCTCAGAAACAGATTCTTTCCTTCCAAGATTTCATTGTTGCAGGATTCTTATCCTAATTCCCAATAGTTGATTATCTCCAGCCAATTATTAATCAGAATCAGAACCTAGCCCTACTTTCTTGTACTGTGACATCGGCGCACATGTAAAATCTGTGTCTTTTTGGTTTGTTTGATGTTTTTTTTTTTTTCCTTTAAAGATTCACCACTGCTGCTTTTCTCTCGTGCCTCAGTTTGCTCTAGTCCCTGCTCTTCAGCCACAGAACAGCCACGTTCCACATCTGCTCTCATCTTTTAGCTGTCGTCTTCTGGTACTCAATATCCTACCAGCATAACACAGGAGTCAAGGGATACTTTAAAAATAGTGGCAAAAACAAGAAAATCTTGTTTCAGGAAAGGCTTGAAATAAGCTAGAAAACCATAAACAAGCTCTGTTCTTCCCTCTTTCCGCAGGGTGTTCCTTCAATGCAGGCAAAGGAATCTCCTTGTGAAACCTGCTGTAGTGACGTGGGTTGCAGAGCAGAGGGTGGATTTTTACAGCACTGCCCATATGCTGCACATGCAAAAACCCTTGTATTTAATGAATTAATGAATGAATTTCTCCCAACTTCCTTGTGTCAGGAGATGGAGTGGGCCCTTCTGCTCACTGTACTTGATGGGTACTGTTGCTTTTCATATCTCTTTCTGGGGATAATGTAGGACATAATGTGTTTTGAAATGTTGCATCCTGCTCTGTGCTGCGTGGAGCGCTTTGCTCAATGGATGGGCACGCGCTGCCCGCGTGGGCAGTGCCAGGGCTTGCAGCCACAAAACGGGACGTGGTTTGTGCTCGTCCATCTCATTCCATGAGCCATCACAAGGGATGGAGCTGGCACTGGACACCTGCCGAGGAATCCCCTGTTATCCCCGCTCTTGTCTGCATGTTTTGCAGTGAAGGAAACAGGCCAGGTTGCTGTGCAAGCCAGGAGGTATTTTTGGAGACAAAACCCCCAGCCTGCTCCCAAAACCGTTGCTTGAGCTTTGCTTGGTTTCTTATTTCCTTGAGAATTGGATGCTTCTCCCTCTCTCCACTGACAAATCTGCAGCCTGGACCAGACCAGCTGCATCCTCTGTTTCAAACCGAGGACTGGATCCAAAGGCTGCGAAGCCAGAGAGGCTCCCGCTGCCGCCAGCGCTCGTTGGATCCAGCTCGGAGCAAGGAGCTGGGTTTTCACTGAGCTCTGCTTGGAGAAGGAGCCACAAGCAGCTCCTCGTTGCTGCCTGGATTCAAAGGCTCCCATAGGGAGCACTGGGTCCTTCTAGTAGGTACCTTCTGTCAGACTTTTCAAGGAATCTAGCACTGATGAAATGGTCCCATAATAACCACGGAGGAGCAAATCTGAGGAAGCCGGGGTCTATTTCTGTATGAAACAGCCCTCAGTTTATAAATACACTGCCTGCTGCACCAGTGCTGCCTCCACAATTACCAGCCAGCAATTATCATCACTTGAGCTCCGCTTACCGAGCTGCTTTCCAAGCACAACATGCGGGAACGGGGCTTGTTCGCTGGACTATAATTGGGAATGTCACTGTCACCAAGGACAGGACAGTGCAGGTCCCACTGCAGCCACCGCTACCAAGCGGTGCTGTGCAACAAGCTGGCGCTTTGCACAGCTGGGTGGTTATAGGGACAACAGTTATTTAATATAATAATTTGTGCACCTTTAACCTAAGATATATCTTTAACATAGGATGCACAAATCTTGCTTGCAGCTCTCAGTCTCCCGAAGCTGATTGGTAATTTTGAGCAGAAGAGAAGCCTGTAAAATTCTCTCATTTTCATGCTTCATTGTGCAGATTTGGGTGTTTCAAGGGTGCAATTTATTTTTCATGAGGGGGGAACACCCCTCAGACCACCCAATGCCTGTATAGCCTGATAGGCAGGAGAGGACCCATGCACATCCTTTAGGAGTGACCTAGAGGGCTCATTGGGGACATGGAGGGACTGAACGTGTGAAGATCGACCAGCCCACACCTTGGGCGCTTGCTGCAGACACCGTGTCCAGACCCAGATGCCAGGAAGCCTCTGAACCCTTCTCTGAGGACGTGCTCCACCTTCACATCTCACCTACGTCAGAATTACCTCATGTTCATAACGCCAGGAATTTCCAGCTGGTGTAACCCAGCCTTTGGCTGCTAAATTAAAGTTTCTACCTCTCCCTTGAGAGTTATTTTCTCTCTGTTCTCTTTCTTCATATATTAATAATACAGTATTGTGCTGGAGAGACGCTGGGAATTCAACAGAGCCTCACTGGAGGAGATAGAGGGAATTCATCTAAACATCAGAGTAAAACAAGCATAAACATCAGCCTGTGATAAGAAGTGCATTCATCTGCAGGGCTTGGGGACCAGAAAGCAAAAGCTTGGCCTAGCATTTGCCAGAGCAATGGGAAGGTGCAATGGATGCAGAAAACCAGCACCTTTCCTTGCACCCATGCAGTGAATATCTGCTGATGCTCCTTCATCCTGCACCTCCAAGGCTCCTGGCCTCTGCACTGCCTAAATTTTAGTGCTGTTCCTGCAAGGCACCATTAGGTTTTCCCCATTGGAGGGCATAACCAAGCCTATTTGGTTATGGTTATACTCAAATACTGTCTCTCATCTCATTTATCAGCCCTGGGGCAGCTGCAGGGAGCTGCAATGTTATTGTGGTGGTAGGAAGCTTCCGAGGGAGCTGCTGAGCAGGCTTGATCAGCTGAGGATTTTGGCACCTGACTAATACAAATAGGTTGAAG
The DNA here is from genome assembly GCA_032353885.1 of Nothura maculosa. Taxonomy (NCBI): domain Eukaryota; kingdom Metazoa; phylum Chordata; class Aves; order Tinamiformes; family Tinamidae; genus Nothura; species Nothura maculosa. Next base: position 2,741,344 of record JAUBOD010001040.1, on the reverse strand, counting down.
ATCAGGAGGATGAGTGGGCATAGTAGGGCAGGATGTAAATAAATTGTCCCAGTCTATCCATATCTCTGCTTTCTGCTCTGATGCGAAAGGACATAATATAGTTGTAGATACAAATGGAAAACCATAAAGTCTGCAATCCATTGCTTCATTGCAGCACTTACACGCTTCTTTCTTCATTAAGCTGGACTCATTTTGTAATCATCACACAAATCTCCAGCTCACTGTTGATTTATATGGGTGCTTTCCCCTAGCATTGAGGTGAACAAGAAGCCAAGTGCATGAAAGGATCTTCCTGGGTCTGCATCTTGCAGCCACCTTCGGGTTGCAGCATAGCAGGGACTTTAGGACAAAGTGGCTGAACACTGGAAAGCTGCACTTGGAAGCTAAGTATCCAACACCAAAGAGCAGATATAAAACCTACAGCTGCTCCTGAGCCCCAAGTCTGGGATAGCTGATCTTAGGAGAGAAACCTGGCTTAGACTGCACATGGCTAGTGGCTGTGCTACCAGCTGAGCTGCATTTGGGGTGATTGAGCAGGGCTGGGCTATATTAGGAGCCCATGGGCAGCTCATTAGGGTTTGCTAGGACCAAGTAACAGGGCAGAGGCACCAGCCAAGGTCTTCTTTGGGCTCTGCAAGGCTGCAGAGCTGAAGTTCATCAGCGTTTTTTCACATCTGTTGGCTCCAGGAGGCATCTTCATGCGGCTGCTCCTCTGCAAGCACTGAAGGTGGGAAATGCCCTTGTAGTAAATGTCCCCCAGGAAGGCTCTCCTCTCTTGAGGTGGTCATGGGGAAGCTCTAGAGAACCAGCTCGTGGTGCAAAGGCAGCTGTGAGCTATGAGTCTGTTTAGGAAGGTCCCCACACCCAGAAGTGAAGGGGGGAAAAATATTTTTGTTCTTAATGAGGTTTCATGTTTTCTTTGTGTGTTCCTCTCAAGGCCTGTTGGTGTGGGCTGGGTTGAATGTTAGTGCTAATGACAGGCTAAAATCCCTAATTAGTGCTGAAGAAAGGACTGGTTGGCCACTATAACCCAAGTTAGGCCAAGTCTGCTCTTGAGTGATCTGGAAATTACAGATGTGCCCTTGCGTGTATCCATATGGAGAAAGAGAGAGTGATGTCAGTGAAAAAAAACCTTATTTATGTGCATACTCTTGGAATGCCACGGAGATATTGGTTTCCATGTGGAAATGGGGTGTGTTGTGTTATGGTAACACCTGAGACTTCCCAGGATGTGAAAGCATCAAAGACCTCGAGCCCACAAGGGGCAGAGGATGCTCTGCAGGTGACCATGACTTTCAGAGGGACATTTCTTAATTTTGCCTGGAGAGCAGGGGCTGTTTTAGCGGAAGATTTAGAGTTCTGCTCAAGTGCGATTCCATTAAGGGATAAGAAATCTTCCTGAACGAAATCCAGTCTTAGAAATAAATGAATGAACCTTCCAGCAATTGGGCTTTTCTCCATCTTTGATGATAGGAAAGAAAGCAAAATATCTTGATTTGTGGTATTTATGGCTCGCGGCTTTGTTTGATTCACTTGAACCTGAAATTCAAAGCTCCATTAGAATCAAGGGGTGTGAATGCAGTTAAATTGAAACCAAATGACAGCTGGCCAGGATCCCTGCGAAGGGAAACCACGGGGCTCTGCATGGCTCCCTCTGGAGCCAATGGGAAAATGGCTCTACCTTGGGCAATGGAAAACTCCCATTGACTTCTAATGACCAAATCATTTTTTTCTAGTTAATATCTAATGTGCAGTACCCGTGTTCGTAAGACTGTGCACAGGCAGGGCCCAGAAGGGGTCAAAACATTAAGCCCAGCCTTTACTGAACGTCAGGAAAGCCTATGCAAGTTCCTTGTGCCTGGGTTGGATTTTTAAGGAGCAGCAGGGTGATGTGCACAAGGACAGAGGCAATTTTCCAGCCTAGTCGATTAAAACCTCATTTGTGACATAACCACGGAATAACATTCCAGGGGCCAGCGGCACCATGCCTTCTTCCTCATTAATTAGAGATAATCCAGAATTACTGTGTCTAATTATTTGCAGAGAAGGATTTAATAATGCTAACATGATGCACTGATTGAAGTTGGAAAAAAACCCTATCCCCAGGACAGTGCATCTCCCTGCAAAGTCACTCCAAAGAAATATCCTATTGATCAATTCAGGAGTGTAATTCAGGATTAGTGAAAGGAGAGCGGGGTGCTGCAACGTGGGGTGGTTCTGCTGGTGCAATGGAGGGCCCCTTTGCTTTCCAGAGTATCCCTGTGCTCCCAGTTCGGAGCAGGTTCCAGTTATTAGCAATAACTGCTGGGTTCCCCCTGGAGCTGAGTGCTGCAGCCTGAGCAGCTGAGTGGCAGGTTTCTCTCAAGGCTTGCCAGGTAGTTTGTGTTCTGCTGACAAATTGTCATTAAGTCGTGCCATTTGTATTTATAAATGCATGTGCTGATGCAGGACTTGCATTATGGGCACACCAGGGCAAGAATCCTGGGTGTCATCTAGGCCTAACTGTATGTTAGTCATGTGCAACACATGGGACAAGCTTTTCCTCCCCCAAAAAAGATCCCAGTGGAAACTGCCCTCCTATTTGGCTGCTCTTACCTGGTCCCCCTTTGCAGGAGGTGGAAGAAGGGCCGGTTTTGTTCCAAACCTCAGGATTCAACACTGGCTTTTGCCTTTGAGCTTCACTTTGCTCCCAATTCTTTGTGAAATGGGAATAGAGATTTTTTTTTTCCTTTTCCCATTGGGCTATTGCACTTTTCAGACCAGGACTTTGCTTTCAGGCTCAAGTCATAAAGCAGATCTGAAGCTGCACCATGCAGCTCATGTTAGGCTCAGCTCCCCTTACCAGGCTTGGCTGCCCTCCTGATGGATTCCCCCCCTTATTAATTTTATAGATTGCTCCCTTATTAATTTCATAGATTGCTTACAGCCTCGTGGCTCCTGAAGTCAGACTTTCCTATTGAAGAGCCTCCCAGTCAATCACCATTAGCTATTACCAGGTTTGCATTGCTTCTCACTCTGATTTCATGCTGAAATAATTCTGTAATCTCTTCCAAAATTATGTGAGCTTGCTGTAAGTCACTTGGCAACTCCATGCTATAATTTAAGAAAAAGGAGGAAAAAAAGACACCAGAGTTAGACTAAGCTGCTCCTCTCGGTACAGCAAGTAAGCTCTTAAATGCACATTTACAGCACAAAAGAAACCAGACAGTGCATTTGTTGAGGAGCAGGGCATTAGGATATGGATTGTGCTGCAAGCTTTGGAGAGTTTAATAGAACAGAAATGGCTTAAAGTACCTGAAATCATTTCCTGCGTAGGATGGAAAGCATGTGCCATCCCCCAGCTGTAAGGCGGGGGGCTGTGTACCTCGTAATTTAAACAGGGACTAGAACAAGCGGGGTTTTGAGAACATTCATAGTTCCCATTGCCGCTTGCATAAGTGTCACCTTGCAGTGTCTAGCCAAGAGAGACAACTGGCTGAGGCAGCAAATAAATGATGGAGCGGCTCTAGAGCTTATGTTGGTGGTTTCTATCCCAATGTTTTTGGCATTAATGGAATTGCGGCAGTTTGGAGCTATTGCAAGTGTGGGCTTGGTCCTCGGTCTCCCAGTCCTGGTGTTTTTCATTGCATTTGGGGGGGTTCTTGCACCTCAGCTGGAGAAACAAATGAAGAAGGCAACAGGAGTTGCTCTTTAGCCCTGCCAGCTACATGGAAGGATGAATCTGTCTTGCTTTGCTTGCTTAACGCTCCTCTTCTGGAGGGAACAGAGGCACTTACTTACACTTTCCAATAGGTTAGGACAGTCTTTTGGCCCTAAAATGCTCCAAAATAATGAAAAAGGGCTATTTACGGTAGCAAACGCTCTGTCTGAGCTCTCTTGGGATCAATTTACTACACTGGGATTTCTGAGAAGGCTCAGTTCTGTCTCAAAAATAATAATATGGCCTTGGCAGCTCCTCACCCATGCCAGGCAGGAAGCTCTCTGAAGTGTCCCAAGTGATTTATTGCTTGGATAAATTGGGGACCATTTCTGAAGGAGAAGGAGGGAAGTCCCTATTCCCTCCTGGAGCAAGACTCACCATGTGCCCTTGCTTTGGGCATATAGAGCAAGGAGGCTTTTGGATGCTATTTAATAATAGACATGCAATGGAGATAAAACTGATGTTATCCCATACAGTGCTTCGGAGGAGAAGGCAGCACAGCAATATGCACCTCCGTGTACCTGGGCCTGGCTGAATTCCTTTGGGAAGCTGCTGTATTTATTGCAATGATTTTGTTTTGCTTGACAGTAATTGGGGAGATTCTGCTGCTTAATCCATACACGTGCCCAGATATATATATATATATATATATATATATATATATATATATATACACACACACACACACACACACACACACGTCCAGCACTCAGGTGTGAGCTTTGCTGCACTCATTTGTGGGATATATTTATTTTTTATGGAAATCGGTGTCTGGAAGTGGAGTGAAGGAGAACTATTCCCTGCTGGTGGTAGCCAAGGAGTGGTACCTCATCCCTTCTCCCCATCCCATAGTCTTGGAGAGCTGCAGGAGGGACCTCTGACTCCAGGCATCACAAACAAGGGCTCTCTTTGGCCAACCCTCAGATGCAAAATATTGCACTTTATTTGCCAATGTGGAGAAAAAAAAAGAGCAAGACTAGCCACTAAAAAAGTACAAAAGACACAGGTTTTGTTCTTGCTTTTCCTGCGTTCCTCCAAGCTGAATGGAGGCTCTGGCCTTTCCCATCGTTGGCTCCCCCAGTTTTTCCCTCCCTGCTTCCCTCACACACACACACAGTTTTGCTGGTTGATTTACATTCTTGGAGCTGAAACCTGACTCTGTGCTCCTGCTTGCAGCTCCGATTCACAAAATTCCAGGCTAACGTCACTGGAGGACTCGAAGGCAGTTAAGAAAATAAAAGCCAGGGGGGAAGGGAATGACAAAGCCATCTGTGTTGGAGCAGAGGTGCCTGGGATGTTGCTATTCCAGGTCACCACTGTGATTTCACTTGTGGATCATGATGCCAATGGCAGGACACTGGTCCCTGGGCTGCCCATTGGGTTATAGGCTTCTTCCTTGCAGCCTATAGATTCCATAGCAAGACAGCTGATTTTCCATTACTGAGACCCTTGAGGGTCCCTGAACTTAATTATTCCTAAGGCTGACCAGCTCATAAATTTCACATTTCATTAAACAAGTTGCTTTCCTTAGACAACAACATCCCAGATGTTCTTTGTGTCCATCTCGGGTCTAACAAGGGGAAAAAGTCAGGCTTGTCCAACTGTCTTGCGGAGTGCAGCTTTTCCATATGATATCCTCATGCTTTTAAGGGCTGGTAGACTCGTCATGATGTCTTCTAGCTGCAAGGTCTGTTTGGCAAGGAGAAATCCCTTTTTTTTTCCCTTGTGTCAAAAGCAAGCCCTGCTATGGATGAGAAATGCAAATAGCTTGGCTAATTTTGGAAGGCAGCAGCTATTATGGACTACAATCCCAAAGATTGGGATTCAGCCTTGGATGTGGTTCTTCAAGCAGTTTGGACTGTCAGCTGCAACAGACTGATCTCAAACCTCTGGACAGAACAAGTGATTAGCACTGAAAAGCCCAAAGTAATTTAGCTTTTAGGGGGAGAAGGTTCATGGACTGGCTATTTCTCCTGTAAATTGAAAAGCTTTCAGTTAGACTTATTAAATATCCTGACAATTCTCATGTATTTAAGTCCCTTGCATGTAAGAAATCCTTGTTTTTGCTCACACCTGCATGCACATTTGTGCACAGTCTGTTGCACTTGAACAGCTGTAATTTGACCTCAGATTTGTGAAACTTGATTATATTTTTGAGGAAAAATACCTAGCTGGTGCTACTTTCTATTCCCACTTTTTGCAAGTCTTTTACCCTTGAATACCAGGATTTTCCTTGCTAGTTCCAGTATATGCTGGTGAATGCACTAGCCTGAAAAGAAACGCTGTAACACGAGCAGGCAAAAGCCTGACAGTGGTTTTTAAAAAATCTTATTCCCAGCATTTTGGGAAATGGTAACTAACACAATCCTTTGTGTCACTGGTACCAGCCATGTTCATGAAGTGGTGACATTGCTGCTCTTCCAAAGGACAAACTGGAAAGAGTTATCAGCAATTTTCTGTTCTAAAGCTCCTCCAAAAGCCTTAGCAATCACCACGGTGGTTGGACCTGGAAAGAAGGGGGAAAACAGCGAGACCTTTTGCTATCTGGAAGGAACAAATAGCAAGTGCCCTGGAGGGATATTCAGTGTCTAGAATGAGCCTGAAAGCCCCTGGGTAGCGTGTTTTGACGGGGATGTTCATAGAATTATCAAAAGCCATAGAAAATGGGAGTTTGTGCCCGCTCTGTTTTTTAACAAAGCCCATAGATTGCCTCCTCTTCATATTACTGTGCATTAAAAGCAAGCAGAATCGGAGATGCAGGTTTTTCCCCTATGCTCCGGGCTATTGATGCTAGGAAACAAGGGAGCCCCTGTTCAAAACTCATAATGTTAACTCCATATCATGGCATAGGTGGTAAAGGGGATGAATAACCCTGCACAGCGGATTGCCATTTGACTTAGTGATGAAAACGCTGTTTCATTGTGTGATCTTTGCATGAAAGGAATGAGTCCTTGCAGTGAGGGGAGCCCCACGGTGCCTCCTTCCAAGCGCAGTGGCCAGAGCAAGAGAAGCTCGTCAGGAAAAGATGCCTTTGAACAGGAGAGGTTGATGGATGTGGGAGTCTGTGCTCGCAACGTGAGGGCCTGCAAGGTGATAAATCAGCGAGCAGGAGGGAGAGGCTCTGCTGGGCTGCAGCTGTGGATGGAGCTGCTCCTGGAGGCAACACTTAGACTGAGGTCTCCTGCATGGCCAAGTTCAGATTTGTGCAGGGATTCCTCTTATCTTTGTCTTGTTTTACGGGAGGGACGTGCATGGGAATTTACTGTTATTGCGACAAATGCACCTTTTTTTACAAGCCAGTGATGATCTTGGTCCTGCTGTTAAATGCTGACAGTGCTGGCGTGTGTTTAACATCCCCAGTGAACCGAGATGCTCGGTGTCCCTGAAGGTCAGGTTGTGTATTGCAAGATATGATTCCTTGATGTGATTCTCCAGTGTTCCTGGGAGTGCAGTGGAAGAAAAGCCAGAGCAGGATGATAAGGAAGATATACATGTATGGCTTATCAGACCTTGTGCATCAGAGAGGCTGCAATGTAATACAGAGGAAAAGCCGCGCTTAGAGGTAAATGAAAGGGCCACCAGACAGATATTTTAGCCCATGCTGCATGGAATTGGTGTTGCATATAGAGGATGAAGCATAGGAAGCAAATATAGCAGTGAACCCCTTTTTTGGCTCCTGAGTCTGCTCTTGGATGCTCAGATGGTGCTGCTGAGGACCTGGTGCTGCTACCTTCAAGTGCCTGAGAATTGGGGCTGTAACAAGGATTTGGGCTTGTTCCCCCTTTATTTACACCAAGGCGATCAGTGTGGGGAGAATCATTTTACGGTGGCTTCCAGGCTGATATTTCCATAAACATTTCCAGCTTGTTTGAGGATGTTGCTCAGTGGTCCCTGCTTAAACCCTAAGCCTGAGAAATGCCGATTCGGAGGCAGTTGGAGTGATTCAGTTGGGGATGCAGAAGTGTAGGCACTGAAGAGGCCAGCGTGGAGTTTTACTAGGAAATGATTCAGCCAGCACATCTGGGATGTTCCCAGCACCGGGACATGGGTCAGCTGCTAGATGGCATGCCAAAAAACCCCTCCAAGCTTCTTATGACTGAATTCTCTTCAGTATCCTCCTATGCACGTACCACTAACCTACACACTGCTGTGCCCTGGAGTTAATACGCAGGAAAAACAGAGCTCTTCAGACCCAAAAAAAGCCACTTCTGCCTCTTTCCTGTGTCTCGCACTGGAGTAAATCAGGTGGAAAGTCACCAAAGTGAAGGATTTATAGGGCATTATTCAGAGCCGATCAGGAAAGGCTTGGATATGTTTGCTTGCTTTGGAGTTGGCAAGCTCTAATTCCCTGGAACCAAAACTTGTGGAAATTTATCATTTATCTTCCACAACTGCAGAGGAGGAGGAGGACAGGTTTAAATCTGTTTTGAATAAGGTAGACAAGGCTGGATTGCAGAGCAAATATCCCCAAATCAATGCTTTTTCTCTCAAAAGAATAGCAGTTTTGCAGAGAACTTGAGAACTGCTGTTAAGCTTGTTTACAGTGACCCATTCACTAGTCAGTGAAGGGACTAAAGGGGGAAAAAAATGATTTCTTCCCCATGCCAGCGCCTCAAAAGGCTCTTTCTCCTTGGATGCTATGGCAAGCTACCAGATCAGGTGGGAGATAGGCCTGTCTTGCTGCTGGAAGTCCTGAGCCTAGTCCCGGCTCATGTCTTGGTATATGTTAAGGAAGGCTAGACTGCTTCCTGCTAATGCTAAGACAAATTAGTGTGGGGACGGGGGGGCTGATGTTCCTGTCTGTGCTGCAAGGGCTGTTTTATGGAGAGCTTGCAATGCACGTGGTGCGGGGCAGGTGCTGTTCCTGCAGACTTCTGCTTCCTTTGCTTCTCTTCTGCAAACCTGATTTCCTCTGCTCGGACACAGCTGCTTTTCACATTTGCTGCCTCCTCTGTCGAGGGTCTGCCTGGGTTGTGGGCGGAGAGGTCCCAGTGCTGCTGTGCACTGAGGTCTGGCCGGCAGAGATGCTCCAGCATTCCCTGTAGGGAAAAGGACTTCTAGGGCCTGTAAGGACATCCGAGCAAAGTCTAATTCTTAACTTTATTAAAGTTTTACTGTGTTGGACTAATTCTTTATAATTCTTTCAGTTTGGTGCTTCCCTGGAGTGGGATGCATAGCAAATATTCTGAAAGTCATTTGCTAATTAGAAGCTGTTGCAATGAGAAGTGAAGTCATATGGAAATTGGAGTAGCCTTGCATTTGAATACTTAAATAAAAATTCTCTGAAAATTGAGCACCTATTTCCTAATTAGTCTGTTGTTTATGTGCAAAGTTAGGGTTATTTGAAGTAAAAACTGCTTTACTTCCATGCAGCAGCATGGGCAGAATGAATGCAAGGATGGGCACAGCTACAAGAGGTTCTCTTAGTTATTGCAATAGGAGACATTGCTGGGGAAAAGGTTTTCTGAGACCCTGCAGCCCAGGGTTCCCACCTTTCGCCATTAACTTTTGCAATTAAAAGCACTGATTAGCTTGCAGCAACTCTTAATGTGTGTCCATTGATGAACCTTTGCAAGGCTGCCCCAAAACTGGCGGATACAGAGGACCTTAAAGGCAGGTTAGCCTTGATATTTGTGGGCTTTCCGATCTTGTAGGGTGATTAAGCTGCTAGTTTCCTCCTAATGTCTTGAATGCCAAAAGAAATAAGCTCCTATCGAGTCTCTATTCCCCCCTGAGGACGAGTGCAATCCCAGAGGTGTAAGAAATACAAAATCCAAAAGGGATAGACAATTCCATGATGTAATTTGAGATGCGCCTTGCCAGGCCAGGCTTGGCTGGCAGGTTGGTGCACTGAGCGGTACCCACTGGGTAAGCAAATGGTGTCACCCGCTTCCCAAATCCCAAACAACCTTGTCAACGTGTAGGCAGCTCCTCGTGGAACAAACCCGTCGCATTCCGGCATGGAATATGACACAGCGTCCTTTGATCGCTCCCAATTGCGGCTCAGTGTTTGCGGCACAACTGGATGGTTTCTGCAGCAGTTCAGTGGCTCTGGTTGCTGGCTCCCTCTCCTTGCTGACCTACAAATACCAGTTTTCAGAGCAAGATTTATGGCCAGTGTGAAATTACCGTCTTGTAAAAGCAGGGATGGCAGCTATAAATAGGAGGCTGGAATATGCAGCCCAGAAAACCCATGGGAAGAGAGACTCTCCTTTGTGAGAGATGGTCCTGCTAACCCAGGTTAAGGAGGCCAGGACTTTGACTCCTGTAAACTGGCCTAGGGCCAGCCAGCCTTTCTTAATCCATAACTTTGCATGGATGGAAATACCATCTGGCCAGGCTGACAGTAGTCAGGCTTCACAGGACCGGAGCTCTGCAAACTGAACCTCCTCAAGCCTCGGATCCATTTATCTTCTTTTCCAGAACATTAGGAGGCAGAGTTTATTTTCAGTGAGTTCTTTAGCAGAAAGAGGGATTAGACCTTGGGCTAGCGCTGATTAACCCCTGCATGTTGAGCTGTTCAACAGCCTAATGGATTAGTCATGTTTTCTAGTGACCTGTGTGAATTTAATCCCCCATTTGAAGACTCTTCTGTCATCTTCTCTAAATATGTAGATTCTTAAAAGTGGAATCAATGGTGAAATACAGCTAAATGGAATGGCCTGTTTAGCAAAGCACAGGTGTGGGGACAAACAGGCTCAGGATATCTAATCTGAAGTCTGACGTTGTGTCTAGTCAGTCTTCCCACCAAGTGGGAGTCCACTTATGCATTGAACGCTCAGGGTTGCCTATAGAATTGGCTAATATATGTTTGTGAAGGTTCACATAAGAGCTCTGTAGGAGTCCAAAGAAGTGGAATGGAAAGAAATGGAAAAGCACTTGAGGGAAAAAAAAATCTTGGAGACATAGTAAATAGAGGATAATGCAAGCTTGTTTGACATGAAGTGAGACCTCATGTCACCTTGGAATTCAAATTGGTTTTGGTAATCAAGCACTTGAGTTAAAGGAAGATGTAGGGCCCAGAGATGCTGCAAGCATAAGAGTCAAACTTCATTGCCTTCAGTGGAGCTGGATCAATCTAAATCAGCTAAGCATCTGATGTAGATAAATATTAATGTGCTTCTGCTGCTGAAGCCAGGGCTGCAATGGGGAGACTGAAACCGCTCGCTGGGGCCAAATATGACACTAATAAAAGTGTCTCCTGCTGAGAAGGCTTTGGTAGCAGTTTAATGTCCCCTTGTTGCTAGGAAAGGCATAAAGGGATCTTGAATAATGCTTGAATCTGGTGAAGGCCTGGGATGCAGCGGTCCCCTTGGTCTCAGCAGCGTTGTGGGGAGCTGGTTGTACTGGTCTCTCCAAACATAGCACCTTTCCTTGGCACCCAGGAGCTTTATGGGCTCGGTTTGCTGTAGTGCAATCCAGGTCAAGAAGCTGGGGTTGCTTTTTTCTTATTTTTTTTCTAAATACTCTAGTTCAAACAAGACTTAATTCAGTGGAGCCCTGTGGCCTCTGAAACACAATCACCTCTGGCCCTGGTGATTTATGAGCACAAAGGCATGGGAGAAGTGTTGCCTGAGCAAAACAAGCTTGTGTGGTAGGTAAATAAACAGGCAATGGGGCAGGGAAGGGTTGAAGGCACTCATGAGCCTGGAGCCCATAGAGCTGGGAGGTGTGATGAGCTGTGAAGGGCTCTGCCCTCCTGGAGAGGCTCTGCCCCATAGTTCTGAGGAGCTGCTGAGATGGTCTGGAGTAGCTGGCCTTGCTTTAGCAGAAGGCTTTGATGGAGGTATCTTGGTGATGATGACCAGCAAGATATGATTATGATGGAAAAATTTGAGCTAAAAACGTCTGTATTCAACAAAGCCTTCCTTGGGGTCAGCACCGGTATACGATGGCATGGCCATGAATGGTGTATCAATATTTATTTTGGCCATGGGAGCACCGTGTCTGGCTAAGTGTTGGGGATCCGGCCCCTTGTTCCAGCTGAGGTCTGCACCTTAGGACATGCTGGCTGCCTCACCAAGAGTTCCCCAGACTGGAAAACTCCTCACTGAGCAGAAAGGCTGCAGGTTACCAGGGGATTGTGGCAAGGTGCTGATGCATCCGAGAAGGTGACTTACTGGAAACACTGAGCAGCCAGAAGCAAAAATTAGTCATGTCAGAGACCACTCGGTAATTGGATTGGGTTCTTTGAATGATTCATGCACAAAGTGACTGCTTTGCTTGACGTTTTGTTTCCCCTCTCTATTTAGAAAGTAGTTCAGACAAACCAGGGCTACTGTGGCCTGTTGTCTGAATTGCTCTTTGATGGGTGGGTGCTCATAGCATCCTTGTATTATCATAACTTCTAAACCACTACTTGAAGCAAGAAGAAGACGAAGAAATTACAGGGTTGATCACACCAGAAGCACTCAGTGGAACTGACCTGTAATCTTGCAAAAGCACAAAGGAATCTACAAAATGTGTCATTGTCAGTGTTGCTGTTAATGCAACAAAATTCTAAAGGGAAATAGGTGTTTAGAAGTTGTGTTAAAGCTAAGTGTTGGGAATATTAGAGAAGGGAAAGCCTGGATGAAAATTGCTTGGAAAAATAAATCAGTAGGTTTAAAGCTGATCTATACCTTCCTTGGAAAAGGAACAGAGGATGAAGGGTAATGGTATCTCTCCACTTGACTTGGTTACTAGGCTTGTGTAGAATAAATGATTAATGATGCTAATTTTGCATGAATGGAGGGAAAAAATAAAAAAAAAAAGTCACTTGGTGACTTTGGTGTGGAGGAACATGTAGTAAATGCTGGATTTTAGCCTAAAGAGAGAGTATGTGCTCAATGAGCAGAGAAAGTGAAGGTCTGTACAGCACATCCCAGGGGAGACTCGGGCTTGGGAGGAGAAGGGTCCAGCCAGGCAGCTTTTTGGTGGGAGAAGAGCCAGGAATGTCAGCCTGGTCTGTCAGGGCTCTGACTGGGCTTTATTGTGAAATTTGCCCACATTTTTTCAGGGTTACTGAACTGCAGAAACCATCAGTGGAAAAGATCTCTCTGGTCTGGTCATATAATACATGTGTGTGAGGGCAGAGTTGTTCCCAGCACTCCATAGCTTTGTCCAGACTAATCTGAAATGACTCAAGCAATGGGACTTTTCATTGCTTCCTTTGGGAAGACTAATAGATCTTCCATAGATGAACTAGACCTTAACGTAAGGATTTTCCTGACACTTTAGTTGGAATTTTACACTGCTGAATGTTCAACCAGTGTCTTGTTCATGCTCAGACTTACTACTGCTTGGTGTTGTGCTCTTCATGTAGGTTTTACCTGCTTAGATCTGACTTGGGCACATGTTGGGTTCAAGTGATGTGGGCTGCAAGGTGACTCCCATGCCTGCTTTTGAGAATACACAGCCATGGAACAGCTCTAATGCCAAAAAAATAAGATGACCTCCATGGAATAACCATGTGAAAGGAAAGGTCACTGGAAAATATGTAGGGCTGTCCTGGTAGGTGGTGGTTTAGGGAAATCTGTGATCACTGTTTAGCATGCAAGGTGTAAGCTCTCAACTGGTTGAGTGCTGCCCATTCACCTTCATCCTTGGGGAAAATACTGTGCATGGGGTGAGGATGATGAACACCACTGTTTTCTAGATGAAAATATTCCTACCAGAGGGCTGGACGTTCCAGCCCAACCCTTCAACAAAAATGTCACAGGGATTTTGGGACCTGTGTGTAGATCCTGTGGTCTTGGGCTCACCTTTAATCTTCACAGACATGATTATGATGGATAAATTTGAGCTTAAAAAGTCTGCATTCAACAAAGCCTTCCTTGGGGTCAGCGAGAGTTTAGTCCACGCAACTTGGGAACATCTTCATTTTTGGCCCTCGTGAAGATCATAGGGTCAGATCTTTATGATGCTAATGTATAGCTTTGTGGCTTACTGTAACACTTGTTGCAGCACCAAGAATTATATTTTCTAGAAGTCTAGACAGATCACACAGGGCTTAGCCTGGGCCATCTGACCACAGATCACAGGGCAGGAAGTGAAATGCAGGGATGGGAGTGGGAATGGCAGCTCTCCTATGGGATTTCCAGGCTGGTGTTGGGAGTGGAAAGATAAACTGTCCTATTTTGCCTCTTCATTCAAGAAGGTGAACTGAGTTCATGCTTCTCAATAGACACTTTGATGCAAATTTTGCCTTTTTTCCTGTGTTTGATGAACAAAAACAGCCTGGACACATAGAAGAGTTGGAGTGCTGGGCATTAAACTGAAGGGAAGGCAGCAACACTGGAAAAAGAGGAGGAGTGGAAAGTCTGTTCTTGTCCTACAGATATTTCCTCTATTAAACAAGCTTCTTTTTGAAAAACATCTAAACCTAAGGAAAAACGAGCCCCACCTCGTGCTGGCTACGCTGCACACGCTCTTTCTCTGGTGGGGTTTGTCCTGGTGCCACCCCATGGCAAAAATCAGCCTTGAATTTCCTACAGAGCAGACAAAATTGGGAAGAACTAGTAGTCTGGCTCCTGGATTCTTGTAGCACTCACTGTTTTGTGAAGAGATTGGCCTGCAAAGCCAAAACAAGCATTTAACTACAGGAATAGGGTGTTAGTTTTATTGTTTTGTTACTTGCTTGGAGAAACATCTTTAATCCTAGGAGGATTTTTGCATTTCCCACAATTGGGAGCTATATTCAGGATGTCCCCAGCCAGCTTAAGGTTCGCCTAAAACAATATTATTGGCCCTTACATCTTTTGGTGTCATGTCTGCAATAAGCACTACAAATGTTATTAATGTGGTGCCCATTATGATGATGTAGAAAAGCAGGTTTGATCTTTGGGTTAATATTTTCAGGGAGATCTAAGGGGCTGTGGAACTTCCAGCTTTAACCAGGGATGGATATGAGCAGTCCTGAGGTGGTCCCATGAGGAGCATGCAGATGCGAGCCCATGTGGCAGGACACCAGAGGTGCCAGCCCTGCTTGGCCTTGCTCCTCTTGAGGATGCAATGAGTCACGTTGCAGACATGAAGACAGCACTGGCTTTGTAGGGTGTAGGCAAGTGCCTCTGGTAGGGTAATGATGGTCGTGTCTGAGTTCTGCAGCTGAGAAGTGGCTGATAACAGCTACTTACCACAAAATTACCAGGAAAAAAAAATCCATGGCGTTTTATTAATATCCATGGAGGTCATTAGAGCATAAAACTTTTCTGAAAAGTGCCTCCTTGGTAGAAAAATGATAACTTTAGTTTCCAGACCTTAGTCTAAACTCTTGCTGGCACTGAAATCTCGTTTTTTCTGAAGTTAAGTTGAATGGAAGTGCCACCGTTGCCATGGCAACGTGCATGAGGTCACAAGTCGGGATGGTGACTTCAGCATAAGACAATCCATACGGGCTGAGGTTTTTGCTCAGCTGCTCGCAAGGAAAGTGAAGGAAAGCATAAGATTGAAAGGGTGAAATGGTGTTTTTAGGAATTGTTCTTTATAAGGAGTGTTTCAAGCTATTCCAGACTGGAATTGTTCCTCCCGATCACTTATACCATAGTGCAGGCAGGTTGAAGCCTCATTTTCGATCAGTTCTCATCCCTGTTTGTAGGGCATAACTGGTCATCAGGAACACCTCATGTTGCTCCTTCCTGATTATCCACATAGTTATTTTCAATATACAGAAAAATGTTTCCTATAGTTTTTTTATCTGAATCTTCATGCTGATTGTTTCATGCTGATGTCCATGCCTATTAATTTTCCACCTATGTAGCCTGAGTTTTCTGAGCGTTTGCAAACATTCCCTTCCACCTTGCAACAAGTGAGCTGAACTCAAGATGCTTTTAGTCCTAAAAACTTCGAGAAAAAACTACTTTTCCCAAAAGATTTGGCCATCTGCCATGGCTGCAGTCTGCTCTTTTGGATATTCCCTTGTCATCCCAACTGGCTGCTGGAGGGCTTTGGAGCTGGCATCAACCAAGCTGGTGTAACCTGCACCCCCAGGTGAGCCGGCCCATGCTACGTTGGAGGTTGGCTGCTCCAACTTGGCAGGAGACCGCTGGAATTTTCCAGTTTGCCATTGCAAGCTCCTCTGTTGTTGAGGAAGGGCAAACAGGTCTGCACAAGCCTCTAGATCACCTGGAAAGCAACTGGGAGCTGAACTATTGTGCAAAAAGCCCTTTCCTTCAGTCAACTTTTCAACTCTATAAAGCAAAGTTGCTTTGCATCACATGAAGGTCCCTGTTTGGCTGTTTCTGGTTTATTCCCTGCGTCAGGCAGTGGGAACCCATGGAATACAGGTGATGTGTCAGTGTTTTTACTGCTCTGCCCTGCTTTTGTTTCCTTGTTTGCAGAGCTTTCACTATTTGAGTTATCCCCTCTGGCTTCTTATCATTGTACATGCTTGAAGACAGAGAATTTCAACACCTGAGCAGCAGACAGCGTTCAGGTGCTGGTGGGTTTTTCATTTGCAGCTGGAGAACACAAAGGTATCGCTGCACAAAAATGGGCTATTTGTGTGATAAGAAATGACAGGAAAATCCAGGATGGGAGAACTCGCAAGATCCTGGCATTCACTTAACTGGGGGATTGGAATGGGGCATGACGTCCTGCTGCTCAAGCTGGTGGTGCCTTGCAAGGGTGGTTGGGCCTGTGACCCATTTTACCATAATAAAAAGGGTTCCTGGGAAGCTTTGCAATTGGATTTTGATTTTTTTTTAAGCTCTCCTATTTGCTTGTCAATACGCCTGGGATGCTCTGCTTTTCCAGATGAGAAAATACCTGTCAGTGTTTGAGCTGTGGGATGGGTGTTGTGCCCCACAGCAGATGCAGGTGTGAGAAATGGGGTATTTGGAGCAGGAATTGCTGGAGATGGAGAGAACCCTTCCAAAGTGGGGTTGCATCTGCTGGATGCTCTGCAGTGGTGCCCAGGTGTTCCTTATGTGGAAAGAACTCACCTCCAGGCTTCTCCTGGATAAGCAGCATCACTTAAGTTGTCGTGCCAGCCTCTAGTCATCTGGTTACTCCTGAAAGGTGCATCAGGGATGGGGCTTTGATTTTCCTGGTGCCCAGCACATGGCTCCAGCAGATGCAGGCACTTGGAGTATCTTGTTCTCAGCCCATGACTCCAGGGGCTGCAGCCAATCTGTCCTTTTGCATGTTTTCCTGCATGAAGGAATCTCAGCAGCCTCCTGTGGCTCATCCCTTAGGTTCTCCAGCTTCATGGGAGGCTGTTAGCAGGGGGAGGTATCTCAGCAAGCTTGCAAGGGGAGATGTTTGCTATAGCTCTTCTCCAGGGAACCACTAGCCTCTTTGTTAGGCTGCAAGCTGAGTTGTTTGGGAACACCGATTCCCTCTTGCTCCCTTCTGGAGATCTGGTGGGATTCAGGCTCCTGTGCTCACAGGTTTTGATAAACTAGTAATATCAATTACCTATCCAAGAAACTCATTCTAGTTTTGACATGGTGCAGAAAAGGGAGCCCCTGGGTCGTGTTTGGCATCTATAGGTGAAATTACTGCTCCTTGATAACTAGTGTGACTCCAGATGCTAAATTCAAGAGACTTCTTACCTGTTGTTAGCAATGAGTGACCCCTGATCCTTAATGGCACTGAAAGTTGGAATTCAAGCAAGTCTTCAAAGTTTTTAGGAAAACATAGGGAGGGTGAGGGCTGCACTTGACTTGCTCCCTGTCAAGCACACGGATCTGGTTTGGGATTTGTCAAGGGGGTTGGATGCTGCTCGCCCAAGGCCTGGAGAGGGCAATGCTGGAGGAGCATGTGGGGAAGCCGAGATGGTTGGTGCCGTTCTCTTGGTACTATATGCTGGGATTGCTGCAATATGGAACGCTATACGGAACCAGGATTGGGAAAACTGGCTGGAGTTGATGCTTGCCACCAGTTAGTGCTGTCTGGGCTGTCACCAGTGTGATGAGCAGAGCTGTCTTAGCAGGACTACAGGACAAAGCCCAAACTGCCCAGCCCAGGGGCAGCAGCTCCTTGGTGTCCTCCTTGGCCACCAACCAGGGACACATTTGGCCACTACAGAGCCAACCTGGCCGGCTTAAGGCCTTGCCTTGCCACGCTTCCCCACCTTGGCCTTCACAGCCTCCTTCTGCAGCCTCCCTTTCCAAGAGCAACTTTGAGCCTCATCTTTGCACCCCGAGGGACAGGGAGCAAAGCCCCCCAGCCTGGGGGCTCCCGATGCAGGAATGGGCACAAGGAGCAGGGAAGGGGGCACAGGGAGCAGGGAATGGGGCCCAGGGAGCAGCTGTCCCCGCTGCGGCCGTTCACAGTAGCCGGGGGGGCCGGGCCGGGGCCAGGGGGGCCGGGCCGCTGGGCCGCTGCGGGGGCCGCGCCGCCCGGCCCTGATTTGCTGCGCGGCTCCGAGATTGACAAACTCTCGCCTTGGCTTTAAAAGAAAAAAGGAGCGAGGGGGCGAGAGAGAGAGAGGGAGCGAGCGAGCAAGAAAGTTTTGTGCTCCCGCAGCAAGCAGGGCACGGGCCGAGCGCGGCGGAGCCCCCCGGCAGCCCCATGACTTTATAAAGCGGCTGCTCCCGGGGGGGGGGAAGCGGGGGGTCTGAGCAGCTTTTATTCGCTTTTTTCTTTTTTTCCCCTCCTTTTTCTCAGATTTGTAATTTTTTTTTTAATTTTAATTTTAATTTTTTTTTTCCCTCGGCGCTTGCCGAGTTGTCCCGAGCTGGTGCCCCTTTTTCCCCGGAGCATGGATACGCACACGCGGTGGAAAAGGCGAAGCTGGATACGGAGCTGGCCCGCGCTGCTCGTGCTGGGCGCCGCGGCCCTGCGCGCCGCAGGTAACGCGCGCGCGGAGCGGGGGGACCGGCCCGGCCGCGCGCCGCGGAGCGCACGGAAAAGCCGGAGCTGCCCGAGCCTCTGGATGCCATTTGTCAGGGGGCCCGGGAAAGGGGGAAAACTTCAGGCTTTTTCCCTTAAAAACGTTTCCGCTCGTTTTTCTGCTCGTTTTTTGTGTGCGGCTAGAGCTTGTGCTGGTTCTTATACACGCATGTATAGAGACAGATATGTGTGCATATATATGTGTGCTTATGTAGGTGTTTAGCTGGAAAACTCTTCTTGCCGAGTTGTTCCTCCTCCTCCTTGAGGAGAGGAAACTTTTGTCGGGAAGGAATCTGCGCTCTGCTTCAAAGCCGGAGCACAAAAGCTGTGCGGGCTCCGCGCCCGCGTGCACCCTCCCTGGGCTCCTCGAACCCGTTTTTGAGCGTTTTTCCCCCCGAATCGCTGCTGCTGCGAGTGGCGAGGAGCGGTGCTGTGGAAGGATAGATGCAAAAGTTCAATATGTGAAACGGGCACAAGAAAAAAAGGAAAATTCCCTGAAATGTCACTATGAAAATCGTGCGGAAGAGGGGCTGAGCACTGTATTTTGCCAGCTGGATGCTTTGGGTGCCCTGTATGTTGTGGGGAGCTCTGCTTCCCAAATATCTGTGCTCCCTGTGGTGGATTGGGAAAGGTCAGAGCAGAACAGCTGGATATTAGTGAATCTGCTGCAGAAGTTTTGCTTTCAGGGTCTTTTCTGAGGTGGTAGGAGGCACTTGGAGGCATCGGTGCTCTGAGATCTTTGCGAGTAGCATTAGAAGAGAATAAATGATGTGTTGCCAGGGCTGATATTGCAAAAGGCAATACTAAAGTGGATTGAGTTTTGCAGGATACTTGGCTAACAGAGCTGAAAGTGCCCGAAATAGCTGATCTGCCTGAGATTCAGTTTTCCTGCTCAAGCTTGTGCAAGTTTTGGATGGTTTTGTGCCCTGGAAGCTCAACTTTCAGGGTTGCTTGTGTGTTACTGGGACAAATGCGTGTGGGATTTGTCACACAGTCGCGCGGATGCCACTTAGTGTCACTTCTAGGTTCTTCAAATGATTTGAAGCGAGAATATGAAAGGCAGTAACGAGGAATGCTTTCATCAAGGGTTTCCTTGCAAGTTCTGAGCAGCATGGAAAATGAGTTCTCCAGTGAAGAAAACGCGCCTAGGACATTGTTGCCAGGAAAAATCTAATGGCAGTTACAGACATTGTGTTGCATTGCACAAGTGTTGGATTGTTATTGAGAGCAGCTTCCAGCGCTAAGACAGGATTGCAGCAGTATTAACTTAATTTCCCTTCATATGCAGGCAGTAGCATCAGGTCACGGTTACTTAGTATTAGCTGCAAGTTATATTCGTGATCTCCAGGGTTTCTAAGAATAGAGAGGTTCGTTTCTCACCCTCTGTGGTTTCGCTAATAATATTGTGGTGGTTTTGGAGCATCCCTAAGGACGCTGCCTCTCAGGGTATATTCCCAAGCAGCTCAGCATAAGACTCAGGTCTTCCTAAACTTATGGGCAGCTTTTGGTACCTTCTGGATCTATGGCAGTCTATCCATGGGAATGTGGGATGTGGTGGGAGCCGGGGAACTTCTCCAGGGCCAGCTCTGAGCAGCGACTCCTGCAGCACAAGATCCGAGTTACCCTCATGAGCCCCTTGATAGGCCAGCAAATGATTGAGCCGAGGGAGGAGTCAGGTTTGCACAGCTGATGGCATCGATTGATACCCTCTCTAGCTCTTTTGAATCCTTCCAAGCTCTTAGTTTTTTATTAATAAGGATTTTCTGTTTCAGTTTCATATTATCCGGTATTATTTACATGGAGTGAGGTGAAACCCTGAATCCTCTTCAGAAATACAGCAGTTAGGTTGCTATAAGAAGAGGGGAAGGAAACATCACAAGGGTTTGCAGAATGTCAGAAAAGTCGAGATATCAGGAGAGACATGAACCAAAACGCTGAGCACTGTCCTGCTAACCTCTGCTCTTCCCACTTTTAACACATGTCCCATTATAATCTAATTTACCAACTTCTGAGCACCTTTTTTTAACCAAGCCCTGTAAAACTGGATTGGTTTCTGGGTAAAAAATGTTGGAAGTAGCAGTTTCTTTTAGTCACAAAGAAAAATGTAATAACAATACATGGCATGTCCTTTAAAAGAAATCAAAATACTGGAAGCCTTGAAGTATCTTGTTGCCATCTGTTGCTTCTCTGCTTGGCTGTTCCCCAGTCATTTAGAATGAACTTAAAAACAATCTCAGTATTCAGCCAGTTAGAACAGTTTTGTTTAATATTTTGCCAGTTGAAAATGTTGATATTGTTTTACAAGAAGAAATATGGCTTTATAAGTTTGGAATTGGTGATGGAGCTGCTCTCCAGAGTGAGACCTGGATGCTGTCTGTGTCCTGCTTGGAATAGGGCTCCGATTTAAATGCAGCTGTTATTCATGCCTCATCCAGAGGATGGACTCGAGGCATTCAACCTATGCATTACTCCTCTGTGTAAACCAGGGGCACGATGATGCATCTTTCCCCCTCCATCCTTTGAATGAAATGCCACTTCTTGGTGGCTATCACTATTTTAGACATTTTTATTGGGTCTTTCCAGATACCTTTGGTTTTAAACAAAAATTAATACAGTGAACAATTGTATTGGCCTTAATGCAAGGGCTTGCAGGCATGGAGGCTGCCCTGGAACACACAGGAAAGGGCTATAAGAAGGATGTGCATCCTAGATTTAGGTGGGCATTGCCCCTGCCATTGCATTTTGTAGCTTGGAGATGGACCTTCCTGTACAGCTTTGTTCTTTATAGATGCTGAATGGACCTTCTCAGCCTTTTCATGACTGCTTCAAGTTGTGTAGAGTTGCTGGGGCTGCTCTAGCATCTGCTGGTGCCTGAACCCTTTGGGTGTCTGGCTCCTGTTTTAGGGCTCTCCTTCCCCTGTGCTGTGGGCAGGGATCCAGATGTGGAGCTGCTGACCTGGGAAGGGGATGTGGGCATGGGAAAACCAGGCCTTGTGCAGAGCCCAGCTTCCAGCTAATGGCTGGGTGGGTTAATCCCCTCTTTATCTGATCCATTGGGGTGAAATCCTCATCTCTTGTCCCAGGACCCAAGGCCTGGACACTTAATGCCCCAATGTCACTTGGTAAAGTCCTGATCAGCTCCATTCTGATCCCTGCTGTCCCCTTTGCTTTGGTGCCAAATACCTGCCTCAAAGCTCCCCCATCTGTCCCAAAGCCTGGCTTTGGTTTGAGCTCTGAAGAGCATGCGCTCTCACAACTGCTTTGAATTAGTGCTTGAAAGGAGGCACCGCGTGGCCGCAGATGTGCAGAGGCAGCCCATGCTGCTGGGGCAGAGGGCACTAATGCAGAGGTGTTTGTGTGCAGGGTCCTTGTAGAGGTGCTCCAGGTAATTCGGGTTTTGTGCCGCAGCTTCGCAAATGAATATGTAGGAGAACAAGGAAATGGCTTTTCAGACTCTCTTCTACAGAGGGAGAGCAAATTTGCAGTCTATAACAATTACTTTTTTCTACCTTTTTTATGCCCTGATTCTCCCGCTTGTCTCATGCCCCATTCTTCTCCCTAGGCTCCCTTGTTTTGATCCATTTGGATGCTGAATATATTTCTTGGAGCAGCAGTTGAATGTTGGAGAATGGAATGTGTGTATTCATAGGGCCTGTTCCAGGTTTCTTTCATATTGATGGAATGTTGCCCACTGGCTTCACTGGAAATTGGTTCTGGTTATAGAAGATAAGGAACAAGCAGGTGTCTATAAAGGCACTGAGTCTGCTTTTAAGACTGAATTCTGTCCACAATTGAAAATGTGGGCTTACCAAGATCCCTTGTTCCAGATAACTCCTATGCTCTTGGCTTTCTTTTGTCTGGTGGTGAATGTGTCAGTAGAGTAGAATAGACCAAAGTGCTTTAAGGACACTGTGCTCTTGCTTTCCCATTGGAATTCCAGATCTTTCCCTCTGTGAAAAGCTGTGATGTGCTGCTTGGCTGGTAGGAGAGCATTGGGTTTGGGTCATGACAAAGTGCTTGGATGTGATGCTGGGGATGTGCTGCAGTGCAGGATGCTGCGTGAGCCCAACCAGCTCAGTAAGAGGTGAGGAACCCTGGGCAGGTGGTGCATGGGGTTGCTATTTGCTTGCTTGTTTGTGGATATATCTGGAGAACATGTGGATGGAGAAGGGAGAGGAGAAATGAGCCCTGGGCTGCAGGTAGAGAGGGATTGTGCTGGGGCTCCTTGATGGTGCTCAGGTGCTGTGCATGTTGCAGGTGATGCTTGGGCTTAAAGACCTTCCCAACAGCTGAATTAGGAGCATCTAGCTTCATTGGCCTGCTGGTTGCTCCTTGCATTGGAGAGAGAAGTGCCTGTCTGCATATCAAGCAGTGTGGGGCATAGCCCCCAAGGTCTGGGCTCGTTTGGATGGAACAATTGCATTTGGAGCCTGTGCTTTGCCTTGGTGTGAATTAATTTTGAAGCACAACAATCCTGAGATGGGGGAAATCCCTGCTGGGCTGTGCGTGTGAATTTGGCACTTTCCTGAATCGTGCTTGCCCATTCATGTATGCGCTAGCTGAGTTGTGTGGTAGGAATCTTCTCAAAGCAGCTATCTTTCTATAAAAAGAACTATTTTACAGAGACACAAAAACATCACTTGGGTTTTGCTGAAAACATGACTAACTTTTGAATGTCTCCCTTTGGTAAATGACAGTTGGTGTTTTAAGAGAAGAATTGTTGAATCTCTCTGCTGGTTTCCCTGCTTGATACGTGCATGTCTTTGCTGGTTTTCAGCTGCTTTATAGTGCTGCAGTGCAACCCTCTGCCCTGGATTTATTGCAAGCCTGGTTTGATCTAAGCAGTAGTACCTGGTGCTGAGGAATGCAAATCGAGCTTTATTGATCACACTTGTCCTATCTGCGTAAGCGCGCAAGGCCTCTTACTAAGCTCCTAAAACCTTTTAGCCTTTGTGAATGCGAGATAAAACTGCAAGTGAGGAGGCTGCTTGGAAATCTTGGATGGGGTTAGAAGGAGAGTTTCTTCTCTGCCACGTGCTTGACAGCTGCTCCAGTAGGTCTAGGGGACCATGACCCATGGCGTGCATCATGCCTGCAATTTTAATAGGTATTTGAAAGTTTTTTTTATACCTCAAATGATGTTGAAAGAGGATAACAGTCTTCATGTGGCCTGTTTACACCCTATATCAGCGCATGCTGTCTGTAGGATGCTTATAGGCAGATGGTTCCTATTTCTGGCATGCAGTAGACTTGGAATGATGAGAGTGGTATCAGTTTTGGTAAAAGTCCAGAGGCAGGGATTCTTTGTGGATGTAGGAGGTGCAGGACCAGGCTGAAATATCTGCATTTTGTTGAGCTGCAACCTTCTGCACTTGCTGGGCTGTGAGTAGCTCCAGGGGCTGCTTCCAGATGCAGGTTGCAGAGCCCAGCTGTATCCCCCATGGCATCAGCCAAGCCCATGGGAATGCTCCTAGCTAGCAGCTCTGGTAGACCATGCCATGCATCTCTTCAAGGTATGAAGAGGCAATTTTCATGCTTCAAGACCTTAATTTCCTCAAATATCCGTTTTTGCCATCAGCCTATGGTAGGTGCAGCGCTAGCCCCCTTGTTGGCCCCCTTGGCTTGCTCAAGAGGGGCTCTTGGGCCCGTGTTCTCCAGTTGCAGCCCCACTTTGCTGCCTATCAAAGCTTTTATTCTTGCTAACTAGAGTGGAGCACATGCGATATATGCTGAGTACGCAAGCTGGCAGCTTGTTTTCCTTTAAAAAAAGAAAGAAAAAAACACACCCTGTAAATAGGAACCTTTGTGTGAAACAGAGGGGGAAAAAAATGTGGAGTGACCAAAACCCAAAAAGGCAGAAGAAAGGCATGGAAGAATGGAAAATTTTTGTTAAAATACAGTGTTAAATGGAAAAAAAGCACTTAAATTGGCAGCTATGGTACATTTAGCCACTGGGTTACTGTCTGAATTTCAGAGCCCTTGAAATGGAGCCGAACACTGAGCGAAACATCCGAGAGATGCTGTGGTTTCTCTGGCTGTGTCTGGAACATCTTCAGAATTAAAATAAATGAAGGAGCTGCACAAAAGGCATTTTTGAGGTTGGCTGTGCAGAGTCTGGGCTGCTTCTTCTGCAGAAGCCAAAAGGCTTCTCTAGCATCATCTGGAAGTTCTCACAATGTTGAAAGGCATCATAAAAAAAATCTAGGAAAATGGTCTAAACATTTACCATGCTGGAGTTTTCTTTCTAGATTGTGTAATGAGCTGGAATGGAGGGGGAAAAGAGGATAGTTTGGGAATTGAATGCCTGGAAGGAGCTGCACCTTGGACTCGTTCCTCTCGTGCCGTAGCGATGCTCGCCCTCGAGGCACGGCTGCAACACGTGTAGTGCTGAATGCTGGCTGCTGACAAGGTGCATTTGTTTGGAAGCAGTATTTTAAGAGCCTCTTCTCAACCCTGTGCCTCAGGCTGTAGTGGTTGTTTTGAGCAATTTATCCTTTAAAAATGCTTTTTTTCCATGGAGTGGTGTGTTCTTTCCTAACCCTGCTGCTGTCTTAAACACTGCAATGCCCAAAGGTTGTTTGGGTTTTGCGGGTGGCTTTGGACAAACTCATGCAGTTGAGGGCATGGAGCTTCACCCAGACCATGCTGCTGTTGCACAAGGCTGTTTGAAGCCAAGTGAGATGCCCTCAGCACGACTTTCATCTGACTTGGGGCTGATGACACCCAGCTAGTTCACCAGGATACAGAAGTGTTTTCTATTGGAATGTGCCTTACACAGGCTTTTTGGGGGCTAAAGTGCCTTCCTTCCTAAGGACCTGGAATGTCTGAGATGCCCCCAAGCCTGGTGCTGTGTTGCTAGCCCTGCTGCAGCAAGGTCTATGGTGGAAGAGGTCTGAAGACCAAGTCCAGCTGTGCTCACTGAGGTCTCTCTCTTGGCCCGAACAGTCTGTGTTTTGCCCCATTTTCCCATGGCCGGTGGGTGCATCCTCTGTTGTCCCCAGAGGATGCTGCTGCCTGCTGCAAGTTTGAACTATCTGCCATGTTAAATGCATCCAACCCTTGCTGTTGGCTTGGGATGACCCCGCATGCCATCCCTGCCTGGATCAAGCTGTGCATCTGCAGCCAGGGACATGTTAATTCTTTCAGAGTAAATAAAGTGAGTTTTTTTTTCCCTGGCTCAGCTTTTAAGCAAGCTGTTTAAAGCCTTTTCTTGCCTTGCTTTCCTGCGCTTGACTGCTAGAATTTGCAAAGGATGGGGAAGAGGCTGCAGCTCTGCTGGAAACGCTGCAAGAAGTGAATGGGGAAACCTTGGGGCAGAGCTCCCTGGGGTCTGTTGGAGTCTCTGCTTGCAGGGACTGTTTTAGTGCCTAAATTTAGTTTCATCCACGTGTCAGCTGGGGTTTCTATTTTGTTTAGTGTGGCCATACAGAAAGAGCTGAGCTTTAGCTGAAGTGCACATGTGTTCTCATGGAGAGCCTGTTCTTTTCTGTTCCTCCCACTCGCCCTCCACCCCTTTTTGTTGTTTCCAAGACAATATTTGAGTAAGAATTCCCTGCAGCCAGATTCCTGGAGTTTCCCAGGATCCGAGGGGGAGTCTTTACGCAGTGAATTTGGCAGCACTGCACCCCTCGGATATGAAGCGGGAAGCAATGAATTGGGGAGGCTTTGCTAGGGCTCATCCTGGATGTGCCCCGTGCTGGAATATGAAGATAGAGCCCGAGTGCTGTTTTCTGTTCCAGGTTAAAGATCTGGGCTGAGGACTGTGTTTCACCAGCAGAATAATGAGTGCATTGTTTGTATGCCCTTATTTCCAGCTTGCACTGTTAAAAGTGAATGGAAAGGTCAAGGAGATGAGTCACTGTGAATACAAGTGTCATTCTTTTGAGGAGAAATGAGGGGGAGAGGAGGAAAAAAGGAGCCTCCAAGCCAGGTGCCTCAGCTGGTGCCAGACTGCTCGGTGTCACTGTCCTTTAGGGGAATTAAGAGGGTAAATGTGAGCTGGGCCTGCTGAAGTGTTCCAGCACCTACCAGTTCCCAAGGGTCAGGAGCTGGGATTTGGTCCTGGTTCTTGCTGGGCTCTGAGCTAGGCTCTGCATTGCTGACCCAGGCAGGGTGCTGCTGTCCTGGTTCTTAGCTGCATCATTGCTTTGCACAGCAAAGGGTTAGCTTAAAGGGTTAGTAAGCTCTTGACTTTCTTATAAGCTCTCTGATATGCAGGAAAGCAGGAAAAAAGGCTTCTTTTAAGTTGATGGGGAAGCGCCTAATACAAACCAGGCTGCTTTCCTCCCACCCTGGGATGCTATGTGCTATACTGGAATAGTAGTGTTGCCTGTTGAAATGCTGGCATGAAAACTCTTACCTTAAGCAATAGGTCCCAGCATCATCCCAGGACATGTTTTGGGTGCAAGGATTTGCTGGAGATACAGGCAGGTGGTGATGTCCCCTGGGCAGGGTGCCTGCAGGTACACACAGCTCCTTCACATGGCCCTGCTTCCACCACTGCCCTAGCAAATGCCAGCTGTAAATTAAGCTCTTTTAATTTCCTGCCCAAAAGCTTCATTGCACAAGCCCTAGGCAGTTGGTTAACCACATTGGCAGAGCTCTGGAAATGGAAATGTGGCTCGCAGGTAGCATGTGTTGAAGGGGTGACCCTAAGCTGTGGATGGGCTCATGCCAAGTAGGATGGCATGAACAGTTGGCTAAGACCTTTTTTATTTTTTTTTCATTTTTTAAAAATTTTTTTTAATTGATACTGCTGGGGCAATTTCAGTAAAGGTGCCCATGAGGCCAGAAAATAGAAGCCAGTTCAGAAGTCATTAATGCTCTTAATTGGCTGGAGTTTCTTTTAAATTGTGGCCAACTCGTGTGCCTGTGGGTTTCCTTTTAAAGTGGCTGAAATGGCCTTGTTTGGGAGGAATTGTGTGACTGGAGGAAACATGTGCAGCCTCCTGCAGCTCGGTGCACCTGAATCAGTGGGATGCTTCATAAAGACCCTGTTATCCTGGATGTGCCCGTTGCATCGCCTTGGAAGAGCAACTGGAGCACTGACTGGTGCGGACGCCTTGGAGAGCGCTTGGTTGCTGGAGGGATAGGGATGGATGGAGCCGGAGCAGCAGCTTTGCGGATGCTGTTCCTCCTGTTACTTTGCTCCTATTTCCTTTAGGTTTTCTGCTTTTTTTTGTAAAAGGGCAGATTGAGAATCCCCCTGTTGTCTGTGTGGTCCAAAAAGTGACGTGAAGGGTGGGAGGAGGAAGCGCCTTTGCTCCCTGTCATGGGCGCTCGGATTGGAAAAGCGCTAGGAATGTTCCCACGCGAGGGCTCGCAGGGATGGGGAGAGGAGAATCATCACGTCGTGTGTGCTGGGGAGAAAGCCTTCCTGTGCCTTGCAAAAGCTTAAATTAAAACAAGCTGTGTGCAACTGCTGGCTGCTTTCCCCCCGACCTCGGAGCTGGGACGGGGAGGAGCTGTGGGATCCCGGCGCTCCGAGCGGCCTCGGGAGTTTAAGCTTCGCTTCCCATTCCCTGCAAAACAGAAGAGCCAAAAGGACCGAGTCTGCTCTGCAAACACCCATTTTCCCAGTGCTCTGTAATTAAAGAGCTATATTGGGAAGCAGCAAAGTCCTTAAGTGCTGGAGGCCGTTGTCTTATGGGACTGCATATAGGAAGAGGAGCAGACTGAGCCCTCCGAGGGCTTTTGGGAACTTGGGCCTTGACCTGCCAGCTTTGGGGATTTAGGCAGTGGAATAGGCTTTGCATAGTGGAGTTTAAATCCCAGAGCTGCTCTATATCTCTTTCTTACCATTGCTCTTTTTGTTTCTTGTTTAAAGACACATAAATTCACTTAATTTTGATGCTCTGCAATCTTCTGCTCGTGCTAGAAGTCCAAGGCCTTGCTGATGTGGGTGTTGGCAGGGGTATTTTCATGAACACCTTAATAATGAGACATGTTTTGCGTCTCCAAAATACTTGCAAGAACTCAATATCCCTGCCCATGAGTGGGGGTCAACTTAATCATTTTTGACTAGTGAAATGTGCAGCCCCAGGGAATTCCATAGGAAATCTTATAGTTAATGGTGGGACTGAAAGTCTATGCAAGATGAGGGGGGAGAATATCCTCACCTTCATAAAACACCCCAACCTCCTGAGGTGGGTCTGTTCTGTGATTTATTGAAGTCTCTTCATCCTATTTTAAAGGAGTCTTTCTCACCCTTACAGAGTTCTGCTTAAGCACTATGGAACAGGAATTGCTTCAGCCTCCTTGGGGATGAAACACTTGGCTGTACATTGCTAACTTGGGATGCAAAGGGCCAGAAAATCTGGCCTGTGCTGATGACTTCTCAGGAAAAGATTGTAGGCTGCCTGAACACACTGTCTGTGTCTCCCTGCCCACTTCAGTGCTGGGACATGGGAAAATGGAATATTGAATTTTCCTTCCTTTGGAGGAAGGAGCCTGCAGGAACAGTCCTGGTTCACGCTTGCAAGCTTCTTCCCTCTGCTCTTTGGGTCTCTTGAAAGCTCCACCTTGCACTGCCCTTCCAAGACCCAGTGCTGCAACGTGCCACTAGTCGTGGACTTGATGATCAAATCGGGCAGGAGGATTTTCCTAGGAAAATCCTAGAAAATTCCTAGGAAAATCCTCCTAGGAAGCCAAGTGCAGTGCAAAATAATTGGGGGAGAGCTCGAGGGGCCAAGGGCCTGCACTGGATGATCGCTGGTCATCTTCTGTGGTGCTGATATGATCCACTAGGATGCTGATATGATCCACTTGGCTGCTGGGGAAGGGAAAGCATTAGATCCTGGGGTCCATGAGCGAGGAGGCAGCAGGAATGAACCCCTGGGGCTTGGGAGAGCGGGCTGTGAGGAGGAGAGTCCTTTCCCTTTGCACTGAGCAGGGTTTTGGTGCTTGCAGCAAGAACCAGAGTTGAGGCTGTTAAGCCAAGTGGCAGGAGGGCAGGATGGAGGAGGATGGACAGGGCTGCAGTTGAGCTTTGGGTTTGTGCTTGTGGAGTGTGGATAAAGATGTGAATTTGACCTGTAACAATAATATGTAGCAATGGATTTAAAGCAAATTTCTGTGGATGCAGCTATCCTGAAGCCTTGGCCTGTGATGTACAGGAAGATTTGAGAGGGCTTTGGCAAGGAGCAAAGGAGACCCGAATTCACTGAGTCTGAGCCCTGCTTGCAGTGCAGCTTTTTAGGACGTCTGACTTAAAATGAATGGCTCCTCCCTTCCCTTTTCTCTGGAAAAGAGATCTTAGCGTGTTTATAAAGGAACTGGTTGAAGGGAAGGGGGCTGCACTGTAAATGACCTTGTTGCACTTCTGCAAGGATAAAATTTGTTTTCCTGTAGCTATGGAAAATCTGTCACTTTGAATAATAAATGATGGCATATTAAGTGCATCCAGATGACCTTTAAGCAATATACTATATATTCTAGTGCACGGTATTATAACTATAGTAATAGAGCTTATTTTAGTGATGGAGGGAATATCAAGAGCACCCAATTTATAATGCAGTTTTCTCCAAGTATGCTGATAACTCCCTTTGGCATTTGCCTGGTCTATAGCTTTTTAAATATTATTTTTTTTAACCTCGCTTGGCTGTTTTGCTACTCAATACTCCATGGTCCTGGCCGGCTGCACCTGTCTGGGTGGATTGAAGACTTGATGTGTTGCTTGCTTTTGCTCTCTGTGTATATGTAAAAATACCAAACATTATTGATATGCCTACATGAATGGACACACAAAGGATGGGATGTGTCGGCATGCGCTTTTCCAGATGCTGGAAGCTTGTCCATTCCTTCATTTATTTCACTTGTCAAACTTGGTGAGATTAATCACTGCCAGATTCGTATTGCTTCTCTTCTGGAACATGATGGCTTTCTCAATTAGCACTAACTTTTGAGACCAAAATTCTGGAAATACTTTTGGGATGTAGGCAGAATTCCCAAACTGGATTTGAGTGCCTGAGTTATAGGTGAAGGGCTGGATTTCAGCCTAGCTTGCTTAATGGGGAAGGTTTTTGCTTTCTGTGTGGCTGGAAACCAAGCTTGGTGAATCCGGAGCCCCATTAAGCCCAGCGATCCCAGTGACTGCGACCGTGGTTCTTGGTTGCTGTTGTGCATTTCACCTCCCTGCTGTGTTTGCTTTGTGCTTGTCCTCGTTTGGGGAATTGCAACGAGCTCCAGGGAAGTGTTTGATATTGCAGACCCTGGGTGAGGAGCAGAGCGGAGAGGCTTTGTGCAGATCCTTAGCAATGACACTGTGCAGTTATTTCCAGGGTTTGGTTTTCACGCTGTCCTTTGACTTCTTGTGGAAAGAAAGGCTGTTCTTCTATGGGCTTTTCATGGTTATTTGTTGCCATGATCCTGTGTGCGTCTCAGACCCACCTTTCAGATGATACCCTGCGGCAAGAGCTGCAAGTGGATCATAGGAGGTTGCCATTCACTGCAGCAAAATAGCTGTTATTGGGGAGTTTCTAGCTATGCCTAATTAGGGATTTATCCATTTTTAACCTTGTGCTTTTCAGACCTGTGACCTGCATCTGATGCTCTTGGTTGCTCTAGTTGCTCCCAGCACTCTGCGCAACAGCTCCCTCATCCCATACCTGGAAAAATGAACAGTCCATCTCCTCCTGCCCTGTCTCGTCTCTCCCCTTTGTGTTAAGCACAGTAATGCTCTCAGCAACCCGGCGGCTCCTATGTTCTGTCTTACAAAGGACTCTTTTCCCCTGCCTTTCTGTGCATTACGACTGCAAACATGTGCCCCACACTCAGTGCAAAAATAACCCCTGCCTTTCAGTAGCTGTCACTTATTTCTCCTCCTTTAATTAGTTTTGATCATGCTTGTATTTTTTTCCCCCTTGACCCTTCTCTTTTTACTCTGGCAAGTGTATCTTTGAGCAGCTTTTTGCTTTCTATCTCTGTAGACGCAGCCGTGCTGGCTCATGCAACTGTCTCATTGGGTTGAGTTGGGAAGAACTTTAATTGCAAGACTCTGAAAAACTTCCCGAGTGCTTCTTGCTTCTCCAAGATCCTTCTGGGATGGTGCTACGATTCCCATCACCCTCTGTCTGCTTTTGTCTCAATCTGGCAGCTCTTTGCACGACTCCCTCCAACACTGGCCTCCATGGATATTTTAATGCTATTGTTGTCATTGAATCCGAAATATTCCTACTCGGTGGCATCTTCATTTATCCTGTCTGGCTGCTTTTCAAGGCACGTGTCCAGCCAGAGAAGGACCTGGTGATTTTCCTCATGTGCTGATCCTCCTCTGCAGAGGCTGTGGCTTCTCCATGTGTGGGAGATCTTTCCCTGCAACGACCTGCACGCTCTGCTTGGGTTTCAGCAGAAAGCTGATGCAACAGCACGTGGATCTGCCCCGTGGCATCCTCAACTGCAGATGTATATAAAAATACATACGCTTATATAAAGCTGTTTTTCCACCTCATCAATATCTCATTAATTAAAATGTCTTCCCTAGTGATCAAAGGGGATCTGGCCTTATCTGCGGGAGCCTTTCTGGCTGGGTTTGCAGCGACCACCCTGCAAGTGGAGCCGGGAGCAGCATCCCTTGAGCGCCTGCCTGCCTTGATGGTCCCTGGCTCCTTGTCCTGCTGCTGCTTGTCCCATCAGACAGTATTTACACCATTTCTCTGCAGACCCAGTTTCCTTTCTTGCCAAAGCTCCTACCTTTTCCTCCTGCTGTCTTAACCTCTGAGTTGGGGGTAGTAGTAGTTTGGGTGGTTTTCCTGGGCTGCTGCCACGTGCTATGGATGTGGTTTGCACTGGCAACACTTCCAAATGCACCTTTGGGAGTCAGCTGGTTGTTCATAGCATCTTGGTGCTACATCTTCATTGGGAATGTGGCTTTATTCAGATGATCCTTGTGTTTGAATGCAAAGCCATGTATGTCTGAGGAGTAGATAGCAGGAAAAAAATCCAGCTTAAGGCTTATAAAGCACATGCTTAATTAACAGTTAATGTCTAACAGGTAATTAAAGGGACGAGTTGGCTGGTCAAGTCACTATTTTTGAATATTTAGAGCTGTGGATGAGATGTTTCCATCTGTTGCTGATGGTTCCTGTGACTTTGCTCAGGGTTGCTTGTATTACTCTCCTGGTTATGGAAAAGAAGGAAATAAATTTAAATAATGGGGGCAATGTCAAGGTAAATGGATTACTGTATAAGATCATATAAAATTTCTCTGATATATCTGGGTATTGATCTCAGAGCTACTTCTTATTCATCTATGTATTTATCTCCTGCATTTTCCAGCCTTTGGAAATGTTGGAAATTGTGGGCTATGCATATATTGCAGTTGAGATGGGTGAAGTGGAGTGTGTGTCTCTAGTTACCCTGGATTGATCTTTTGAAACCCACCAGGATGGGTTTCCAAGGGCTGCTTAGCTTATTCCAGGAAGCCGGCTGTATATCCACGCCTGGGGCTATGAGGTGCTCAGGGTTGCTGTATTAGAGCTCATTTGGCTGTTTTCTTGGATGCTGTGACTATGCTTCCCAACATCATGCAAATGAATGCTTGTTTTGCTCTGTTCTCCTACGCAAATTTGCTTTTTTGATTACCCATCTCTTAGGGACAGATTCTGCCAGCCGCATTGCCTTACCTTCCGAAGGAAATTGTCACTGAACATATTGGGATTGTTTGCAAGCAGCGTAATGCTCTGCTCCTCAGTGGGAATAAGGACCTGCAAGAGTTGTGGGGAACATATGGCTGTGTTAGGCTGCTCCGTCAAACCCTAGCTTTGCTAAGGTACTTTATTTACAGAGCTGGAGCTCCCTTGTTTCCCTTCCGAGAGCTCATTTGTCATCTGATGCAGAATTTGTTCTTCAGCGCTAGCAAAGATCGAATCAAAACAACAAAGCCCAGCTTTTAGCAGCCAGCACATCCAAGTGTCCAGAGCTTCTGGGCTTCACCTGGCTTTAAATCAAGTGTCTCAAAACTATCTGCAGTTTTGTCTTGGAAACTTGCAATAATTCTAGAAATATATGTTCCTGATGAAAATTCTGAATTGCTTCCCAAATTTGGCACCATTTAAAATTGAGGAACATCAGAATGGCTCCACAGTGAAATTAAACCTGTAGCTGTCTACTTAATCTCTTTTGTTTTCAGTCTCAAACACATGGGAAAGACTGAGATGAAAATTGCCTGGTATGACTGTAGATGATGCCTCAGTATTCTTTATCCCTGATCTTTGTTCCTAATCAGCCCCATGACATCCTTTTTATATTTGCTATTATATCTGCCCTTCTAGTGGCACCTCTGAAATAGCTCAGATCCTCTTCTATATCCAGAGACCTTATGCATCTTTGTTACTTTTATCACTAATTTGGCCAAATTTATATTTGATTTATGCACTATATGAATTATGGCTTGAAGACAAAGTTCGCTGGCAACTTGGGTGGAGGAAACCTGCTTTAATGGGGGCATTAGCTTTTTTTACTGCCTGCTGTCTGCCTATTGGCTGTGATTTAAGAGGCAGCCAAAGTGAAAACGTGATGGGAATTGTTGCTGAGCATGCAAGGAGTGGTCCACATTTCCCTTGCAGAAGCGTGGAAGATGGATGTTAATCCCACCGCATCCCTTTGCCAAGCCTGGCCTCGTGGCACCTTTTATGTTGCCCTGTTTGGTGCTGGATTTATTTCTCCCTGGACATGAAAATGTGCCCAGCTGCCTGTGGGGAGCAGAGGGTGGCAATTGCTCCAAGGGCTCAGCATCCTGCTGCTGCCAGGCCTGGGCTTTGCCCGCGGCGCTGCTCGTGCTCGTGCAATGCTAAACACCTTGTCTCCACGCCAAGCTCTTTCCTCAATGTCATTGCACTTGCTAGCAGTTAAGAGGCCAGAAGTATCGTTTGGTGAAAGGACTCGGAGAATATATGTGTTAGGGTAGGAATAGCATCATTATAGCAGCCTGCAAATATTACAGGTCTGATGCATCAAAGCTGTGATTGAGCCCTCTAAACCTCCAACTATGATTAAAGGGTAATGCTATGAGCTAGTTCCAGGCAAGTGAAAATACGCAGGAGACTGGAATTTACCTCTTCTAGATGCTTTTTGCTTAAAGCCTGAGGAAAAGTGTCCTGCAGATGCAGCTATTCAAATGCAGAGCCCTTTTCTGACCTGTCTTTACGCAGCACCGGTCACCTGCTAGCTAAATATTGCAAAACAGTCTCGATCTGCTTGTTGTTCATTGGGAAGAAATCAGTACAGAAAGTATCTTTTCAGCTGCAGAACTTGATCTGGATTCTTTGTATACTAATGTGAATAAAAGCTTTTATTTACTTTAACTCCTTGAACATGGTCTTTTAACCCGGGTGTTTGGCTAAATTCACTGCCTTTGCTTAGGCTTTTGCAACCCCTGGTAAACAGTGGTTCATGTGGATCCTCTCCAGTGAAAGCTCCTGCTCATCTTCAGCGATAAACACGCACCCTCCTCTTTCGAACAAACCGCTTGAGTGTCTGGGCTTTGGCACAGTTTAATTGAAAGTGTTTGGCTCACAGGTGTGTTTTTTGGTGCTTGGGTTCATGGGAAGGTTATTGCCTAATTGTTGTCGTGTATTTTAGCAGGAAGGAGCACTAATTGCATTTTTGCACAGGCTCAGTGACCTGAGTTTGTGGGTGCAAATAGACTTTCCATTGGCATCCCAAGAAGGGCTTGTGCTGACTTGCGTTTTGCTATTCAAGCCATTGTGCTGCTTCTCTTCCTGCAAAGGTAGCAGCTTCCCAAGAAAGCCCTTGACTTTTTGAGGCTTTTCCTCTCTTCACATCCATCCTGGGGGTGGAAAGATCAAGAGGAGAGGAAGAGATTTCCTTTTTTGCTGTTCCAACTTAGCTTTACGGCCGCGGATAGCTTCATTTCTGTTCTTTCTCCATAGCCCTCTGATGGATTGCTGTGCTGTCAGTAACTTGAATCCCAGCTCTAAAGGCCTCAGGAGCATAATAAAACTGTGAGAAAAGAGGAGGAAAAAGATATTCAGCAAGCGATTATGCACTTGAGGCATCTATTGGTGGTTATCAGCTTGTGGCATGATGTGGCAGCGTGGGGGAGTGAGAGGGGAAAACATCAAACCTTGGAGCTGCAGAGAGGGTCATGACCAGAAGCTGCTTCTTAATGGTCCTTGCCTGCCTGCTGTGCAAGGCCCTCATGAGAATATGGTTTTCCTGCCTTCTTTCTTGCTTAGAGGACTTAGGGAAGCTGGAAAGGCTCTGGGAAAGCACAGCTGGGATGGGGACAGGGCTTGGAGGTTGGACTGATAGAAAAAAATCAATAGGCAGAGATCATTTCCAGAGGCATGACAATTGAGGTGCTTAACTGTTTGCTGAGGTCTATGAGTTTGGGGAGAGCTGGGTGCCTAAGTTGGAGTGGGACTGTGATGAAAATGGCCTGTGTGAAGTTGTGCGAGTCCCGGAGCAGGGATCCTTGCAGCTACAGGGCGAAGCTTAGGAGGAAGGGGGCAATGTGAATAGCGGCAGCAACGGTGCGCGGCCCCCAGCGTGATCTCCATTGGTGTGATCTCAAGCGTGGACAGAAGGGGCTTGATGAATCCTGGTTGTTTTGTGCTGCAGTGCCAGGAATGCCTTTTCCTCATCTTCTGTTTCATCAGGATACTTGAAACCTTGCCCTACTTAGAACGCTGCTTTTATTAAATTGAACGGCTTTATTAATAAAAGTGGGCCACAAGCATATCAGCATGTATTTGTTTGCTACGCTAAGCAGATCTTACACTCGTAAATAGAATATGGCTAATTATGAAGGGACTTCAGAACAGTGTATGTATTTTGGCCAGCCTGCATGCCTTGAGAAAAAGACCAGCCCCCCAAGGATGCTCAGGATGGCAGAGGTGACTTGTTGCATGTTGTAGCACAGTATTGGAATTAAAACTGAGAAAGTGCCTGATATCTGTGGGCATTTTTGCCAGGGGATCTTTTATCCTTGGCTACTTGTTCTTCCTTTTTGGCAGCAAACAATGATGCAAAAGCCATTGCTTCTCTTGCAGAAAGAAGGTCCTTTCTGAGCAGCTCCCTCCTGTTTCACCAAGCCAACGGGGAGGGTGGCCACAGCTCTGGTGCTGCTGATGACTGAAATAGCTCTCGCTTCTGTCAATGCTGCAGGAGAATTTGCAGTGAGCTTTATAACTGTCATTGGCCTCTAATTAGATGGTAGATGCCAAAGGAGTAATAAAAGGCTCTTTATTTAAAACAAGCCCATGTGAATAATTGTGTAAATATTTGTCTGGGCCAGTGTTGCGCTGAGTCCTGGGAAAGCGTTTGGATGGGTGTCTAGGATATCTCTTTTTAGCTTTTTATAGAAGCATACTTCAGTGTCGATGTTATCTTTGGGATGAGTTCACCTTCATGTATAGTAGACATGCAACAGCATTTCAGGCCTTAAGTGCAGTAGGTATTTCCAAGAATAGTGTAGGAATAGCATTAAAATTCTACAGAAAATATGTAAGGGAAGGGGGAAGAAAACGAAGCTAAGCCCTGAACAGTGACCCAAGATGCTAAATCAGTTCTGCTGTGTCTTGGTGTCTGATGACAAAATGCTGCAAGGGTAACTGGGTTTTGTGCAGACAGAGCCAAGATTTGGAGGAATTCTGCTACAGTGGGAAAGAAAATGCCATTTCTTTATAACTGTCTTAAGCTGAAGAGCTTTTGATGCTGAGACTTTTGCTGCTGCTGCTTTGCATTTGTCCTGTTGCAGGTAGGACAATGCAGGAGGTGGGGAGCTGGTTCTTGGTCATCAGGCTGTGTTTGGATCCTGGTAGTTATTTATAAGGGAGCTGCTCTGTTCCAAGTATAAGGGTGGATTAATCACTTGGCTTTCTCCCCTAATGACCAAGGGTCAGGGATGGCAGAGGTCAGTCTGGGCTGAGCACCAGTTCCTTGGTGTTAGTCCAATGCTGCCTGATGTGCTCATTAATGGTGATCACCTTTCAAAGTGTCTTCCCTACAGTCCCTCCCCATGTCCCATTTCCCCCTTTGGGGAATACTCATGTGCTTGTGGCTTGTTTATAACATGACTGGAAATGGGAAAGGGATGGGAGATGGAGTGTTGTGCTTGGATGAGTCTCATGTTTAAAAAAACTGAAATTGGCTTAAAGTAAAATAGTATTCACTTTTTATCAACAGGAAGAAATGCATTTAAGTACCTTATCAGGACTGAGATCTGCTGAACAAATATGAATTGAAACTGAGAAAATCTTTAAGGAGGAGTAATTGATTTGGTGCATTTTTCTCTTCCTGCTTGCAAACTTCCCTTGAGGGAATCACAGTTTTTTAGCTTTAGTGGAGTTTATTGTGTATTGATGAAACTCGGCAGTTGCTGGCTAGGTGAGGGTCATTAATTCAGGCCAGCATCTTATTTGCCCTATTTCTTCTCCCCTAAAGCAGCATTTGTGAGGATGTGGATTATTTAAACTCCCAGAGGAGCTAGTGTGCCTGAGAATTTTGGAGAACAACCTTAGGAAACTTTTCATGAAGCCAAGCAGGTATCAGTTTGAAATTTGCCTTCTGGTTACATTTTTGAAGAAAATCAAATAAAGCAAATGCTGAGAGCTATTGATTTAAATATCTGAAAGGAAGGAATAGTTTTACATATCTCTCTTTTCAAAATATTTAAATATTCTTCAGTGTTAGAAGTAATTTTTCAGTGTTTTCTAAATATTCAATAAAATGTTTCAAATTTGCTGCATTTACTTGTGCCCAGTCACATTAACTTTAAGGACAGTGAAAACACTATGGTGAATTAAAGGAGTTTTTTAGCTTCTAAATGGCTCCGTCTTGGCTGTGTTGCAGCTGGGCTACCTGTGTGGTGTCCCACAGGCCCTGGTGTTACCTCCTTGCTGGTTTCATGGTGTTCTCTGTATGTTTAATGCATAGGATGCAATGCTGACTGCCAGCCCAAGTGGAGCTGCACTGTTTACTGTGCTGGAAACGATTCTAATTGCATGGATGCTTGTGTTAATGCGCTTAATTAAGCTCATAGATGGGCAATCCATTGGCAGTGCTATAAAAATTAAAGGTCTGGGCATGGGGAAAGGCTGTAAAGAGGGTGTTATTGCAGAATGACTAATGTTCTCCCAGAGCTCTTCAGTATTCTGTATGTTCTGTAAAACATGTTCCCAACTGTGTAGGTTTGGCTAATACCAGGTGCTGTCTGGTCTATGTACCTTGTCCCTTCTATCTTTATAGTGTTGGCACCTCCAGTTACTGGAAAATCTGCCCAATATGAACTTACCCCTTGCTCAGTAACAGGGAGAACTTGAATGTGACTTTTCCCCTCATGATTTTACCCTCATGCCAGGTACTTGTGTGTGTGCCTCCTTAGGGCAAGGTGGTCCAGAGACCTTGCAAGGATTAAAAAAGTGACTGTTGCCCCTTTTCCCTTTCCATAAGGGGAATGGATTTCCTGGGAGGGAACAAAATTACTTGCACCAAACTTGCATTCTTTTACAGCTGCCTTTCAAAACTGCTCCTGCAGCTGAGCTTTCTTTAAAACCTTAGTTAATCACTCCAGAAAAATAGAGAACTGTCCTGACACCATTTCTTTTGCTGCTATACTGAGCCTGTAGTTTTAATGCTCACACCCGCATAGAGTTTTTTTAAAGGGTGACATTCTCGCTAGCAATCAAGCTTCTGTTGGAAACCCTCCTGAAATGCCGGAGTGAAACACTGGATCCCAGCGGAGGGGGAAGCCCAAGGGCTCCATGCTGGGTCAGTGGCCGGCGGCGCTGCCGTGGGCTGGTCAGTATGCGAGGCATCTCTGCCGGCGTGGAGGCCACGTGGGGCTGCGAGGCTGCTCATCCACCTCCATGTCTTGGCCTTGCTGTCGGGATGAGGCTGTCAAAACTCCTTGGATGCTCAACAGGCGCCCTGAGCGCTGACGTGGCCTGGAAGGCCGAGGCCTTGGGCCAGGCTTGCGATGGGCTCTGCCTTAAAAGGCTTCGTGCTGCTCTCCAAGGGGTGATCCCAGGGTGTGCTGCAGTTGGACGACCCTCTCTTTGGGGGAAATGGTGGGAAATGGGTGTAAATCCTGTTAGTTTGGGCAGGGAGGCTGTGTGCTGTTGGCCAGTGCAACTGCAAGGCCCTGCTATGTCCTCCCAGGCCATTGCTGGGCCAAGTAACCCTATCCCTGCTGGATTTGCTTGAATCTCCTTTTCCTGGGATTTGTGGGAATGGGGCTCCTCACAAGGGTCAGCAGCAGCTCCTGGGATCTCCCTGCACGTGCTTCCTGGGGAGCCATGCGTCGCTGCCACTGCCTCACTCCGCTCCCAGCTGCGCACAGAGGTGCTGGAGCCGGCAACATGGCATGGATCCCACCCTGGATTCCTGGCATGTGCCCTGCGGATGCCAGGGAAAAGCTCGGCCTCATTCTTGAGCCCCTGAGCATCCCTATCCCTGCACTGGGCCCTTCCTGCGCTCTTGGAGGAGATCCTACTATGAGAGAATCAAAATCTTCGCTTTTCTCAAATCACACTGGAGTTATTGGGACAAATCCCAGTCCCATTGGTCTTAAAGGTTTGCTGGGTTTCTGCTGGTTGTGTTTGAGGTCCCAGATGGCATTTGCAGCTGAGGGTTTTTGCATAGTTCAGTTGCACTCAGGGCAGGGAAGACCCTTGCTTGACTTGGTGTTGACCGGAAACACCACAGCTTTGTTAAGAACCCAAATGATTGATAATTTCCAAAAAATGATTTATTCTCAAAGACACAAAGATTACTTGATCCTTGGGATTTAATATATTCTTGCAGAGCGGCTCCAGGACATCAGTCTTGGGTTTTTCTCTCCCTTTTGGGATTATACATACAGTCTTTTGAATCTGGCTCAGTACTCAGTATAATGGTTTCCTTTGTTCACAATTCGGACTGTTTGGGCCTTAAAAATGGGGGGGGGGGGGGAACATGAGTCACTAGTGAAATATTCAGCTATCTGGACCAGTGTGAGTTGACACAGCTCTGCAGCTAATGGAAGTGAGCCTGTGTGTGCCAGATGAGTATCTGGCCCTTCTGTAGTTGGCCTTTTTACTCTGTTATGCCCCTTCATAGGGAACAAGCTTTTATAGCGTCAGCCCTGCAGTTCACATTCCTTGATTCTCCCTCTTAAATTGCCTTTCCTCTTTTTCCAAATATATGACTTTGTTTTATTGGGCTGCTGAAGAATTCGAGTGGCCGCAGTAAGTCTATCCAAAGGATGGCTGGGCGATGGCAGCTGGGCCTTTCCATTATTATTTTTGTCTGTGCATCAACTTGGCCTCCACCATCGTGTTTGTTTAGTTAGTAATCCACGGACTGCAGCAAGGAGAGAAACAGTGGGTGAAAACAGTCCAGATAAGGAGAAACTTAAAATCCTGTGAGCATGAACTGGAGCCTGTAGGCCCCAGGGAGATACGTCGCTATCTGTACATCCAGCTCCGTGTTTGACTATGGATCTGAATGCAGGAACATCTAGCTCTTGATATTCAAATAATTCCTGCAATCACCTAGAATGAAACTAAGCTTGCTGAAGTGAGAAACTGCAGCTCCAGGACAGCGGGGCGCACGCTGCTCCTTGCTGCAGGCTTGAGCTTAGTCCTCTTGCTGTGAACACCAGTCAGGGCAGCTGCATGGCTAAGGCTAGGGGGAGGAATTTGGTTCAATTAGTGCCAAGGGAATAAATAACAATGGCAAAGCTTTCCCTGGAAAAAAATCCGAAGCTGGTGGAGATGGGGAGGGGAAGGTCTGTTCCCTTGCTGCTGTTTGGAGCAGTTAGTTTTCCCTAGCTGCTTTCCACGCAGGGCAGAGGCAGCCAGCGCGTTGCTCCGGCGGCAGCGTTGTCAGTGCCAAGGAATTTCAGCGCGAGCCCCCGCGGATGGGGATTAAAGTGTGGTGCTTCTGCTGGTCACAGCTGGTGATCCTGGCCCGTGTGATGCTGCCGTGCAAGCACCCCTCGACTCACCCTTATGTAGATTTTTTCCCTATAAAATGATTCTTCTCCTTTCTGTGTCCCTCATGGTGATTTTTAAGGAGATACTACTTTTGAAATACACCCCGTTTCCCTTGTTTGCTGTTACGATGTGCTACGAGCTGAGGTGGGGAGTTTATTTCATGTTAGCTGGTCCATTAGTGATGTGATGTTTGGATGCCAATACCCAGACTTTGGTGGGCTGTGTGTGGAATGATGGGAAAGTTTGCAGACTGGCCTGGAATGAGTGGGAACACTGCCGCTTACTCATTTCCCACCTTTTGACCTCAAGTCTTTGGCAATAATTGAGCATAAGCTGTGGCATGACTAAGTGCTGTGTCATGAAGTCCTGGAGGTCTTTGGATGCCCTTCAGCCCTTATGAAACCTAGCACAGACGAATGGCGCTCTGCTCTTTACAGGGTGGTGACCTCTCCTCTAGCCCCCAAATGTTTCCATTATTGATCACCCAAATAGGTCTGTTGTGCAGAGTAAGTGCATATTTCAAGATGCTGATGGAGAATGTTTTGCTGTGAAGGGTGTTGTAAGGCAACGAGCTGGAGGAAGGAGTTTTCCTTGACTTTAATACCAGGTATTAGAATTAGAGAAGTAGACTAGCATGACACTGGTTTTCAGGGATATCTTAAAACCGGTTTTGGATACAGCTAATGATGTTGCTGGCAGATTGTGGTAGTAGAGCTGTTTTCTTGTCTCATGGATAACAGTTTATGTTGTGCTTGATAGAGCTGGTAGGGTGTGTGTGCAGTTCTGCTGTTTTAAACCACTCTGCTATAACATTTTAGCTTCTGGTCTCTTGAGATCCTCAAGTCTGCTGACCCTTTCAAGAGGGTGAGCAAAAAGCAGTAGGAAAAGCAAGCTTTGCAGCAATACACCAGCTCTTGCTGCAAAATTCACTGCAGCTCCACTAGAAAGCATGTAGAGGTCTGTAGATGGGGAAAGGTTGATCTTGGTGCAGACTGGTTTGGGGTATTCAGACTGTTCCAGTTACTGATCTTATTGCAGTGAGGATACCCGCCTGATGGAGAACGTAGACTTTCCATGTTGCCTGGTAGGCGCATGCTCCTTCCAGCCCGGCAGAGGAAGGAATTAGCTGGGCATGGTGTGGGAGCTCGTCTGCTGCTCTCATTATTGCAAATGTTCTCAAAGAGTTGGCTTTGATCTCCAGGGATGTCAAGCCAGAGCCTTTCACTAGCAATCAAATGAATGCAACAGTGAATCATTAGGAATTGGGGTAGGTTTTCCAGATGTGCTCTCTGTACTAGAAACAGCCTTTCTCCTCCTACCAAACACACGCTGTGCTACTTGGCTTTGGGTACCTGGCATCTCCGGCAGCAGATTGTTTCAAGTCTGGGTTGCCCTTGAATCCTGGTCTACCCTTGTGCTAAATATGCGCTGTTTTGAGATGCAAAGCAGCACTGCTGATTTGCTGGATTTGCATGCGGACTCCCAGGATACCCTGTTGGGTCTTTTGCTTCCCATTTCTGAAAGTCTCCGCTCCCGCAGCCATCTAATTGCTTTAAGTTTATAAAAGCCTTCCTGAACGCCCTCTGAAAGCAGGCACAGCTTTAAAAGCAGATTTATTAAAATCTTATGTATGTGATTAGAATGTACTTACATTTTGTAATTTATAAGAAATTATAGGGGCTGCTTGGCATGCCCGGCAGGCCAGGGGAGCGCGAGTGCCACCAGACGTCATCACCTGCGGA
This sequence comes from Nothura maculosa, assembly GCA_032353885.1. Taxonomy (NCBI): domain Eukaryota; kingdom Metazoa; phylum Chordata; class Aves; order Tinamiformes; family Tinamidae; genus Nothura; species Nothura maculosa. The sequence continues at coordinate 2,698,148 of JAUBOD010001040.1, read as the reverse complement.
AGGAGGAAGGTCACGCACGTCTGTCACGAGTGTCACGAGGCTGCAATAACCTCAGCCTTCAGCTCAGTGGCCAGCTTAAATATTTCAGATTTCCTTGGGGATAGGGATTTAATTAAATGCCCAGAAAAATGATGGGGGAGAGAATTGTTTAGAGGCTTGTTACTCACAGCTTAGTAATTTTTCAGACACTGGAAGTGCAGAATCCTGCCAGTAATGTATAGGCAACTTATGTATCCTGGCGCTTGGCAGGAAAAATACCTCTGGATTTGATTCAAGAGCTCTGCTCCAGGTGTTAGAATTGATGATTACAGGCACAAATGTGGTTCAGATGAATGATCTCTGGCTGCTGCTTGTGCTGGGCTTCTCCATGGGGCTTTGGAGAGGCTGGAATCGCCTGGGCATGAGTTGCGGTAGCACCGTTTCTTCCTTGCTCCGGAATTTCTGGTGCTCATGGAAGGCAATGGGAATTGCTAAGGGGCAGGATAAAAATTGGTCTTGGACAGTTTGGAGCTGGTGTCCCCATGGCTCTGCTGGTGATGGTGGCCATATTCTGGGTGCTCTCTGAAATGGGACCAATGGGATGGAATCAGATCCAGGTTTCTGGTCAAGGTGGATAACTTCATTTGGGGACAGAGCAGGGAATAATGGTGAAGACTGAACCCACCCTTGTTATCAGTCCTCTTCTGCCATGGCTGGGTGAGGAATGGGCTTAGTGGCTGCAGGGAAAAAGGCTTTAACCCTTCCCAATGTGTATGGAAATGGGAGGGTGCGTGGCTATTGGCCAGCCTCGAGTGTGGAGCTATAAAGTTAATACCAGCAGGTCTCCCCCAGGCTTTAGGAGGTAATTAACTAATGAGGAGCCTGACTAACACAGGAAGCCTGGCCTTGTGCTTAAAGCTCTGGTTAGGTGCTGATGAATTGGGGATTTATTGGCTGCTTTTGCATTTCTTTCACTTTCCACCCTCCTGTGTAGAAGAGGTGAAGCAGAGAGGTCGATGGCATCAAGGAGCATGATCTGGGTTTTCCACCTTTTATTATTTTTTCCAGCCACCCATTGCTCTTGGCTCTTTGCAGTTGGCCACCGCTCGCCACATGCTGGATACGCGGCCGCCTTCTCCCAGGATGAGGGCAGGAATGGAGCTGTGGGGCTCCTGGGCAGCCGTGTGCATCCTGATGGGAAGAATGCTCCTGTGTAGTGTTGCATAGTGATGTTATTCATGGAGCAGCAAGCAAAGAAAGCAACAGCTTATTCGGTTCTAGGATGAAGGCCAAGCCCAGTGCAAGCTGGTAGGAAATACCCTGTAGGGCCCATTTTCTACTCAGTCTGGTCTGTCCTTCACTGTCCAAATCATCGTTAGCCACTCATAGGGGAGGCTGCTGAGTTTAGATTGGGCTGAAAAATCAGGAGAAAATAAGCTAGTTAGCATAAATTGGAGCTCCTGCTGCATGAAGCTCATCTTTGTGCTTCATCAGGTGCTAGCTGAAGGCTTTCATGCTGCTTAAGCCCTCTCAGACCAGCACTTTTAGCGGCTAAGTGCAATTTGAGTGGGTCTGTAGGGCATAAGCTGGATCTTGGCCTCTCCTTTGATCTCCTGGAAGTTTTGAAGGACCGTCCTGCAAAACAGGGGTTGTTTGGATCCTTGCAGCACCGTTCCCTGTGTTAAATTTCCTTCCTCTCCTGATGTGTTGCACAAGGAGGCTGTCAGATCATGGCAGTCTTTAACTTGCTTCACACCGCCCCTTTCCCGCACGTTGACCACGGCTGGTGCTGCTGTTTGCATGGTCCATGTGGACATGGTCTGAGCACAGCGTCTCCCACGGACGTTTTGGTCCCTCTCCATGCAGAGCTCAGCCCTGCTGTGGCAGCCGCTCCCCGGGAATGGTTTATGCTCAATCCTGCAGGCGAGTCTCCAAATTCCCCCCGCAGCCTTTGCTTGGGAAGCAGCAGGCTGATGTCAGGAGTCTGGAATTCACTCCCCTCCCCCTTCCTCTCTGCCTTTTTCCTCCTCTCTTGAAGTTTGGGCACTGATAGGAATCTCTCCGAGCCCAGGGAGGTGCCTGGAAGGAGGATGTTTTATTGTAATAATTTCATAATTATCTATTCTAAGATTCTAGCTATTCTAAGTCAGCCTGAGCTTTATGTGCAGATATTTTTGCATAAAATAAAACACAGTTAGAGGCGGTAGGAAGATCTAAGCTGTGGATGTGTCATCTGTAGGCTGTGCCTAAGGAGGGAGAGATGGGGAGACTTTACAGCTGCGTGCCGCTTGGGCCAGGCTTTCTCAGCTGGTTTCTCTGCACTGTGACTTGCATTTGCCATGTGTTTGTAATCACCCATTAAGGGCCCAAATTCTCTGGGCTGGAAACTTCTCATACTGTTTAACAATATACATGATTTTTCCATGCGAGCATTAGGCAGGTCTTGGTAAGCACAGCCTGTTGTATTTAAGCTCTGTACGTGTTTCTCCTCAGTGCTGGGGTGTTTGGGTTCAAGTGCTCATGTATATTCTGTAGCCTTTCCTCAGTGTGTGGCATGTGTCCTGGGGACCTGCTCTTGCAAATCCTTCTTTCCTGGTGTTTTTGGTAATGTACTTGATCCCAACAGGAGATGCATTTTTCTTCCTAATTTCCTCTATATTTTCCTGCCTGTTGGAGAGCAGCGCTTTTTGGCCATGAAAGATCTCTCACATTGGACTAGATGATCTCTAGAGGTCCCTTCCATCTCAGCCACTCTGTGATCATACGCCTTATGTAGATGGGCTGCTTGTCTTCCTGCGAGTTGAAAACATGGTTGCACCCTTGGCAAGACAGCTTGAGAATATGGGAAGAAGCTCAAGGCCAGGCAGCCCAGGAGGCTTGTTGAGTCTATCATTGCACATGTTGGACTACCTAATATGTGGCTGTCCTTGAGGGCCTGAGTAGCAGCACTCTTCAGGGAGAATAATGGATTGGGTGGCGAAAGAGGGCAGCTGTGATGTACGGCCCAGACAAGGCTAAATGAAGCTGTCGTGTAGACGTTTGCTCTGGGCATTGCTGGGCTCTCACTCAGCTGGATGGTTCATCTCTTCTGACAGTGCTTTGCTGCAAGTATTAGGTCAAATTCAGAATGTATTTTAAATGCTTGAAGTGGGATCCGCTTATTCTTTTGGAGGCCCCGTCCATCCTGACGTGAGCAAGGCCACGTTAGGAAGCTAATGAGATGCAATGTGCAGAGCGTGTAATTGCAGGGAGTGCTGGGCAGAAATGTTCTTCCGCTAGCTGCATTTCAAGGCTTTGCTCCCAAATGTTAATGGGTGTACAACCTAATGGGATGTGGTTGAGAGGGTTGCTGAGGAATGGAGCCCTTCCCCTTGCTTCGTTAGTCAAGGGGCTTCCTCAGTTTGCTTTGAGATGTCCTCTGATGTCCCAGTGCTGTGACTTTATGGGCAGTTCTTTTCCAGGGTGTAGCGTGTAATCCCGTAGGGAAACTCACCCAGGCATTTGCCTGAAAACAGTTTTAGGGGTAGCGAATTTATGGAAGAAAAGAAATTAAAATATTTGCACTGGTGTGATGAAAATCTGTTGATTTAAAGCCTCTCTCTGAGATCATGAATTTTCTGCCTAATGCTTAATCTTTAAAATGTGCTTGAGTGATGGGGACTGGGTGAAGACATTGAGGAAAATATACAACTACTAGTACTAATAAGATAGTATATCCTCCCTTCCCTCCTAGTGCGGACAGCTGATAAACTGTTCCTCTCTGTATTGAATTAGTGTCTTTGACCAGCAATACAGAGGTCTAGCTTTGACACTGATGCTCATACTGTATTTGCAGAGGTATTGAAAACATATTTTGTCTGTTATTTTTGAAATTGTGATGAATGATTTGTGTGCTATGGGCCAGTGGTTTGGATCTCTGCAAATGCCAATACTGTTGCCTGCTAATTCTTGCTTTCTCCTTCTCTCTTGACAGCTGAGCCTGCAGATCTCTTGAAGGTATTAGATTTTCACAATTTACCCGACGGTATCACAAAAACAACAGGGTTTTGCACAAGCAGAAGATCTTCAAAAGAAGCAGATGTTGCTTATCGAGTAACAAAAGATGCTCAGCTTAGTGCACCAACAAAGCAGCTGTATCCTGGTGAGTCTGCACTATTTTATTGGGTTAGCACATGGAAATACCTGCTTCTTTTCTTGGGTTCTCCAGCCACACACAGGGCATGGGCTCCCTTGGCAAGGTTTTAGGGGATGCAGATTTTCAGCCATCGAGCAGCATTGCAATAACTGCTCTTCCATTATTGCATTTGAATAGAGTGACAGGTTTCACTAAGGAAGATGTAGCCTATGCCTACATCTGTTCTCCTATATTAGAAAGCTTTTACTGTCCCATTATCGCACAGTGAAATCCAGCTGGGAAGAGAGGCTTGGAGGATGCAAAGGAACGTGGACTGTGTTTTGCTCTGCATCTGCAGAGCGCCAAGCACAGTAGGGTTTTATTCTGTGGTTGTGGTGTGTCTCAGAGTACAAATAATCACCATATAAAAATAAGACTGCCCCACAAGAGCAGATGTCCTAAGAAAAGTTGTTTGAAAACATGCATATCATGGAAGTGAGAGGTTTGGACATGAAGATGCAGGAAGTTCCCAAAGAATACATGGGCCACCAACCATTTTATTTCTCGTTGAGAATAAAAGTTTTCATTGAGAATTGGGGATTTTTGATACTTCAAGCCAAATGATAACTGCTACAGAGCAAAATGTGCCTTCAAAAAAGACATGTGAGCCAAATTATTCATTGAGGGCTTCACAGACTTGAACAAATAGTCATCATTAAAAACTTCCAGAGATGATGAGTGATGGTGTGCCCCAGTTTTACATAGGGGGATCTTTAGGGATAGTGGGAGTAGATATTGTAGGACTTTGGGTTTGTAGAAAGTCCTGTGTCTCGACTCAAAGTCTCTGTGTGTCAGGAATGAATCTGCCCTGCTTGTGTGAGAGGTTCCTTGTGCCTTTCAGGGACAGGTGTGATATATGGCAATGTGCTCCTTGCAACGAGCATTGCAGCGAGTAAAGAGACCTTTGCCCTTCCAAGGACAGGCAGAAGGGCACTGTAGAGCTCAGCTGCAAAGCAGCAGATGACTTGGCATGCACACACTCCTCTGGTGTTGGTAATGGAATTAATCATACAAAATCCATTAGCTAAATCACAGGTAGTGTGACATGCTGCTACCAGTGCTTTCAATTAGTGTGCAATATCTCTCAGACACAGTCTGTCAGTCTAAATGAGGATTTGGAGTCTACTCTGGATGCACTTCCATTCTATAGTCCTGCATTTCCTTTACTGAGGACTGATTAAGGTTATTTTAAGACTTACTACCTTGTTGTGACACTAAGCAGGTGGATTAATCCCTGGTGAATATGAACATAGCCTATATCCTTCCTTCTTGATTTGTGTAGTAACTGAGTGATGAAATCTCATGGTGTTTCCTTGATGTCATGAGGCAACTTTTAAATCGTTCCATAGTCTGGATAATCACGTGGTCTTTGAAATGTCCCCCTGCCAAGATTTCCAAAGCCATTAGTCCTAGTCTTGCTAAGGAAAGATCTGAATGAAGCAAGCCAGAGCTTTCCATCAGATCCACAGATGTTGCCTCAGTGCATCTCCATAACTAGGATGGGACTTCAGCTCATACCACCAAATGAATGAGTGGAGATAAGATGATCAAGTAATTGTAGTGCATTGTACCTGGGGAAATGTGGTTTTAGTGATTTCCCTTTAACCTGTGGGTGAGTTCTAATACAGCCTTCTCTACCACACAGCACTCTAGGCAAATGTATGCTATATGTAATATTTTTGTGCTAATTAGAAGTTGGTGTTTTTCTAAGCCAAATCCAAAGGCCATAAGGCTACTTCTTTAGCCACAGCCAACAAAGCATGATGGAGACTATATGTGTGTGTATATGTATAAATATATATACACACACATCCATATAAAAGCCTGCCTGTTCTTCAAGCCCACAAAAGTGAGAAAATCTGCTGAGATGCTCTGTCCTTGCTGCCTAAGTCAGGTTTGCTTCCCATCACAACTGAGCTCTTCCAGCAGAGGCAGGAAAGGCCACGTTCTCCAAGGCAGCCAGCAAAATGTCATTTGCATTCTTTTAGCAGACCTCATATTCTGTGCTGCATGTGGGTGTCTGCATATATATTTAAGAGCTAAAAAAAGGCATTATTATAGCTTGAGCAGTAATCTCTGAAGAAAAGGAGCCGTTCCAGAATTGGAAGTTTTCTCAGATGAAACAAAGGCCCAAACTTGGAGACCTTTGGATAACTGTTCTCCTTTGAAAACTGTCTGTGGAAGTGGCACTGTCTTGCACTATCAGAACCTGGATCAGCTGAGTACATCAGTACAGGATTCATTCTTATGTTTTGCTTTTTAAGATGCCGCAGCTTTCCTAGATCAGCAGCAGGCCCAATTTGGTTGCACCTGCAAGATCAGCAGTAGGAGTGTCTAGTTTTGAAGTCTAGGATTGTCCCGCCCTGCCTGCAGATCTGGGAGCTTAACCCTTTGCCTTGCAGGACCTTAACCCTTTGCCTTGCAGGACCTTATCTTTGCCAGAGCTGTAAGGCCTTGGCAATGGGGGGAAGTTGCCCCGAGCCTAATTCATCACTGGAGCAGATCACTTCGATGGAGAGGTGGCTGTGAAGCATCTTTCAGTGACAGCCCATATGGAAAACTGGGATTGACTAATCCCAAAACCTGTTGTCACTGTATGTCTTGGCTTTGTGGGAATTTGGGCTGCTTTTCAAGCCCTTCATATATTTATTGTCAAGTATTTATTATTCCTGCTGCCTATGTGGATGGGTTTTCATACATCCATCATTCAATATGCTGGAGCAGGGGGTTGGACTAGATGATCTCTAGAGGTCCCTTCCAACCTTAACCATTCCGTGATTCTGTAATAGCCTGGGTCATTTCTGGCTATGACAGTGAAGGCATTGTTATTTTGCCAGGATAGCAGAGCAATAACAGAGTAATGTCAGCTATAATTCATCCATTATGGTTATTTGGGTTGAGAAACTCGCATCGCCATGGAGACATTTTAATAATAATGAAAAAAAAAATTAAAAGCAGCTTTTTAATGAGTTGGCAGCTTGTCCAAGTTGAAAGGTACTGTATTGTGGATTCATAATGAAATTTTGGACATGAACTATTTTACATAAAAGGCCCAAAACCGTAGCCTGTAATTGGAACCAGGAAGGCATATGGTCTTGATTCGGAGCTACAGGAGAACTTGTGTCGAGCAGGAGGGAGATAAAGCTCAGTTCATCCTATAGGGACATGCAATGATCACGTCTTCCTTCATCAGATATCTGGGTCTATATCTGGGGGGAGTTGGCCTCTAATCCAGTCATTTAATTACTATCTGCAAGACTTCCATTCAGAATAATGCTAAATACTTTGATCCCAGTGCTGTTTAAGCAGGGAATGTTAGGTTGGGGTAAATGCCATGTGTCTCTAGCTATCCTCACGTGTCTCGCAGTGCCCCAATGTTTTCCCCTATGTGGGACAGTGTTATTGATATCTGTTTGTAAACATGCCCTTTCTGACATGGCTTTCAATTAAAGCTAGCAGCTAAACGCATGCAAAATAGGCGCGGTGATTAATAAAAGCTGCAGGAAGCTCCCAGACAGCAGTGGAGAGGGCGATTCTGCAGCCTCTTGCCTTTGAACTTCAGAGCTTTGCTGCGGTCGGAAGAATTCCCTGTCCCCTCCCTGGGTCAAAACCCCTTAGGCAGCCCCAGGATACCATCGAAGCGAAGCCTAAAGGGGAGCAGGAAATCTATTTGAAGCTGCTGGGCACAGAGCTCCACATTTTTGTGGTTTGTACGGCTACAAATGCGCAGCTGAAGAACGCTCCATTGTGCTGCTCCCTGCCCCGCACGCCGCCGGCTGCCACACACGGAGAGTCCCATCGTGCTGCCCCACTTTGCTGCGCCGAGGTTTAAGATTTCCCAACTAGATACCCAGGGGCACAATGCAACTTTTGTTTTGAAAGCCTGAACCTTAAAGGAGAGATACCCCGTGAGTCCCACTGCTGAAATGCAGCGTGTGAAGAGGTTAGACTGTGTAGGGCTCATCTCCAATAATTCCATCAAACTCCTTTGGTAACATTTTGGTGTTTTTAAAGACCTCCTGTTTTGGGGGTATTTATATGGATTTCATTTGGGGCCCATCTTTGCAATCCATGTTGCTGCTGCTAGACTAACATGGAAAATATAAAATGAGGAGCTCCCATGTAGAGTCCGTATGACTTGGTAGTGTCCACGTTGACTTGAAACTTCACGTGGGTTGATCTGGACTTGGAGGGAATAGACCCTTCCCTTGAGGACAGCGTTGGCTCTGTACTCCCTGTACACTCAGCACTACCTTAATGCTTCAAGTCTTGCAAAAATACCCGTGGGAATCACTGAGCTCAATAAAGGTTGCTTCCTTTGAAAGAGTAGACAACCTCCCATGTCTCCTTACTGACTAGGAGAGATTTTTCTAGCAGCTTTTAATTGTGTAGACAAACTCATGTCTCCTCCCGATTGCCAGATTTATTTCTGCTTTCAGTTTTTTTGAACCAGCCTAGTGAGAAAGCCGCAGAATGTTCTGTTCTGGTGTAAAGCAGACAAAACCTAATGCAGCTCCCCATTCCCTTAAAGCCCTTCCGTATTGTGCACGTTGAACTGGCACAGGATGCTTAATTTCTTCTGTTCCTCTAACACTTTAAGTCAATTTAGAGACCTTATGAGGCATGAAATAGAGGAAGTTGTTTTTTGCTGTCTGCTAAATAGTGCCAGGATGCACAAAGGAAAGGGTATTTGGTTCAAAAAAAAAATCACTTTTTTCAGGACCTCTGCTCTTTCATCCCAAAACAGTAGCCCTCTTGGATATGAAGGGCTGTTGCCTCTGTAACAGATTGTAACAAACTTGGGGGAAAAAAACCACTTTCTGATCGTTATTTAAGATGCTGTTAGAGCAGGTAGCCTTTGGGACACGCTGCCTTTCATTGGCTTTGCTAGTGCAACGTGCTTTGGACTGATCACATCACAACCTTGTATCACAGCAGGCTTTGTGGGGAACATCAAGTGTTCAGGTAGCAACCAAAATGCTGCTCAATTCCAACTTGGCCATTGCTGATGTGCACGTAGCCATGGGGTAAATACTTGCTAGTGGTCTCCCTGTGGGCAATTAGACAACAGGGCTGTTCATTAGACAAATGTTTGCGAAATGACCTGACTAACCCCTTTGCTTTTTCGCTCCAGCTTCCCCATTCCCAGAGGACTTCTCCATTTTAACCACTGTAAAAGCAAAGAAAGGAGGTCAGTCCTTCTTGATCTCAATTTACAATGAGCAAGGGATCCAGCAAATTGGTGTGGAGATGGGTAGATCTCCTGTATTCCTGTATGAAGACCATACAGGAAAGCCAGGCCCAGAAGACTATCCTCTCTTTAGAGGCATTAACCTAGCAGATGGCAAGTAAGTGAAATTTTATGCACCAAGGGGAAAAATACACTGTTTATATTGATACCAGCATATGTTGAATATTGTGTGCAAAATAGAAATTATGCATTAATGTATGTACATGCCATTTATCACTGCCAAGTCTTCCATTCTTGAACTTTTTACTTTCCCATATAATACTGCAGATATGAAAAGGTGAATCTGAAGAATCAATTCAGGTTATTTTGAAATTTATGGGGTATAGGAGAACTGAATTTTGTTACAAAGGACGTAGATAAATCAGTGTGCCATATTGTGTCCAGTTAAATACTTCGCTGGACCTAAGGAGAAAGAAAAAGAGGGATAATTAGGGAGTAACCTTGACAGGTTTTCATGTACTTCCTCTTAGGAACATACTCCCTTATCTCTTCTGGAGGGACAGATGCCACAAAGTGGCATTCTTTGTCAATATAGCTAGTAACTTCCATTTCAAATAGGACATTTTGGGTCAGCCCATGGATGACTTTCATCCTTTTGATGATGATTGATGTCAAGTTTTGCAGGAACGTTATTTTATGAGTCACTGTTTATAAAGCTGGCTTGTTCTTGAATGCCCAAAGCTCTGTTTAACTCCTCTGTGGGGCTATGTTCTTCCAGGTGGCACAGAGTAGCCATCAGTGTGCAAAAGAAAAACGTCACCTTAATTTTGGACTGTAAAAAGAAGATAACCAAATTCTTGGACCGAAGCGACCACCCCATCATTGACGTCAATGGCATCATTGTGTTTGGGACAAGGATACTGGATGAGGAAGTCTTCGAGGTAAGTCACGGCACTATGGAGCTGGAGAGGTTCCACCGAGATGATGAGCTGGCTGCTGCTTTGTGAAGTTGTTGGCTTGTTTTTGAGACATTTCCTGGGTGTTTGTGTAGTAGAATTGTGAGATTTTTGTCAGAATTTGTTTTGACTAGGTGAATGTTTTCTGTAATAGCCGTCAAAACAGTAAGCCAGAGCATCTGCTGGAAGGAGCTCTCCTGGTTCTCTTTGGTTTCATGCCCTTGTTGTTCTAGACGAGCTGCTGTGCCAGGACTTTGGATGTCTGTAGCCTTCAGTCTCTTGGCTTGTTTAGTGTGGGAAGGGCTCCACCCTTGGATGCAGCAGGATTTCATTCATCCCTGCACTGTGATTTAGGTTGTATTTCAGGGGCAGTTAACAGAGGCTGAGGGAAAGCGGCTCCCTTGCAAATCACAGGTCACCAAGGCCTATAAGAATTTGTTCTTTCCACATGTGTTGGACATTGATTATCGGTTTCCTGCCCTTTGCTGTAAGAGCAGTCTCCTTTCTAAAAGCAACCCAAAATCTTGATGGGCAGAATGTTTCTGTGAGCTCTTTTGAGCAGAGACGCAAGACTATAGAGGAGGAAGGAAAATAGCAGAAGTGGTTCATTTGATGTATGAATTTGACTAGCAGTCTCAGTTTTGCTGCATTTCTGAGGCTTTTGTGCAAAAATCCTGACCTTGATCTTGAAAACTTAAAGAACTGAAATCAGAGCTAGCGCAGAGGAGTGTAAACTAAGATTTATTGACTTCTGTATCTCCTTATGTCGTGTTTGCTTGGAAGGAAGGGATGTTTGCTCCTGGGTTTAGCAGGCAAATGCAGCAAAGGAATGGGGAGCATCTTCTGACAGTGGGGAATAATTAGTCATTGCGAAGCCAGCTCTCATCTGCATTGCACTATCTGTCACTTGGAAGGAAAGTTCCAGCCTGTTTAACATTACCAACATCTGGGAGCTGGTCTGCTGTAAGCACAGCAAGAATGCACTGACTCAACGTGGCTGCCAAAATCCTCGTTAAGGAGTCAGAGCAGCATCTCTAAACTGAGTTAAATTAATAGACAGTCCCTGGAAAGTTCAGCCATTAGAATGGAAAGTAAAAGCTGGGTTTAAGGGGGCACTGGAGCGTCTTTCACAAGTATTGGACCTTCTGCCAAGAATTTCTGCCGTTGCACTGCATGTGATACTGTCAGTAGAGCTGTTCTGTAAAGTGGTCAGCTTTTATGGAAGGCCACTGGACCCAAAGATCTAGTAGATGCTCTAAAAGAGGTCACTATTGCATCCAAATGGGCTATGGAAGCTGCAATTTGGAGACCTGTCTTGCTGCTAATGAGGCTGTAATGATACTCGCTTTGCTGAAGGCTGCAGAGTGCACAGGGCTGTGCTCATGTAGGTGCAAAAACTGCTCCTAAAGCTCGAGATCTTCCTTTACAGGCTTTTAAGGGCAAGGACTAACAGACCCTCTTCCAGACAGGGCAACACAAGCACTTAAGGATGTCAAGATGATCCCAACTCCCCTCTTAAGCCTTCCTAGGAGATGGGACACCAGCCCCCATGCTGCAAATGATCTTCCTGGCATGCAAGTTGACAGGACTTGAGGAATGTGGCTCTTGGGAGACAGTGTAAAACAGCTGCTGTTCCTCTTCGCTGGAGACCTTTGCCCTGTGGTCAGCTCCAAGCATGAGACAACTACCAGCTTGTTGCAGATGCTTCCCGAGAAACTTGGCATATTGGGCCATTTGTGTGTGTTTTCTCTTGTCTTGTACGATATTAGTACATGTGTTAAACAGCTTCTCCAGTTCTGATCTTTGTCCTTTCCTCTCCTGTCTTCTCCATCCACGTTTTCAGCACGTTCACATGCCCAAGCTTTAAACTGAACGTAATTAATAGGCTTCCTGAAGGCAGCTGTAACCTGATCTCCTGATTCCTATCTCAGCAGCCTAATTTCTTATGGGTCCTTTTTCCTTTTCTCTGCAAGTCCGAGCAGAAAGTATGAATAAAATCTGAGCCTGGAAAAATGGGAAAGGGATGTAAATAGCCCAGGGTGGTATGAATGCCTAGAAAGCTGCTAACTTCTGGGCTTTGGATTCCAACCACAAAGAGATGAAACTGCTGCTGTCCTATGGACAACTATCTTGAACTCCGAAGTTTGCTGAGATGTTCTCCAGGTTTTCTGGCATTGTCCCCATGGAGTTGTCTGGATGTTATGTCTGTTCTGATTGCTAGAACCTAAAATAACCAAGTTAACCTGGAGTGAGGTGGAAGGGCCTTGGAGTGGAGGCCTAGTCTCTTTTCACCAAGGATCAGTAAGAGCTCTAAGTTATAGGGATTCACATTGCGCTTTGCTGAACCTGTCAGGACCGAAACCAAATAAAACCTGATTTTTTTTTGTTTGGAAAGCTCAAGTTATTTAAACTTTTGGTCTATCTGGGTCACAAGCAAAGCAGTAGTTTCACGCAAGGGCTGACTTCCTTGCTCATACTCTAAAAACTCTGGTGGGGAAGGTTAGAGAAGTTTCAGAATATTTCTGTAGCACAACATTTTTCCAGTGGAAAAACAACTTCCCCTCATTAAAATTCAATTAGTTTGGAGGCTCTGTGGCTCCCTGCACAGCCCTGGGAATGCCGCGTAGGTTTGACAAGGGGCCAAGGCAGGAGCCCAGGTTGTACGAGCTGAGTCTTGTGCAGAGCTGTTGTTACAAACAGGAGTTTACAAACGTGCAAAAGCGTCGGGACAGCCGCGCTGGGTTTGGGAAGTGGCGCCTGGCCCCGTGCTGTGCAGGAGAGCACGATGTGGAGAGGCAGCAAAGAGCCGTTTGCAGAGAGCAGAAGAAAAGAAATAGCCCGTGGTGCAAGATAAACACGTTCATTCTGTGTCCGGGCTGTAGTAAGCAGAGTTCCTGTGGATTTAGCAACACTGGAGGGATGTCAGAAGACATGTGAACGTATCTTGCTTTTTTTAAGAGAGATTAACTGTTTCTTTTGCTGTGTGGCTGTTTTTAATGTGTTTGGAAAGGAACTGGACTTTCTGCTGAAGGTTTTACCTATCAGCCATGACTGGGGGTCATTATTTGGTAGGCTTTGAAATGAGATTGCTCTGGGAAGATACATAAAACTCATCGTTGGCCTCAGTGGATGCCAATGATCTCCCCAGGACTTGCTCCTTATTCTCAGATGAGAATTGGGCTGGAATAATGCCCCTGCTTGGCAAAGCTTGGATGTGTTTAGCCAAAACCATGTGGCTCTGACCATTGACCAATGCGTTGCGTGTTCCAGGGCCCTGGGGTGGCACCTTGCAGAGGGTTTGTGTTCCCGATCTGCCCTTTTCCATAGCGTGGTCCTTGGGATTAGCAGTTCAGCACTTGGGGCTCAAGTTGTTCTGGTTTAGCATGTGTGGGGTGAAGTGAGGACCAGGTCATGGCTCCATTGCAGGGTTGCTGATGTTGACTTGCAAACCCAGAAGTGGTGACCAAAAAAGAAATCCCCAAATCTGCACTTGGAGGATCTTTTGTAGACAAAAAGTGCTGTTATAGCATCTGGGACAGCAAAATGTCACTGTGGGCTGGATTAGGTGAAAAGCCCCTTCGCAGAGGTGTTTTTGAGCGTACAATCCCTGCCTGGTTCCTGCAATAGCACGTGGCCCAGTCCTCTCTTTTGCTACTCCTTGTTGCTCAGTAAACTAGGTGGGCTGATGAAATGAAACTTGCCCAGGCCTTGCCAAAGTCCCAGGCGTGTAATGCTGTTCATATTTCTGCAGGAAATCCTGTATTTCCTGCTTTTCTCCTCATCTGTCTCCTGAAGACTCCTGGTGAGGCTGCAGTGCCCTACAGGCCCAGCTGACCCCCAAAGCTAGAGTGTTAAAATTGTTCTGTGGATGGTGGTGAAATTGCTGAGGAAACTGGTAAAAACTATGTGCTTAATTCAACTCCTTTTGGTTTATTTACAATTTTGTGAGGCTGTCCTGCAAGGTAAGTGGGGTTTTGAACATGTAGAAATGGGTAGTTTTGGAGTAGTCTCTGGTGTTTGCCTTGAGAAAAATGAAGTTGTTTTTCCTAACAACTGGTGCATATGAATATTGCTGTTTATTTGGTGCTTATTCTGATTAGCTTTCCTGGAAATGGAAGGAGCCAATTTTGTCCAACTAGATACCTTGAGTGCATCGCATTGGGCTCAGCTGATGCTGCAGCATTAAATGGTTTCTTCTGATTCTGCAAAACAAGGTGCAAAGATAGAGTCAAGGAGTGAAACTGATGGCTGAACAGAGGTGTTTGTGCTTGCCAGAGCTCGCTGGAAGGAAGAGGCAGGGAGCACGGCTGCATTTTGGATGGTGCTGAAAGGAGGGTGTTTTTATTCCTTTCCTGCCTTGCGTTTGGGGACACCAGTAGTGAAATCAAGTCATCAGAAGTGGCAGGAGGGCAGCTTGGCCGGGAAGGCCTGGGCAAGGTGCCCGTGGTGCTTTTAGGGCCATTGAACGTTTCAAGGTGTGACAAGACAAAGAAAATGGAGAAAATAGAAGAGAAAATAGAAGAAACTTCAGTGGCCTCAGCTGCAGCGTTGGTGCCGCTTGGGTGCCGTGCTTGGATCGAACTGCCAACTCCCTTTTAATCTTGTCCTTTTGTCCATGTAAACAGCTTTATCCTTAAGGTTGATAAGGCCGGGTTTAATTTCGCTATCGTCACGATTTCCCTCCCTCCCTTCCCATGCTCCTGGTTTTGGTGTTTTTAGCCCTGGGGATTGCTCTTATTTTAATGTTAGTGTGTAATTTTTCCCAGAAACTTTTGGCTTAGGAGAGTGGTTCAATGGCTTTAGCTTATTAAGTTGTGTGGAAATGATACCAAGGATCCTGCTTGTTATTGAAGACAGTTGAGGGCTCTACAAGCAGGGCTGCTGTTCCATAATCTGTTCTGTAGGATTGTGTTATATAGTGTCTATCTAACCTTGCAGGAAGATAGCCATAGAGGGGGACACTGGGCTGTGTTATTTGCAAAATTTGCTTTTTTTCAGTTCACAGGTACTGTGAGAGGCTCTGCTGTGAATTCCCCAATCCCCATTTAACTCCAAGCTTTCATCCCCAGGGAGATCTTGGGGAGTCCTCTTTGCAGGAGCCTCTTGTGCAAATAAAAACAGAGCAGGGACCACGCATGGAGTGTCCCGGAGCTCTTATTTATAGGAGCAGTGACAAATTCCCCAATCTGCCAAACCTATGTGCATTTGGTTAAGCACAGGGCTGCACCAGGCATGTTGGGCTTAGGATCTGGGCCTAGCCCAAGGCAGGAGAAAGGAAGCAGGCCGAGCTCTTGCATTAGGTTTTTGCTCAACCCTCCAAAAAAGCATCTTTGCCGATGAATCCGAGTTGTGCTAACCTGGATTTCCCTGTCGGGATGCGCTGGGGCCGCGTGCTCCGGGGTGGTTTTTCACTCCCTCGGCAGACGGCTGAATTAAGCTGATTTAGAGCCTGGCCGCTCGCGCCGCCGGCCCTGCCAGATCTGATGGCACCTCTGTCACTGCAGGGCCTTGCAGGGAGTGCAAGGAGAGGCGGCGCTGGACACGGCCAGTGCACATAGAGGGTGGAGAGGGTGGAAAAGAGAGTCCTGAGCTAGCTTGCTATAAAGATATCTGTAGCTTTCCACACTTTCCTAGTAATTGTTTTGTTGGCTTTCTCATCATTCCCTTGACTTTTGGGTTTTCCAAGGGGTCCTCTAGTGACGTGGAGACAAATGGATTAAATCACAGGCCTGGGCTCTTTGGGAATAGCCTAGGGAATGTGTGCATTCGCTGAGGGTTGTGCCTCTGGATGGCGCTGCGATTAATGATGGGGTTTGGGCTTTGTGCCCAGGTGCAAGCAATGCAGTCAGTCTCATCACAACCCCAAATGTGATATTGGGCTTCTGTTGCTGAGGTCTTGCGTACAGGATCGTTTTACCTAGGGACGTCATCTGGTTTTATCAGCATCTCTCTGAATGCACGGCCATAGAAAACAGGAGGGACAGGACTGCGTCCAGCCCCAGTGCTGGAAAACAGCTCACAAATTGCAATCTGTGCTCCAGGTAACCTGGTTTGAATCCAAAGGGGATACCTCCTTGTATGATCCAAAGGAGGAGCCCATATCAGTCAGCTTCCAGTAAGAGAAAATGCAGATTTGGAGGAAACATCACATTAATTGTTTGAGAATGTCTCACCTTGAGCTCTTGCTTTGCTGTTAATTTACTTGGTTGGTGTCAGTTTAGACAGCTGGGCTGCAGACAAGACTGATGACTGGGTCAGTGTCACCTGGAATGACAAGCATTATTAGTAATGATGACAAAAACCAAATATTAAGTGTTTTAGTCTTTATTTCTCAGTGATAAATTCCCTTTCATAAACTGTACAAGAAACGTCATGCTGGGTGTGTGGGGATAATTACTGCAGTTTGGTATTGAATGTCTCCTAGCCTAGGGTCATAGATAATGTGAGCAAAGATGTGTGTTTTTATTGTTGTTCAAACAGACCATAAAAAGACTTTTACTGGGACTTAACAGTTATGCAGTGCATCATCTATCTTTTAATATGGCCAAGTTATGCACCAGGCCTAGGAAGCTCTATAGTCTTTTTGTTTCTTGCTGTTTGCTTTGAGTCAAGCACCAGTGTTGCCGTGGGATCCACATGGACCTCAATAGGATCCAGGGATCCTGTCAGTCAGGGAAGGATTTGGGTCATTTAGGTGTTATCTTGGGTAAGAAGCTTCAAATCAATGCTTTGTGTGGAATTGTTTGTGGGTGCAGGTCCTTGCTTGAAGGACATGCTTGCAGATGAGCTTGTTGGCTTTCAATATATAATTGTCTTGGCCTGGATGTTGTCAATGCTGGAGGTATCAAACAGCACCCAGGGAGGTACTTGGCTGTGGGCTGTGCTTTGCAGGCAGGGACTGCTCCCTGCTCGAGCGCAGAACAAGGCGGTAGGTGCTTGAAAATGGAAAAAAAATTGTCCAAATGGGAGCAATTTCTTGTTGCGAGGTCTGTCCTGATGGCTGTTAGCAAAGCCTCATGAGTCCTTGCCTCGTTAGTGATGCCTGTGGGCTAATTTGTTTTAACCAACTTGCTGGTTTTGAGGGTGAGGTGGAAGGCAGAGGTGACTGTCAGCTGGAGGGTGCTGAGAAGCAGGGAGCAGGGAAGATGCTCCATGACCACCATCCTCTTGGGATGCTGCATGGTGGCCTCCTTGTCAGGCCAAAAGTCTGGAAAAAAGGGTCGGGCAGCCTCCAGTGCCTGTGTTTTCCCACCTAGACATTCCCTCTGCTGAATGGGGCTCCTGGGATAATTGGTACAAGCTGCTAGTAAGAAACTGGAGGAACCTCTGGAATACAGACCTCATCCTTCAACCCGATTGCTGGCCACCAAAGGGATTGCAGGGCTCGGGGAGCAAATTCCACATGTTTGCTCCTGACACTTACCTGGCAGAGCTCTCCATTGAAATGCTGGCACGGGCCGGCTCGTTGTGTTTGATGGATGCTGCTCACCGTGTGTCGTTCCTCTTGGAGCTGATGGTTTCATGTGGAGTTCGCTTTTCCCTGCTAAATAGCGGCAGGGAGGAGGAGCGGGCTGGGAGACGCTCCGCTTTGTTCCATGGAAACTCTGAGGTGAAGACGCCGATGGCTGAGCCCAGACAGGGTGATGTCATGCTGGAAACCTGCTCCTCTCCCATGACAGCGCGCCAGGACTTACAGAGGCTTTTGGAAAGGGATGTCGTTCCGGAGGGGCACCGGGAGCAAAGAGGCACTGCAAAGGGACTGGGAATGTGGTAGGAAAATACTGGAGAGGAGACAAAATTGGGACGTGCTTGGGAAGCGCGTTTGGAAAGGTGATTTATTTCCCTCGGTTTAAACAAGGGAGGAAGGCGAATGCTCATGCTCCTGCGGGTAAGTTTTCAGCTGGACGTCATTGGCAGCATCCCTGTGCAATGTGTAAAAGGGATCATTGAGAGCAGCAGGAGCAATAGTGTGTCGGGGGACCCAGGCCCTGGATATTTTCCTTTCCCCGCTAATTTGGGAAGCTTCATCAATGCACGGGGTCACACATGCTACTCTGATTTGCATAGAAGTGCATTGGTGGAGCAAAAGTCTGTGGACAGGAATAAATCTGCTTTCTTCCCTTACATTAAAAAGAACCTGTTTTTTTTTTTCCTCATTTTGGCAGCAGCTTGTTATAGGAAATCAGACTTATCCAACCCAAACTCCAGGCAGAAACACTGGGAAGGGTTGAGGCAAAAGCAGCGAGCGATTAATTTGGGCAGGCAGCTCAGACAGGGCGGTGAGCTCGTGTCCTCAGTGCTCCAAGTGAAGTTTCAGTAAAATTGAGGGACTTGTTGTTTTATTGCCTTGGCAGGACACTTCTTGAGCTCTATCCTGCCTCTAGGCCAGGTTTTAGTGCACATCACCTCTCCTTGCAGCAAGGACAGGGTGAAAACCTCAGGTTGAAGCCCAGCAGAGAGAACTTGTCCTATCTAGAAGCCTCTTAGTTGACTGCGTTCAACCCTTTCCCTTGTGCTTTAGGTATGAACAAATGAAACGCATGTTCCTCGCAAATAGAGAGGCTTTTTTTATGATTTTTTGGAGGCAGTCTGGGCTGCTTGCCAAAGCCCAAAGGAAAATCCGAGCCCGCTCCAGACATCCCCAGTGTGCAGGTGTACTCGGCTGTCAGAGCTGAGCGGGATTGAATGTATATGTTCACAATAAATACATCACCCTGGGGACAGGAGCTGGAAGCGGGTATTCCTAATGAGTTGTGCAGAGTGTTGGATGGGCTTTGTGTGTTTGTGTGTGTATTTTTCTCTTCCCTCCAAGAACATGGAAAAAAGTCTCTAAGCGTGGACTCATTGTTCTGCACACGTAGCCACGGGCCGGCCCTGGCTCCGGAGCTCGAGGCTCTGTGAACAAACAGTGCTCTGGCCACTGAAGCAAAGTGTGTGTGTGCAGGGGAGGGAATCTGTGGTGAAAATTACATTTGTTCACTGTTCTTTTCTCTGCAATGCCTGTGAACACAGCAGGGCTTTCCTGGTGCTCCGATGCCTAGCACAAATTTGTCTTTTTTACCCTCTTAAAGCTTTGCTTCTCAGAATATCAAGCTGCATTATGATACTTAGTCCCTGCTAGCCATGCCAATCACATTGCATTAATTCCTCTTTCTTAATGAGTTGTGGTCGCATCAGCGTGTTTCTAGGCTGAGCTTTGCATCTTCAGGCCGTAGGGCGTGCAAAGCCAGGCTCTATTTTGGGGTAAAAAGCTGGGGTAGTGCCCACTGGTTTTGTCATGGAAGCTCAAGAGGTTTTTATGTTTAAACACAAGACTTGAAAGTAGAATTAGAGGAGAGAGCCTTTCACAGAGGAAGGAAAGAAGGAAAATGGTCTTTTGTGGATATCAGTGCTCTTGAAATGTGATCACAGAAGGAGTTTGGAGCAGGGAGGTCTGTGAGGTCTGTGAACACTGGGGCAGACCCTCTAGTTTCCTAGGGGAAGAAGGCAGTGGGAATGAGGGCTGTGTCCATGTGCCCATTAGCTCCATTTTCAGCTTTCCTGTACAGCGCTCCCTGGATTTGCAGAAGTGCTGGGAAGTTGCCCTGGGAAACTACACAAAAATCCTTCTCTGGTGGTCCCAGCAGATGTGTCCCGCTCGCTGCTCCATGGTTTGGTGATGGTTGCCTTCCAAATGCAGGAAAATTCTTTTGCGACCAAAATTTGGTGTTAGGTTTAAATTCTGAGCGTGTCAGCAGATATCCCCATGGCTCAACATGCAGTCCCACTTAACCTGAGATAACTTTGGCAGCCAGGTCTGTTTTTCCCCATTTAATCCATAAAACCTGGATTCTGTATTTACCTCCTGGGGCAGGAAACATTCCAAGAACTGATTAAAAGCCTCTGTGTATATGAAGCTGCTGTGAGGTCAAGGATGATAACTTGAGGTGGATCTCTGGATTGTGCATTGCCAGCTTAGTTGCTTTTCCTTCTCTTATAGCAGAGGTTTGAATTGTCCTTATAGCAGAGGTGCAAATTGTCCAGCAATCTATTCCGAGAGCTCACACCTTGCACGTAAGGTATGATTTCTCCTTTTTTTCCCAAGGACAAGAGCATATTAAAAATAGCTAATGTTATCTCCACGCTCCCCCAGTGTTTTTTGAGCTTCGTTCCCTGCTTTTCCTACCTCTACTCTTTCCCTTCTCGCTTTCCTTCATCGCCAGGTGTGGGGATGAATCCCAGGGCTTTTTGGGATCACCGCCTCCCGAGCAGATGCTGTTACCCTGTTTGCACAGGGCTGAGGGAGGCACGAATCAGGCTGGCTCGGTGCAGCCCCAGCATCGGAGCCGGGGCCAGCAGCTTCACTAAATGTACTACATATTTTCCATGGTGTGAGAGTCCTGCTCACAATACGCCCGCAGAGCCAGCTTTGTGTGGGCGGTGCAGCGAGCAGGATCTAATCTTGTTCCCAATTTTCCATGGACTAAAGGGAAATAAATCACTGGAGCCAGGAAACGGCAGCTTTGGGGGCAAAGAAGGAAGATGCAGAAGAGCCACGTGGGGATGCAGCGCAGCTTGTCGTGAGGGGGGGGGTCTGGTTTTTAAACTATCCCGTATGCTTTGCACATATGTCATTGAAAAATAACTTCTATGGGGGAAAAGGCAGCTTTTTTGCTTGGCTGTTAGTGGATTATTTGGGTTGGATGAAGGAGGGGAACTTGGAGCAGAGTAAGCGGAGCTGGTAACACGGTGACATAAGGAGATGAAGGCAAATGGAGGGAATGCAACGCTGGATGGAACGGTAAGGAAAATATGGAATGGTAAGGAAAATATGAAACTTGAGTATGTGGTCAGGCCTGTGCGCCCACAAGAAGGCGGCTGGAGGCTGGGCAGCCTCGGGCTCTGTAATTTGGGCTTGCGCTGGGTTTTTGGAGGCTGTGCTGCGCTCCATAGGGCTGCAGCTCCTCTCCGCTGGAAACCCTGCAATTTCCTGCTGTCAGGACAGAAATGGAGCCTGGATGAAGCTGCGGGTCAGAACTGATGCCCTCAGCAGATTTGTGCAGCTAGGGAAGACCAGCCCCTGGGGAAGCAGAATTTGAGGATTCCCCATAGCCTTGGTTGCTTTCTACAGAGCTGGAGCTGCAGAAGGCTCCTGCTGGGATGGGAAGCTCTTGCTTGGCATCTAACCCCAGATATCCCCATGACATCAGCCTAATGGGAGATGGGGAGGGCCCTGCTGAGCTCACCCCCACGTCAAGGAAGGCAGGGAACCAACATGGATAATAAGAAACCGTGTTAAGTTGATGACGGAGGAGCAGGAATCAAATAAAACCTATCCAGGAATAAAATAAATCTACCCTAGACTTGTCCTAAGGAGAACCAGTGCCGAACACAATTAGTCACAGGGCTGTGTGGCCGAGGACTGAGATGGATCTGCTGTCAGAGACAGCAGCTTGTGGTGATGGATCCCCACAGGGACCTGGATGTCCTGCGGGGTCAAATTGTGGGACTCGCCTTGAGCTGAAGTGGGATTCGGTGGCTCTTGTCCATTTGCCTCCAAAGCTGGTTCTGTGGGTTTATCAAGGCAACAATCCTAGGGCCCAAACCCAGTAGTCTGTGAAAAAGGGACATGCAAGAGGCTCCCTAGGTGCTCTTAAAATCCTCACAGCCTTTGCTGGGGGTTCAGCGCAGCGTTATCTGCAATACACCGGTCCCAGGAACAAGGAGCTTATTTCAACGTCGCTCATTGTTCCATCTCCTCCGTCCCTCTCAGCTTTATTAACTGCCACTTAGAGCCTCGGCAGATGACAGACAATGACATCCATTCATTTGGCCCATTCATTTCTCAGAGGCCGAGGCTGGGCTCTCTTTCTTTTCCCCTTTTAATTTCCATGCTGGACAGTAGAAGGTCAGGCACAAACTGTCCTCCCTTTATGTAAATGCCTCCTACAACGTGCAGGCCATCGGATATGGTAGCTTTTAAGCAGGGCTTAATCCGAGCCTGGTAGGGTTTGTACTGGGGTTGTCCAGGCGGGATTGGGACCCTGTGTTCAGGGCACCCATAAAGCAGGTGACATCTCTGCTTGTCCTAATGGTTGTCACTGCTGGACACGTGGTCCATGGCACGTGGCTGCAGTGCCCAGCATCTCTCCTAGGTACCATGAAAACAAAACCCATCCCTGCCTTGCTATGAAGTTACTCTTAACTGGTGTTATTGTTATAAATCTGTAGGGATTAGGCCTCTTAAAACAAAGCTTAAAAAGCTGTGAAGTCAGCAATACAATTTTTAAGTAGTCTGAAGGTGCTTTAGAAGATACCATGTGTATTTACATTATTCTTGGTTAATAATTGTGATCTGGAAAAAGAAATGGCTGTGGTGGTCCTAGCTAAAAGTTTATAGTAAGGCTGAGGGTTCAGACAGTGACAGTGGAGCACAAGTGATTGCAGGGCTGCTATTTTGAGACACCAATGCTGTAATTTGTCTGTGTGGAACATGCTGTAGGTGCTGATTTTACGCTACCAAATGAAGAGTTTGAGGGCAGAAATCATAGAGCAGCGAGCTGCTGTGCAGCCATGTAGGAAAAACAACTTCAGGGGTTTGATCTTCGTGTGCTTGCTGGAAAGCCAGTAATAATTAGTTATTACCCATCTGCAGATGGGTAAATCAGTCCCAGTGGCTCATTTGAGGATACCTGGATGCTCATGTCAGATGTGGCCATGGCCAGCACGTGGTGACGGCTCCTGTTCTACGCTGTGTTGGGTCGTGTTCATGAGAGCTGCTAGGAGAGCTCTCTGGGAGCTGGCTAGAGGCTTGGTTTTCTTCTCTCTCTTTCATGTTCCTGACAAATTGAGGAGGAGAGGGTATTTGCTATGTATAGGCAGGCAGCAAGAACCACTTATTTTGTGGTGCTTCAGCTCATCTCTTTGGTGCTGGATTTGGGAATTTTAGAGATGCCTTGAGGTTAAAAAAAAAAAAAAAAAAGTCTTTCCACGAGTGCTGGATTTAGTCAAGTCTGGATTCCTTCTAATTTGTGTCTTGTGGTTGCCTAAAGCCCATCCTATGGTCGGAACACGAAGGAGATGTCATCTTGTTGTGGATGCTTCGCTCCGCAATAAGATGCGACCTCACCCTGCAGAGTCTCCCTTCAGACATTGAACTTGCATGGGGGCTTTCTTATACCTGGCTGCCTCTTTCCATGACATTTATAGGGATTTAATTATCTTGAGCCTTTTTCCTCTGTCAAATTTGCTTGCAATCAGCTCTCGGATGCAGAAGTTATCGGGGCAGACACGCACACCTGTAGCTGCACACACATCACGCATGGTTGGCTTTCCAGGGAAACCAGCCAAAAAATGCACTGCTGTCCTAATGGGTTGTTAGAGGAGAAGACTTCCTTGTGCTTTAGAGTATAAAGCTTCCTGTTAAATCACTCTCTGGCGTTTCTGGTGCGTGTAAATGAGGTGAATTTTGAGTTGCTAGAAATATGTTGGCATAGATGGATGGGAGGATGGATTTTCTTTAGCAAGGTTGTTTCTCTCTAGCCTACCTGTTTGCCATGAATACAACACATGTACACTGAATTTTTTCTCTACGTAGGAGTGTTTTAAGGAGAGCCACCTAGCTTCTGTGTGGTTCTTCATGCTGGCAAAAATGCAAGAAGAGATTATTTCTTCCAGCCAAACCTGGTTTGTAGCATGGCCTAGGTGGATCATGTTGGGCAATTTTCTATCCCATAACTAGTAGAAACTCTTGGGCCTTCTGTGACTCAACCCCAGGAAGCCAAAGGGCTGTTGGTTTCATGTAGAGTTGGAGCTGAAGGAAAATGGCCTGCAGGGAGCAGAACCAGCCTCAGAGCTTGGCCTTGCATCTGCCCCAGGTGCTAGATGTCTCATAATATTATAACAGGCAAAATCAACCTCAGTCCTGTGGCTTCACCTGGTCATCTATACTTCTTTATGAGCAAGGGTAGGACGTGTATATGGGCACCTACATGTGTCTGTCCAAATGTGGACATTTGTGAACGTGTCTATTGTAAGTAACTTAACATGCAGCTGCTCCTTTAGGGAGAAAATATTTACTTCAGTGCGATGAAATTTGAACTAGAAGTCCTGCAGTTTAATGAAAACGTGTGGCTTGGATTCCATGTTCTTCCCATATGTTTCTAATTTGTTGGGGAGTTTCAGACATCTGCCTAGAACATACGATTAACACACAAAGAAAAAAATTCAGAAATGCTCATTTTGCAAATAGAAATACTACCTTTACAATAGGAAAATGAAATTTGAGAGCAATATCCTCTCTTTATTGGGGTGGAGTGAAACTGTCGGGGCTCTCTTTGTTTCTTTGCCTTTAAAAAGGACTGAGCTATGTGGTGGTGTTCTTTTCTTCTTTGAAATAGTTGTAGAAACCTCCCCGTACGAGCTCTGCCCACACTGCTGCAGTGAAGTGAATGTAACACAGGGCTTGTCCAGCCCATGTGGACGGGGGTCCCATCTCCAAGCTGTAGAGCTGGAGGAAGTCACTTGATAATGGCAGTGCTTCCCGTGTCCCAAAATTAGTTTTATTCATAAAAATTCTACATACAGAAATGATGGTTTCTTTAAAAGACACAAATATGTCTCAAGCTCTTCTCCACCAGTCTCTATTTTCAATGTTATTTGTTAGAGGAAAGTAAAATCACTGAGCGTTCCTGCAAAGCACATTTCTGCACCAACATGGCAGTATCTGCATTGGAGCCTCGCTGCTTGCTGCTTGGCCTCCTGCCAAGGCCACCTGCTTCCCAAGTTGTCCCTTTCTTGAGGTTTCTTCCTCTCTATTTTGCCTGCCTTACATTCCTGGGTCATAATTAAAGGGCAGGGTGCTGATTGGCCTTATCAGGGTCCTTCTCACCCATTTGACATCTGCTCTGGGGCTGGTGGGATGGGACTTCTATTGCAGGTAGCGCCTGCATGCGGTGACGTCCCCATTGAGGATCTCGCCTTGTAGCTCCTTGGCGTGGGGTTGCACGAGGTGAAATGCAGTCGCCTGCAAACGTGAAGCAACCCTGGAGCTTTTCAGGTCCTTTAAAGCGGCGATTAGACCCTTCTTCTGGAAGGCTGGAAGCTTCAATTAGGCCGCGTGCCAGGGGATGAATCAGCACCAGAATCGGCTCCTGCCCCAAAGGGCACCTAGTGTGAGGCAGGTGGAGAAGACTCATGTCTTGTGGGGTGAAAAGATGCCTCGCCTTTGGGACAAGGCCCAGGGAAGCCAATTTTTTTTATTAAAAACCAAGATGCTTCTCCATTCCTCTTCTCAAGGCATTCCAGTGTCTGGGGGCTTGGGAGCTGTAGGTAGAGCAGCCGCGTGGGATCGGAGGGACGCGAGGTCTGATGAGGAGCCTATGGAAAGTTGCATGAATTATGTGCGTGTAATTAGGAATGATTAATGGACTTGACAAACTCAGCCATTTGGAAAAAGGGAGGAAAATCCTTCAGCCATTACAAATAGGAAATTCTCTGGAATGGCGGCTGGGCCTGTCCGCCGCCTGTAAAGCACTGTTGTGTAAATAATCCATACTGCTGATTAATACTTTGTGTATATTGTCCTTGGGAATTAGGCCCGCGCTGTCATACAAGCGGGAATGGGCTTTGGCATGAGCCGCGGCTCCGCTCCGGCCTCATCGCGGAGGAGGCCGAGCCTGCAGCTCCACTGCTGACCCGGGAATTGTCCCATCCAGGGGACATTCCTGTGTCACACAGGTCTGGGATGTGAGGTTGGAGTGGGGGGGAAAGGAGCTACTCAGGAATGAGAATCTCTCCTTCTGCCGATGGCTCAAGCCCTTTGACGGGTGTTTGGGTTTTGGCGGAGCGGAGACTTCTTCAGGGGAACTTTCCAAAATTAGAAGAGCCATCTGGTTTCTGTTTGTGCAGAAGAGCATGGCTCACTTAATCCAGCAAGGAGGTGGTTGTCAAAGCACTTGTAACTTGTGTTGAGGGTTATGCTGGTGTAGACCTGACACGGCCAGAGCCCTGACACACTTGGTCTGTGCAAGTGTAGACGAAATGGAGCCCCTTGCTCCAGAAAGGCTGTTTTAGGGAAATATGGCCACGTGGAGCCCAGCTGTGGGCTGCTAAGCATGGAGGAAGCCCATAGAGGCATTGCCCGAGCCCCAGGTCTCATATTTTCACACCTGGGAAGGGCGCTGTGGGCTGCCTGAAGAGCTGTTCTAGTTTTAATGCAACCTCAGAAGGGTAACGGGGTCGACTGGAGATGGGGATGTGGAATTAGGTGCAGGATCACATGTGTTGAAGAGAGTTGTTGAGGGACAACTGAGGGACTGTTGTTGGCTCTTACAGAAGGATTTTGCTTGGGGCCCTGTTGGGTTTCAGGGAAACTTCTGTCCCTTCTGTACATAGTTAAACATGGCTTTTCTGAAGAGAAAATCAGCAGAGGTTCCTACCCTAGTGCTCGGAGCCTTGGGTTTATCCAAGCCGCCAAGGCAAGCAGACTCATAATTCCTTGTGAGTTAAGACTCGTTTTTTTGGAGCTGTTTTTCCAACTATTCTCATTTGATTTCATTCTGGAGATTATTTGGAAGCTCAAAGGGTGTCGTTTAGGTCCCAGTTTCTCTACCTGAGGTCCAGGAGCTGTTGTTGAGTTGGTCTCCTGCAATGGCAGTGAGAAGGGCTAGGGCAGCAGGCAAGCAGGCCTCTCGAGGTGGCAAGGGCCGTGGACAAGGCCGTGCCTTGCATCTGTTGCTTGAGTTTGGCTTCTTTTCTGGAACAACTAGTTTTAACTGAAGGATGTTTGGATGATGCCACTACAGGCCCTTTCTGAGACAGGGATTATGATTTTTGGAGACTCTAGTGGCTGGGATTTCAAAGCTTTCACTTCATCATAGGCCCTCATTGAACTTCTGCCACTCTTCAGCCACCTGACTGGAGTTTGTAGAAGCACCAAGGTTTTATGTCACCATAAAAGAAAACACAGCAGCATCCCAGTTGCTTCGGATAACTTTTATGATCTCGTTGCAGCTGGACTGGGCCTGTGGTTATTCACTCTAAATGTGGGAGTTTAAAAAAGACACGTCAAGCAGTATTTATTTTTATTGATGGTCAGAGTCTCTAAGACTTCTGCTGTAACACACTAAAACAACAGTCCAGTTAATTATTAGTGCGTTGCGGTGAGAGCCCCAAAGAATGTCAGTATTTATGGAGCTGCTGCCAAGGCCGGATGAAGTCACCGCGCGCGTCCTCGCCAGCTGTTTGTTTTGTTGAACCACAGCAGTTTCTCCGAGTTACTCAAGTTGATGTCATTGGAAGCGATGTGACATTTTTGTGCACACGTATAGAATAAGTGTTAAAAAATGCTCCAGAAAAGCGTTTCCAGTCTGGTCTGGGAGTTGAATTTGAGCGGCCTGGTGGAACTTAATCCATAATGCAAGTGAGTCATCCGGCAGAAATGGCTTTACCATAAACGTCAAACAAATTCTTGCTGGTCGTGACAGTTAGCACTTACATCTGTTTGGTGGAACAAATAAAACCTCACAGTTCACAATTGTTTTCCTAAATGTGCTCTCCTACCTCTTCCTTTTCATTGAAATTTTCATGAATAAAGGTCAAAATGGGATTCATTTTGTTTTTTTGATAGAACTTTTAGAGAATTAACTAAGTTATTTTTCAGACAAAACTGGCTTTTTTCTCCCCCTTGCTTCAGATTTTTGTTAAAATGGGAAAGTGGAGTAGTCTCTCGTGTGCTGTGAAGTACTCTGGTTATTGAAGCGTTGCATGTGAAATACTCCAGTTTGGGCTCTAGATCTGTCCCAGTTGCAAGAGAATCTGCACTGAGAAGGTTGTGGCTCCAGCTGCAATTGAGTCTTGAGTTTCTTGGGATAACACTCCAGGGAACCATTTGCAAAGTTGAGGAACTCCATGGCATTTAGGGCCGGGTTGATCCTAGCAGAAGCCTTGGGAGACTCTTCCGCAAGGTCCGAGCTCCTGGCCGTGTCCCACATGCTGTCCATACTCCATGGATGGACTATATCAGGTCTCAGTGCTCTCCTGAGCCTCCCATGTGTCCAGGTACCATCAGCACATTAATGTCCCTAAAGATGATGCTGGTGGTACGTGCCATGCTTTTTCTTTTAAAGCCCTTCTGATGCATTTACTCAATTCCTCCTTGGCTTTTGTGGCTTTACATGAAAATAGGTCTTAAAAACCTAAATTACTTGGCCGGTAAATCTTCAAACTTTTGACCTTGGTGCAATTGCACATTATAGGTCTTGCAGAGGCTGTGTGTAAGGTCTGTAGGTGTGTGGGGAGCATGAGGGCACGAACTAGGGCTGGGGGTGGCTGTTGGGGCAATATTTATTAGCAGCAACACACTTGAGAGGCCACAAAGGCTCGCAAGCCTCCCAGCACAGCTTGCTTTATTTCAAGTCAGGTTTTTAAATCAAAGGAACGGGAGATCTTGACAGCAGAGCTTTGTGCATCCTTTGTGAGGTGCAGATAGTGGGGCTTTTTATTGCCGGCTAAATTAGCCCGTTTTATTGTTTTGCACTGAAGGATGAGGTCAGTTGACCAGGAATCTTGCTAACAAGGTTTCACTCCTGTCTTCCTTTTATAAGTATTTAAACAGGGTAGGCCCCGGTGCCCGGCAGTTGCTGTTAATGAAACAAGGATGAATGGTCGAGCAGTCCTTGGAGTCTCTCCCCCTTCCCCTGCCATCAAACCACTCACCCCATCTCAGTGTTCATGAGCTCAGATGATTCCTAGGGCTCTCATTCCTCCCAAATCGTTGATTTTTCCTGTCTGGTTTTATGTGCTTCCACATTGTTGGAGCAGCAAGAGTGATGGGCAGGGTGATGGATGGGCTTTGAAAAGGAAATTGGAAAATGACCCTGAGCATTGAGCTGGGATTTCTTCCCATGCGCAGCTCAGGAGCTGCAGTCAGCTGAGACGAAAAGCAAACTCAGCGGTAAAGAATTCTGTTCCGCTTAACCTTTTGCACCACATTTAGCCTACGTGCCTTTCTTGGCTTTATCTGCTCCTCGAGGAAACAGAATTTTAGTCCTCGTTACTTATAGGATGCAGACTATCGGCGCTGCTTGAGGTGTAAATCCAGGCTTATCAGGGAGAAAAAGCTTTCCGCCTTCCTGCCTTGCCTCTTTGAGACAAGGGTCGGGTCTACTTTGTGGCTGTTTTATTTCAGCTTATCCCGGGGGTGCAGGAGACTCCCCAAAGCTTGATGGAAAGAGGGAAGTTACAGCCACAAAGCCAAGAGAAAGACATCAGTGGCTCAGGTCAGTTGGTGATGGACAGAAGTAATTGAGAACTTGTCCTGGGAAATAGGAGCTAAACAGATATTCCCGTTATTCTAGCCAGGTAACCATTCTGGCTCTGTTCCATTACTTGTCTCACTATTGGTGTGGCAAAAACTCAGTGAGAAAAATACCTGGTGTTTTTGGATCGTTTTCCCAGTGTTGCATCCCTGTTTTCAGTGATTAGATGGAAAAACTGTATGACAGTAATGACAAAAGTGATTTCCTCAAAATAATTGAGAAGAGGAATGAAAGTCATTTTCTGATGTAAGATAGTAATTGGAGACCTGTTTGCAGACGTTCCTGTTAGTCTTTAAAAGGTTAGTCGCAGGAAATCATGACTAACAAGCTAAAACCAAGACTTGGTTTTGGGATAACTCTCAGAGTGTTTGAAAGCTGCCCAGATACTGCAGGGAAAGGATGAAAAGAAGCAACTGGGACAGGATGGCCCTGGGATCATGCAGCTCCTCGCAGCCCTTTCTCCCTTGTGGGTTGCTGCCATTGGGGTAAATGTCTCATTTTGGGGGTGCAAGGGGTGCTGTGGTGGGTGTCCAGATGGCAGCAGTGGCTCGGAGGGCTGAATTCCTCCTGCTCCGGCTGCTCCCGCGGGTGCTGCACTTGCAAGCACGAAAGCAGAGCCCGTTGGTTCAAAAATACACTTTGGTTTTCCATGGGGCTTTTAGACATTTTGGCCAGACTCCATTGTGAGCTTCTGGTTCCTATTACATGCCCAAGTCATCCTCCCAGTTTTGCTGTAATGCTGCTTTTTTCTTTTTTTTTTTCTTTTTCCTTGATGCCTTAGCAATACTTTTCTATTATTAAATGAGACTTTTTTTTCCCCAATTAAAGCATCGGCCCTAATAATCCAAGCAGCAAAGCCTTATGTAACCGTCTACTGGATAAACTGTGTTTTGGCGTAAAGGTTGAGCAGTGCTGTGGTTCTTGAGAAAACTCAACAGGAATTTTGAGCTGATGTCTGGACTAGGGCTGCGCTGTGCTTAGTTTGTTGTGCATCAAGTGGTCCTTGGGCAGCCACAGCAGTCTCACTGTGCACCTGGTTTTCTAGAAACCACTTGCAATTTTCTTTTGCTGAACTTCTTATCGGGCTCGTTTCTAAGTTTGGCACCAGCCACGGGTGGGAAGTTGAGGATGAGCAAGAGATTGAAGCTTGAAGCCCCTGGGACCTCTGCCCTCGTCCCCGTGTTGTCCGGGGCTGTCGGCGCTGCCGGGTCGGCAGGGCTGGGCTGAGCCTGGCCAGGGCTGCATGGTGCTGACCGCTCTCCAGATAGGATTATCCCTTGGGAAGGTGCAGCTGGGATGCAGGGTGGCCAGTGCTAAGTGGCTGCTTGACACGATCCCGGGGCCCGTGCAGCTGCCTTAGCTCAGGCGCAGTT
The DNA here is from genome assembly GCA_032353885.1 of Nothura maculosa. NCBI lineage: Eukaryota > Metazoa > Chordata > Aves > Tinamiformes > Tinamidae > Nothura > Nothura maculosa. Next base: position 2,667,177 of record JAUBOD010001040.1, on the reverse strand, counting down.
TTGAGCAGCTCCCTAATCTGCCTTTAACTTATCCATGTCATTTTACGCCCTCGTAGCAGTCTCCCTTACGCGTTTCCTTGCCTTGCAGGGCGACATCCAGCAGCTCCTGATCGTGGCGGACCCCAGGGCGGCGCACGACTACTGCGAGCACTACAGCCCCGACTGCGACACCGCCGTCCCCGACTCGCCCCAGTCCCAGGACCCCAACCAGGATGAATACGTGAGTGGGGAGCGCCCTGGGAAGCGGAGGGGTGGCAAGGAAGGCTGCTGTGCATCAGCACGCCGGGCTCCACAGTGCAGGCTCTTCTGCTCCGCTTCCCTGCAGATCATCCATAAGTCATCTGCCCATCTCTGCGTTATCGCCCCGCAGTTACCAGCATCATTTGGATAACAAAATCAATGGGAGCGCTCAAGTTGAAACTTTGCCTTTTTCTTTCTCCCTCTCTTCTGGTCTATTGACCTCAATAGTTTTTCTTCCTCCATGAATTGGAAGCCGTGCAGCCAGCGTGGGTGCCAGGAAGCAGTGCTGATGTAAAGCTTGGTTTTAGGGCTTGCAGGGTCTCATCTCAGCTCTGCTGCTGCCCTGGGTTTTCCCTTAGGAGTTTTGCTTGTTTCTGCACTGTTCCCAGTCCCTAAAGGGAATATCAGCGTGCAGCCCCAAGGCCATCAGCCAGTGCAGCCTGAGCTGCGGTGGAAAAGCTGCCACCTTTCCCCTCCTGGTGACATAATGTACAAGACTGGCCTTTGTTTCTAAATTTGAATTTCTATTATTACCCATTTGGAAAGATTAAGAATTTCTTTCTTTGTTACTATTTGAAAAAAAGAAGAATGGCAAGAGGGGTCCCATTTGCCTCTGCACTTGCTGTTTATATTTCATTTTGACAGGAATGCTGCAAGCTAATATATTCCCCTATATAAACTGTCAGCATTTACTGCTGCACTGCATTAGACTTGAGCCAAAGATGTTTTATTTTTTACATCCAGTGCTCTGCCCCTGTCTTGCTTCTGCAGCTAATTAGAGATGTCTGAATGGGGCTGATTGCCAGCTGACTCCTTGCATCCATCACTTGGAATTTGCACTTTTTTTTCCAAGGGTCTCAGGCTTGCTCACAGGAACTGAACTGTCTGGCATCCTCGGGCGCTTCTGAATCTTGGCTACTCTCAGTGTCTGATTTGCAGGCGCAGGCTGCTCTACCTTTTGGCTGGCCTTGTACCTGAGAGCTTCTGGGGAGTCCTTGGGAATCAGTGGGGCACTGAACCTGCTTCTTTTGGGGCAATTTTGGGTCTAAATTTAAAAAAAAAAACACCTATAACTTGAGAGACTTTTGGGTTGATGTCTGTAAGGGCTGCTGCATTGCAGCTGGGTTGCTTTGATTCAGAGCAAGGCAGCCCCGGGGAAAAGCTCTAATGCCTCCACCAGCCTCTGCAGAAACAAAAAATAAGTAAAATAAAATAGACTCTGACACGGTCAAAATACAGAGGAGTAGGAAAGTAAAGCTCCTCTTTGGGAGCCAACAAGGGCTGGCTTGTCTCTGCGCTGCTCCATGGGGCTCCGAGCAGGAATAACTCCCGTGTGCCGGCATCTCCTGCCAGGGAAACCAGCGACCTGGCGGGGGAATGTGCTGTGCCCGGCTGCGACCAAATGGTTGGTTTGTGCTTCATTTTGAAGAATGACTGATGCCTTGTGGAAAACTCGGAAAACATCTTGTTTTTGAAGGCATTGCATCGATCGGAAGTCACACATGTGCTATTATTATGGTTGCATGAATGAAAATAGCAGAGCTGCTTCTTGGAGCGACTGCATAGTCTACGGTTTCTCATCCTCTCTCTGAATATGCAAGATGTGATGAAGAAAGTCTAAAAAAAATCACTTTTTGTTTAATAAAAATTGGAAAAAATTCTCTTGTGTTATCCTGAATTGGGATGCTGGATATTTGCCTCCTATTCTTGTGTTCTCGTTGCAGTACACGGATGGGGAGGGAGAAAGCGACACTTACTACTACGAGTACCCCTACTATGAGGATGTGGATGAAGCTGTCAAGCCAGAAGCACCCACCACCAAACCTGGCCCCGTGGAGGCAGCCGCGGGAGAGGGACCCGAGATCAAAGAGGTACCAACGTGGATTCCTCCTGGGAATGTGGTTAATGCATTGTCCTTACAGAGCAATTGATGGGGGAGTTGGGGAGGAGATGCAGACACTTCTTAGTTTGCCTGATTCTGTCATTTCAACCCCGTTTTTGCCATAGGACTACCCTGCACCCACACAGTCACCTGATGAAGAAGCCCCCGGTAAGGAGACAAAGAAGGAGCGCGAGGTGGACGACCCCATCGTGGACGAGTACAACTATGAGACCATCAACGAGGAGTATTTCACACCTCCGCCTTACGAGGACATCAACTACAACGAGGAGCTGGATCCCCAGGGCGGCCTTACGGAAAACGCGGTTGAAGCAGAGCTCCCCACTGGCACTGTCATCACCTACAATGACACCGAGGTGATTCTCAATGCATTTTATTTGATATTTCATAACCCTTGGAGAAAGGAGTTGTGGTGTGTGTGTGGTAAAGCTTTAAGAGCCTTGGGCAACTGTTGGAATAGGGAGGTCCTTGTGAAATATTATGACTCCAGGCCATGTTTCAGGGCATGGACTTGGAGATATGTAGAATTTGGTTGAGGATTATCCTACTGGAGAAACGTGTTCTTACTGACATCAGTGTTTCCTGCAAGGAAAACAATTTGGCAAAAAAAAAATCGTGTTACACTTGTGAATATTCTACCCTTAGACTAGTCTGGGTTTTCCTTTTTAATATTGGTGCTCAAATATATGAACATTGGCCACATTCTCAAATCCAACTGCAATAAATTTCCATGCACCTGGGTGTGTATCTTGCCATGCAAGAGAATGACTTTGTGCTAGACAAGGAATAATTTTGTCGCCCAAGATTATGAGCAAGTGGAGTCACTAGTGAGATAATATTTTCTGAGTGTCAATAGTGGGGATAATATTTCCTGAGAGGTTTGTTTGGACTTGGCAGCTTTGTGCTTGTATATTAATAATTTAGTTATGGGCCTGTCAAAAATGAAGCTTTTCTGGGAATCGATGAAGGGTGGCAGAAGAGGCACCAGAAGCCAGCCAGAACAACTGGAGCTGGACCAGAAAGCTTGAATTAAGTGGAAAGTGGAGACATGGAAAGGGTCCAAGCAGAGGGCTGAGCAGCTGGAGCAAGGCGAGGGGAGCCAGTCCCAGCTGGGGACTCTTGACAAGGCAGGGAAGAGTCTGCTTAACTGGGGATAAAAACTGCAGTGTCCAAAATGATGCACGGATTGAGGAACAGGGAAATGCTCAAGGGTATCGAGGAAGCAAGAGCCAACCTGAAACTTTCTGCCTTCTGAAAAAGAGCCAGAAATGTTTGGCCAAACTAGAACTTTCTAATAGTGAAGTAAGGATTGGATATGGTGACCTTAAAAGAAATAAAGAGGGAATAAGAGGCGGGAAGGCCACTTGAGTCGTTAGGACAAGGAAACTGAAGAAAGTTCAGGTAAGGAAGTGGGTTCCTGAGCTTTCCCATGGGAGGAGAAGGCCATAGTGCTGCTCTGGGATGGCTGCCTGTCACAGGGGACCAAGAGCAACCTTTAGCAGATGATGGAGCTGGTCCTACTGTGAGGACCTGCCCTGAGATGAAGGCACAGTTGACCATAGCAAAGATCCTGGAGAGCGACAGGACTGCCCAGGAGCCTCTGGATTTGCACGTTTCCACCTGGAAGTGGAGGCTGCAGCCTCAAGCTCTTAGGAGGCCCGAATCCTTTAATCCCGCAGCAGATTGAGCAGCTCAGCAGTGCACTGGGATCTGGGGTCTCGTGCATGTAATCGCCGGCTTAATGCCTGTTGTTAGGAGGATTTGGGTAGGAGAGAGGGACTGCTGGAGTGATTCAGCTAGTTAGCAGGAATTGCAAGGGAATTTAGCAACTTTCTGGAGCCTGTGGGTTAGATTCAGTCAATGAATTCACCCTGGCCTTGGATTTGCTGTGGCTGATAAATGCCAAGGAAGAGGTGGAGCGGGTTGCAATGGTCCCATGAACACGAGCAACTGGAGGAAAATATATTCTGCTCATTGCCTGTTATTCATCAGGCTCTGTTTGCTCTCCTTGTCCAGGTACCAAGGCTCCATACCTGCCTTGGTTTCTCAAAAGAGAAGATCAAAAGTGGGTTGAAATGAGAGAATTAACAAAAAAGGAGAATTGCAGTATTTTGCATGATCATTTCCGACCTCTTGCCTTCCTTCTGGGCTATTTCCTCATCCAGATTTCCTAAGAGCATTTTTGAAAAATTATTCTTAGGAGTTTCCCATCATGACCAAATCTCAGCATACAGAACCTCCCCTTCCCCTGTAACTGAAGGATTTTCTAGTGTAGCAGCTTGTGGATTTTTCAAGTAAGGAAAGATGGTCTTATAGCAAATGCCAAACTATAATTTTTGCTAAGAATACTTGGATTTTGCAGAGGTAAGAAAAGGGCAAGATGATGGGGGGTAATTGTATTAAAATTTGGTTTATTCTCATTTTAAAACCTCTTGCTGATTAAATACAGATGCTCACGCTTATAGATGCTGAGCAGTTTTGGCAGAAGCACAAGGTCTGGAAGTGATGGTGGCATTTAACAGTAATTTGGGATTCTTAGTAGTGAGGAGATTTTTTTTTCTTGGAAGCATTGGAAATAATTCATTTTATGGTTATTTTGGTCATTACCTGGCCAGGAAAGAGGGAAAACAAAATGATTATCAGCCCATATTCTTCCTTATATTGCTCCTCAGACTGGAGGATGCCAAGGGACAGTTGGCTCAGGAGGCTGCAGAAAGTGCAGAGGTGTGATTTTCACACAGACCTGGACTGAAGGCAGGGAAATTCTGGTGTTCATCTAAATGTCCTTGTCTGTGAGCAAGAACATCTGTTGCTTTGAAGATTCGGCAAGGATTTGGGGATTATTGCATCAGATTTGCAAAAATTTCTGTTCTGCTCTTAGGACAAGCGCAGTTGCAGCCTGGATTCCAGACTAAACAAACAGGATTTCTTCACATAAGCAAAAAGGATTTTTCCAAAGTTCCTCCTATAGCTTCATACTTGTGGTAGTGATGCGTTGCCTTCTGATATGGATTTAAAAAATGGGACTGGTTGTGTGACTTTTGGTGCTTAATAATCTAGTGACTCCAGGATTCAGACTGGGAGAGATGAACTGGGTCTTGAGTTCAAAACTTCCATTTCATGGGTTTTTAGACAGGCCTAGTGCTTGTGGACTGCTTCATTTTCCTCAACTGGAATGTGACCCTTGCAACGCTTCCTAGACGGATGGAGAATTCCTGGGGAATGCCAGGCTGTGCACTTAGACGTGGACATCTTCCCATGCGCCTTGCCCAACACTTATGGGTCACTGGAGACCCTTAAACTCCAAGCGTTAACTTTTATTGTGATTTTTTTTCTTATTTTCAACCATTATTCTAAAGCTTTTTTCCTTGGCAAAAAGAAAAAGAATGAAAAAAAGACATAATCAGATTTTCAGCATGTGTGGCCTAAGGAGACTCGCATGTTGACATCTTGCTCTTCCTGTTTTCAGGCTGGTCAAGGAGGAGAGGACCTGGATAAAGATTTCACTGAAGAGACAATAAAAGAATATGATGGGAATTACTATGACAGCTATTATGACCGGACAGTGTCCCCTGATATTGGGCCAGGAATGCCTGCCAACCAGGACACCATCTACGAAGGGGTAAGAGGGCACCGGGCTCTCACCAGCCTCCAGACAGCATCAAACCTAAACCTCGTGCAAAATGTTTCCCTTCCCATCATTATAGCATAGGAATTAATGATGGATTCATGCACCTGAAATGGATATTTGTGCAGGAGAGAAGTGCTTGCCCAAATTAGGAGGAGATGCTCTGTGTCTAGTCAAATATTAATGGTCCTCTGGCTGCATAATTCTTCCCAAGATGTATTTTCCCCAATACAAGATGTCATCTCCCCGCTATGTTCCTGCTCAGACTCTAGTGATGGGACCATCGATGTCCCCTATGACTGTTTGACTCTTTCTTTTTTGTGTCCTATAGATCGGTGGCCCGCGGGGTGAGAAGGGGCAGAAAGGGGAGCCTGCAATTATTGAACCGGTGAGGACAACCTTTTAATTTCCCAGGAAAAAGGTAGAAGGGATGTGTGTTCTCTGTGACTTGATACTCCCAGTGGAACAGCAGCTTGAAGCATTTCCCATGCAACAATTACTTGGTTATTTAGATTTGAGAAATTCTCTATTTTTGTAAACCTCAAAAAGCATGCTAAATCAGGAAGGAAGTGCAGGATTTTGTGTGAAATTTTGCATTTGCCCAAGTAAAATCGCCGCTAGGTAAAAATAAAGTGATGGACAGAGAATTCCCCAGGTCTGTAGGGCCTTTGATGAGCCCATGGGCTGCTCCACCTCCGAGGCTGCCGCCTGCCCGGGCTGGTAACGGGGCCGTTTGGGCCCTTCCAATTACCCCCATCCCGCCCGGTGCCCGGGTCCCCGGGGCCGAGCGCACGCTCGCTGCACACCAGCAACTCAATTAACCTAATTTTGATTGGCAGCGTGCCAGCACGGCGCCCGCGGAGACGCCAGCGCTTCCCAGCCCTCGGAGCCCATTAGTTTTCCTTTAATTCCTTCTCCCTTTCCCTCCAATGTCCAATATTTTGCTGGTTGGGGGGAGGGAGAAGAGGCAGCAGGAGCATTTTGGGAGCCCCAATGCCTTGCAGCAGCATTTCCAACCCTTCCTTCCTTCCTCCGCTTCCTTGTGGGATCTCCGGCAAACAAAGGCAGAGCCGGAGCTGGGATGGGAGCTGGGAATAGTCTGGGCAGGCAGGATGGGGAGCAGGGAAGGGGCGAGTGAAGCCACCCCAGCCTGGCCTGCCCTTGTCCAGAACCAATGTGAGAAGTTACCAAGTGAACAAAAGAGTTAAATTTAATCATCCAGAAGGAATTTGGCCGCCGTGGCTGTTTCCAAACACTGCAGCACGTAGGGCTTTTGCCAGAAAGTAAACAAGACCAAATGCTGCTTTTCCCCCCTCTCCCTGCTCGCTTTGTGCTCAGCGGAGATGTTCGGATTTGCAGCACTTCTTGTGATCAGAACTGTGCAAAAGGGGGACGAGAAGCCCGGGCAGCAGCGGGTTCTGGGAGGTTCTCCCTCCTCTCGCTCTATCCCTCCGTCCTCCATCCCTACTCGGTGCTGACGCTCACTGGAGGCTGCAGGGCAGCACAGGCTGGAGCGTATTCCAGAGGCTGGGAAAGCTGGCAGGCTCTGGGGCTGCCTTCGTCCTCGAAGCCTTTGGTCTTTCCTGGGTGATGCTTGGGTTGCAGGGAGGGTTTCCTGAAGGAGTCGCATCCCTGGGCAGAATCATTAGCCCTTCTACCCCTTGGATGGTCCCAAATCTGGATCCATCCACTCGATGGATCCATCCACTGGAGCATCCCTGCGGCTCCTCCTCCCCTTGCTCCGGGTGCCTCCCGCTCCTCCCGTCGATGAGCAGCAATGTAAACAGGAGAGATGTCTCCCTGAGGAGAATCTCCAGATGTCCCCCAAGCCGGAGCTCAACATAAACCAATGGATAAATATGGGAAGATGCCAAGGCTGTTTGCATCCGGAACCGCTAAATAGGGCCAAGCCCTTCCCCCTTGCCGAGCAGCCTCCCTGGCCGTGGGGCTGCTCTGGGAAAAGGGCAGGATAAGGGAATGCCCGGTGCACACCCAGAAGAGCGGAGCTGTTGGTGAAATTGCAGGCAAATTGGGGATGGGGTAAAGGCCACGAGCAAAATTCTTCACCAGTGGAAAAAGAGACCACACACGACAGCGTGTTTTGCTCCATTTCTGCTTATTTTGGGCTGTGGGCTCCAGGGGCAGGAATCCCTGGATTCCTGTGTGCATTCTGGATTTGTTAAGCTCAGCCCCATCCGCCGTGGCCTCAGCTGCCCCTTTCGGTGGCTTAGAGCCATCCCCTGAGCCCGGCACCAAGTGGCCTGTGGTCTGGGCTCGCTTCCTCCAGGCTCCCCCCTGGATATTTGCTGCTTTGTACAGGCCAATCCCATCCCAAAGGAGAAACATTCGTCCTGCTCCTGTTTTCCATGAAGAAGCCTTCGAGCTGAACCTGCTTTGGCTCGAGCTGGGTGCCCCACTGGGCGCATGGTGGCAGCTCCAGAAGGAAAAGGGCAGCGCTCGCCGGGGGTTCTTCCCAACAAATATCCCAGTTCCTTCCCTAAAGGCATTTGCCAGGTTTATTGGAAGGTTTATTTCCTCTCCCTCGCATACACGTGAGGGAAAAAATATCCAATTCTACCAAGGACATGATATAGCTGATTTAAAGTTATGACAAAATATTTAGATTAAAAAGACTGAAAAAAACGTTATTCTACCATTTTGCCCACACAGTGATTTCTTAGGTACACAGAGTATATCACAGTGTGCAGCCTGCTAGGAAAGTCATTTCAAAACCACCTTGCAATGTGATTATTAAGGTTTTTTTCCCCTTTAAATGGCTCTAGAGACAGCACGTTCTGAGAGAGGAGCTCCTCTGCTGCGCTGGCGTGATTAAGGCTGTGCCTTGGTGTGCTCCATTTGCCTGTCCTTGAGCAAAGGGAGCAAGGCCAGAGCAGGGAAGATGTCTCTGTGGTGGGACTAGATGCCCTGTTATCCATGGGAAGCAAGATCTGAGGGAATTTGAAGACCAAATGAGGCGTTTGCACCCTGTACTTGGGTGCCATTGAGGATGCCCCTTGCTAACCCCTGCTCTTTCTGCCTGTTCTAGGGAATGCTGGTTGAAGGTCCACCTGGGCCCGAAGGCCCCGCGGTAAGTTGAGCTTTATTTGCAGCTTACTGTGAGGGCTGCCCCGCCAATGCGGTGGGTTTATGATATAGCACCACGTGCGTGTGGGTGCTCCGTGTGCACTGGTGTTTTGGGGCTCCATCACTTCCATATGACATGTGAAATGTATCAGTTCTATGTGACATGACCTTGGGATCAGTTTTCTGGAGCAAAAATCAATATTCCTGTTTCTTTTTCTTGTTTTTGTACAAATAAATAGCTATTTTTCTTCTGTCTTTTCTATGCTAGGGCATGCCAGGACCGCCAGGACCAACTGGACCTGTGGGCCAAATGGGTGACCCTGGGGAGAGAGTGAGTATCCATGGATTTTGCTTTGGCTGGAGTCCTGGGTCATGCTGGTGTGCAAAGCTGGCCTGGTCTCAGTCCTGAAACATCCCACAAAGTTTTTTGGTAGCAATCCCTGAAGTCCTTAACCACATTCCCTTGAAATTAAGATGAGGGGGATGTCTTTCCTAGAGGAGCTTGGGCTGGGGATAAGGGCTTTGTGGCTGGCAGCAGGTGATTTCGGAATGGCCAGGCAGGGTGAAGGTGCTGAGCAGTTTTCTGCAGGTTAAACAAGCTCCTTCCTCCCTTTTTTCTCTCTGACTGCTCCGTTGGGGAGGTTTCTCTTTGCACTGTCTCACCTCTTCAGCACATGGATTATTGGTCTGTACCAGCAGTCACTAGAGACTGATTTATGAACTTCAGCAGCGCAGTAACTTAGGTTTTGTGCATCTGACGTTGCTTTAGATCAATTTTATCCCTGCCATCCAATGCTCTGTGCGCTAATGTCTGCGCTCAAAGCAGCATTTCCTGAGCATTATGGGCTGCGACCTCAAATCCCATAGTCTGGCTTGGGAACAGTTGAACCTTGAGTCAGGGAGTGAAGGGCCAGCACCAAGCGAGCTGCAATCTGTAAACTTGGCAATACTGGAAGAGAAATAACCTTTTCTCCCCAGACCTGAGTCTCAGAAATGACCATTTGCTTTTGTGTGTGAAGTGCTCATCCCTGTGCCAAGCCCATTTCTCTTCCTGATGGAAGGTGGTCAAGCATGGAGGGTTCCCCCCTTGCAATGGGCTTTGCAGGAGCAAAGCTGCCTCCCCCCAGCTCCGTGCTGTTCCCAGCCGTGTGTGGAGTGGTAATTTTGGCCTGACATCTAGTGGAAGATTCACCATACCACAGAAGGGCTCTGGTTTTACAGAAAGGCCTAAAACAGCCTCAGCCTTGGCTACTGGAGCAGCTTGGCTTAAGTTTAAGGCTGGAAGGGTCCGGTAGTCCCTTTGGAAGAGTCGGGGTTCAGCTGATGGAGCGAGTAAATCACTGCTTTGTTCTAGGGAAAGGGTTAGGGGAGCAAAGGTGGGGAGAAAGTCTTGTTAGGAAACATTACTCTTGGTTTTTCTGCTAAAGAGCTATGGGTGAGGGTCTAATTTTAGGCTTAAATCGGGATTTTCCCTGAGTGGCTCCTGTAGGGTCCAAAGGACCCAAACATTGGCCCATCTTGTGTTTTTGTGGTCCATAAAGCAGCCTGATACCTGCAGCAGGCACTAGTGCCCACAAGCATCTTCTGCTGGTTTAACAGACCAAATTGGGTTTAAACGAGCTCTAAGCAGGAAAGGGAGCGAGAGGGAGAGTTTTGCCACGTTCTTCTGGAGTGCTTCTCACTGCAGCTAATTGCTTTGACTCCTAACGAGGAGCCTTGTTGTGGCCTTGTTGTCTATCTCTTACTTAAACTTTCTCTTCTCTTTTAGTTGCGTAGCTTAAGACTCAGAATAAATTTAAGGGGGAACTTGCTGCTTTGCAGAGAATCTGCGCAGGATCTCAGTGCTACAAAGCAAAAAAATCCCACTTTAGCCTAATTTTGAAACCCAAGCAGAGGGAGAGGTTTGAGGTGGCACTTCTGAGTTGTCATGGGGCAAATATCAATTCCCCAAGTTTTATTTCTTCTTGCTCCTGGTCTGGTTGCTAGTACTGGAGCGGAGCCACCTCTGGGAATGACTAAGCACATATTAAACCTTGGAGTGCTTTAAAATAAACCAGAATGCGAGGACTGAAGAGAGAGTGAAGGAGTACTTAGGGAAATAGCTTGAATGCTGGAGTATCAGTGGCCCTCATCTGGGTGCTTATTTTTTAATTAAGCTTCTTTGTTCTGCTGGTTCCTGAGCATCATGGATGGAGGTCCCTGGCCGCTGCGCTCCTGTGGCCTCTCTGAAGCCCTTCTGCAAACCTCCTTGAAGCTCCTGGTGTATTTCTTGTTTTCTGATGGAGCAGTGATAGTGTTGCTCGTGGTTGTGACATGATGGAGAACCGGAGCCCTGCCTGTGCTCCATCGATCCGGGCCTTGCAAGGCTGAGGAAGTCGATACACAACCATGGTAGGGGGGAATTAACCCTTTGAGATACCACGATGCTAATTCCTCCTGCAACAGCGAGGCCAAGAGGGGCTTCTGCATCTCTTGGGTGCTGGTCCATACAGGGGAACCCTTGCAGTTCAACTGGGTAGATCCCAACCTGCTTTTGCATCCCAAGAAATCCCTGGTATGGCAGGATGGATGCTCATCCCAATGCCTGGAGCATTCCCACTTTTATGACAGAATGCAACATATTGCACATAGAGAAAGGATGAGCTTGCAGAGCCAGGAGCAGCGACTGTATTAAAATACTCCTTTCCAATTAAAGCAGCCCATCTTTAATTTGTTTATTATTATTATTAAGCTGCACATAGCTCATGAATTTACATGGCACTTGTGTCTGTAAAGTGAGCAGCATCTCGTATGCCTGCGTCTGATGGAAAGGCTTTTTATTTGCAATCAGGCAGGTGCACCGAGTTAATGTACCAACAATATTCAGCTATGTTAATATCGGCCAACACTTGTTCAGCTCTGCTCCATTCATCATGTCAGTTTGTGCAATTTTCCCAGTTATTTTACAACGCTGAGAAGCGCTGGCATCACCAGCAGAGCAGCCTGGTTGTGGGGGAAATGATCATTCCAGAGAAATGATTGGAGGGGAGGGCACTTTGGGGTGGTTTAGGGGGATTTCTGAGTAGTGGGAAGTAGAAATACGACATGTGGGAAAATGGAGAGCTCTTTTCCTGGGAACACCAGGTAAGTGGGAAAAATAGACTCTTTACAAGCTGGTCTGCAGTAGTGGAACAGACTGGAGCTCTTTGACTACTCCACTCTGTGCTGGAAGCTGCTGGTGCTTTGCTGGGCTCTCTGATGAGTCTGCTCAAAGCAGTAGTTATATTTCCCAGACTATTGCTGACACTGCTTCCCAATGGATCTATTCCCAGTGAGGCCAGTTTTCCATTTCAGAAATGGAATGCATCTCTAAAATCCTGCTTGCCGTTCTGAAATATTTGAAGTTTTCAGGGTGCCCTTTTCCCATCAGGCTGCTAGCAGGGCCCTGCCTAGAAGACCCCAAAATACTGCAAGAAAGGTGTTTTCTTGCAGATGTCTCTGGCCAGCCCTGAATATGGCAGAAGTCTAATCCCTGAGATTCAAGGAAAGCAAATTTCAAGCAAATTTGGAGGCCCCAAAATGTTGGGCTATCAAGCGGATCGATGCTGCTGTTGCTGGGGACCAGGCTGAGCACTCAACTGCCTTGAGCCCGTCTGTCACCATGTCCCTTTTCAGCAGCAAGAGCAGCAACACGCTGAGATTTCCAGTGAACCGTCTCCTTGCAGGATCACATTAATGCTTGCACTCAGCATGGCATTTTGGAGCATTGCACCAAATAAAAATTAAACTCCCCCCTCCTTGGCTGCTATAGATCAGCAGCTCTTTATTTACATAATTAGTGATGCTCGTTTACACCAGCTGAGAGTCTGCTGGGTTACTACGGTGCCTAGAAGCATTCAGAGGCTTCAGAAAACCAGCCTGGGTTTAAATTGAAGGAATGCTTTATGGTTTTGTTTTTCTCCTCCTTTTCCCTGCCTCTTCTACTCCCTGCACCCTCCAAAAGAAGACCCCACATGCTCCAATTGAAACAAAACTGGGCATTTATGTGCAAAAACCTTCCACCCCCATTTGTCAGGCAGAACACACAAACAGAAGATCCATCACAGGTGGGAATGAAGCACCGGGAGAGGGGAGAGGAAGGAAAGTTTATTATATGAGTCTGGCCTAAATTATTTATGAGGTTTGCGATGCAGCAGCTGGGAGTGCCCTCTGGAGCGATCTGCTCCTCGCCCCCAGCAGCAGGGACCTGGTGTTGGAGAGGCTGTATAAACAGCAGGAATGGAGCATTATGAGCCTGTCTGGGAAAAGGGCTAGCTGGGCTGCTTGGCAGGTGCCCTCCCACACACAGGGACCTGCTGGGAGGGCTGGGGATAAATCACGGGCTGCAGAGCTGCTGGCTGAGCTCCGGGAGCAGCCTTGGATGCTGGTCCAGGGCAGAGCAGGGATGACGCTTCCCAGGCCCCTCTGCTCCCTTCCCGGCACAGGGACTCCTGGCTGGTGCCTGGAACAGCCCAAGGCAAAACAGATCTCAAGGCATTTCCCAAAATAGACCTGTGAGCACCTGAATCTCACTGGGAAACAGTGGCTAAGGGCTAAGATAACACTTCAGTTACCTTTTTTTTTGTTGCTGTTCTTTTATTTTTCTATATTTTTTTCTTCAAATGCTTTAAGTGCTTTGTACCCTTTCTTCTTTCCCTGTGCTCTCTCTCACGTTTACTGCCTCCTGTTGCCTTGTCCCATGAGTACGTTACTTCCCTGGGCTAAGGACAGTCTTTACTATCGCATGTGCATTTGGGTCTTTGATTGTGGCAGGGTTTAATTTTTGCTTTTGTTTGGTATATGGGTTTGTAGGCAAGTTGAAGGGACTGAGAACCAACACAGATATTTGTTGCTTGCTCTTCCAAGAGCTTTGAAGCTCCAAAAATGACTGTATTGGTATTTACTGAGTGATGAGTGTTCTCAGTCCTCAGCCTAGACGTGTCTCTGGCTCTGGTTACCTCACCATGATATGAGCACCCCAGCTTGGCCTCCCTGTCGTACATACGGGTGTTATAATTGCAATTACGCATGCACGTTGATTAGTTGGATGCCATCCTTATGTGCATGTAGGATTGTCGGATGGAAGTGCAAATTTGGGTTAACTTAAACTTTTCACCAAGTGCACAATTGGGAATGCAAATGATCTGTGGGCTGCCTTAGGAAAATTGGCCATATTTGATTATTTATGGGTTCCTCTCTAGATCTTTTACTGCATGCTCGTTTCTTTAGCGTGAGTTAAAGATACTCAACTGATATTAATCAGCAGAGCTCCATTGAAACCCTCCGAGCTTTGCTGATTTACTGCTGCTGACAGGAGTGCTCAATTGTAGACAGAAGTAGCCTCATAGGACAAAAAAAGAAGACAGAAGAGAGAAAAATGGAATGACCCAGGTGACTGAACATGTATGGAAGTATATTTATCTTTCCACATTTATTTTTCTCTAACCTGAGTTATGGAGCTTCATATGCTTTTATTTTAATAGGCTTTAACAGACCTGACTAAACATGGATTCTTTTTGGTGTGGAACATTGCAGAGGTTTTTATCATGCATTGTGTATGGCCTTGAAACTGCAGGGGCCAGAATGTAAGGAGAGAGACTTGCTAAGGAAAATCGTGTGTGTTTATAGATCTGCTTTCACAGATTTTTGCCTCAGCATCAGGATGCCACAGGACTCGCTCCATATCTGTCAAGACAGGGAGCCCTTTGTAATGTGACACATGCCTTTATGGCCACAGCTACTTATGTAAGGCCATGACTCAGATGACATTTTAGAAGTTTATTTTTATTTGCTTTTCTCCTAGGGACCACCTGGCCGCCCAGGTCTTCCAGGAGCAGATGGTTTACCCGGACCACCAGGGACAATGCTTATGTTGCCTGTAAGTACGAGTGTAGCTCGAAGAAAGCGTTGAAATGACTCTAGGTCATCACGTAGTGCCAGTTCTTGCAGAAGTCCCCTCATTTCCTCATGTACAAGGACAATCCAGGTGAATCTTATGGTTTTCCAAGTCCTGGGACATCTTCCCAATCAGAAGTGCAGAGAGATAAATACATTTCCTTCGGATTTGGCATGGTATGAGGGATGAAAGTCGTGAGGAAATAACCCAAGACACCTCCCAGGGCTCAATTTATAGGTAGAACCCTCTCTATGCTAAGGAACTTCTAAAGGCCCTTCAAAGCAGATACAAATAGAGTAAACACCTAAATTAACCGATCTCTTCTGATGACCAGTGGTTAATTTGCCTTGTCTTTTTGCTCTGCAAGAAGTTAGCAAGTACTGAGTCAGCCTTCTTGGTTCTGGAACACTGAAGGAATGGTTATGGTTGTCTCTGCTTTGATGTGAGAAAGCCCTGAGGAAACCAGCTGCTGAAAATAACTAGTTTAGGTACCGAGGGAAGGAGTCTTTAATGGAAAACCACAGCACACTTATCCAGACTCTAAATAACATGGTGATGTGTGTATAGGTTACTGGCCGGGTGCCTAGGGGCCAAGTGCCCAACTTGGAGCTTAGCTGCCCCTTGCAATACATTTGTTGGCCCTTGCAGTGACCAACCGTAGGCCTATAAATGGTGCCTTTTTGCAGCAGTTTGCCAGGTTTGTGTGGTCATGTACCTAGCACCAACGCAGGTAAACTAAGGTGAAAACTGTCCAAAAGGTCCTGCAGCCCAGGGAGTCCCTCTTGCAAGTCCCCAAAGAGGGCAGGGGGTTAAGGTGGGTGAAGGACGTGTATGTCGGAAGGAATAAGATAAGAACTTGGAAGAGCAATGATGGAGTTGGGTCAGTCATGCTGGAGAGAGGTACAGAGCAATCAGCCCCATAACCTGCCTTGTCCATCTTGTCCCTACCAGTTCCGCTTTAGCGGTGGAGGAGATGCTGGCTCCAAAGGACCTCTCGTGTCGGCGCAGGAGGCCCAAGCCCAAGCCATCCTGCAGCAGGCGAGGGTAAGTGAGGGGGCTCTGCAACGGGTGCCCAAGGAGGGGTAAAATGATGGACCTGGAGGAGAGGCCTCTGCAGTTGCACTGTCTCCAGCAGTGCTGTGGTTGGAACAGTATCTCAACCTTGCCTAGAGGTGAAGAATTGTTAACAAAGGATTGCTTGATCATCTTAAGCCATGACTGCTTAAGATGATCACATTTGTATGACTTGATCCATTATTAATGGCCATGAACAGGCCAGATTTTGGGTGACTTACAGTATGAGGCAAGTTCTCTTGCCCAGGAAGGACCAAACTTCAGCTCTGGGCAGGACTTTGTGGAGAAGGTGACATTAGAAGATGTCCAGGTGTGCACTGGTTTAGGGAGGCAGCAGGCAGAGGGACACAGACCTTGAGGATTGCCATCCAAATGGGTGACGCATGTCCCTTTTAGGTTTGCAATGAGGATTTGGGCTTAGCTGGTTATTCTGGTTTCCATCCAACTTTCTTTTTACCCAGGAGTTGAGTTTGAAGCATTTTCAGGTAGAGTGCAGGGCTCTGATTCCACCAGCCAATACGTCTTCTCGGCCATTTACCTTAGAGGACAATATTGGTGGATTATGATTCAGACATTACCTTGTCAGTCTTGATTTTAAGACCTCCTACATTTTTTCCATTGGTATTTATTTTGCTGGGAGATGGGATTTTTGACTGAATGAAAATTTCATGAGAAGCATCTGCTCTCTCAGACTCTCCCTAGTCTTGTTTTTTTTTCTGTCTGACCATTGAAAATTGTGTCTGTTTTGAGAAACAAAGCAGTGCTCCCCGCTTCCCTCCCTCAAAGGAAATTCCCTTTTCCTCCCTAGTTTCTCAATTGTTCAGTTAAGTGTTGAAGAAAAAAAATATATATAAAAACAAAAATCTGTGTGTCTCAGGCAATGAATGAAGACTTGGATATTTCCATTGAGGAAGATATTGGTTTCAGGATTAGCTTCAACCGATCATCAGACAATCGCATCTGGAAACTCTAGCAAAGCTGAAAAGGAGATAAAATAAAGTTTTCTGTGGGGATTTTTTTGTATGTAGTGGGAAAGGAAAAGGAGTGCTGCAGACGGGGGAAATATCTTGTTGTTTTGTTTGTTATTTGGTTGATTTATTCCCTTAAAATTTGATTTTCCATAGACACTGAACACTGTCCCAGCAGGCAGCATTCCAGAGCAACTCCTATTTAATGGAGAGCTGTAAAAAATGCCACACAATTTAGCATTTGTGCAGTATTTTTGCCATTCCAAGTGCAGCCACGGGTGCATTTTAATTACTGGAGTACATAGATAATTACGGGCCTTTTAAAATAGCGAATTGTCACAACGGTACAAATTGTCCAAGGGACGTTATAAAATGTGGACCGCCCCATTAGCCACCATGAAAATCATTGACTTGATGTTGGCTGCATGACTTAATTACCGAGCTCAGCTCCTCCTGCTGTAAGAGCTGTTCTGGTTGTGGGAATATTAAACAGTTGCCAAAAAAAGGGTGATAGTAACGAAGCCCAGAGACCAACTAAGTGCTATTTTCCTCCTGTTGCAGCTGGCGCTGAGAGGACCGGCCGGCCCGATGGGCCTGACAGGACGGCCAGGCCCTGTGGTGAGTAATGGGCGAGGAGGAGGATGGAGCTGGTGAAGCAGGAGCCTGGGCAGCAGCTTTGGGCCTCATTTCTTGTCCCTGTGACATGAGGCTGTGTGCAGACACCAACCCGTGTCTATGGAAGGCAGCGTGCAACCCATCCTGTAGTGCGGCCTCGTTGCTTTTGTCTCCCTTTGTCCTCCCAAACATTTATTCCTTTGCATGGAAGCTCCTGGCAGGTGCCAGCAATGCACAAGCTGCTATGGTGCTCAGGGGACACAATTAACCTGAGCATCTGCTGCACAGAGGGCTACGATGGCTCCATAAGCTTCTTGGTTACCTGCATGTGTTGGTTACCTTGCTCCATATTCCCAGCTACAAAGCCTGATAAATGTCCTCTCTTCCCAAAGGGACCACCGGGCAGCGGAGGACTGAAGGGTGAAGCAGGAGAGATGGGACCACAGGTGCGTAGGGGCCAGGTTGGGAACGGGAATGTGGAGGGGATGAGCAGGAGGTCCCCTCCAGGAGGCAGCTGGGAAGGAGTGACCCAAATTCCTAAAGGGCCTCAACATGAGGAAGGTGTGGGAGCATCTGCTTTACCTTCAAGTGCCCAAACGTAGATTGGAAACACCATTTTAAGAAAGAAAAAAAAAAAAAAAAAAGGGGGGGGGGGGGGAGGAAATCCTGTCCTGCTGCAGGTGGTACTCGTTGGCAGTGAAGGCATCCATGGAGGTGCTCAGAAAACCCATAATTACTACATTTATATGGGCCCCGGGAGGCGACTCCTTTACTGCCTTGTGTGTTTAGATTCCCAGTCTCTGTTCCAGGGATGTTGTCACATCTTGTAGCCCCGCTGACCTGCATCAGACCCGCTGTGCCTGAGCTAGGGCCGGCAGGATTCGGTGCATCCGTCCAGCTTTTGGATGCTGCAATTTCCTGATCCCTCCTTTCTGCCTTGCAGGGTCCACGAGGCATCCAAGGCCCTCCAGGCCCAGCAGGAAAACCAGGCCGCAGGGTGAGTGTCCCGGGAGCTGCGCTGGTGCCGGCTGCTCCTCGTCCTGTGTCCATCTGAGCTGGGGATGCTGCTTCCAAACAGGCTCTCGTTTCCTTCCCTTGCTCCAACCATTGGGCTCCAGCTTAAAACTCCCCTCAGACCAACAAGCAGGTGTCCGGGCTCTTGTTCTACCCATTATCCTTGACTTTCTTCCTTCTCTTTTGCAGGGACGCGCTGGCAGTGATGGTGCCCGGGGAATGCCAGGCCAGACAGGCCCGAAGGTAGTGCCACGTATTTATGTATTATGGGGGATTTGCATCTGATTCCTTTTTTTTTCTTGTGCAAGTTTTTCAAATTGCTTGATCCTCTTAAGTATAAATACGCTCCCATGGTTGCAGTTGTAGAGCAAATACTTGGGAATCTCAATTAAGCAAAATAAACATGAAGGAGCAGTTGAACATGCCCTAAAATATAACTACCCAAAACCACCTATTAACTGGGTGAGGAAATGTAGACGGTGTGGTGTGGAATTCTAATGCCCTGTATTTATATTTGAGACCAAATCCCTTGGTTCAGCGGTGATCTGCTGGTATTATCAAGCAAGACAGGAGCTGCTCGACCAAAATTGAATGCTGAGAAAGCTTGCTTGGGGAATCATGTATCAGAAGGCTTAAGTACTTTATGATGTAGATATTTAAAGCTGGAATAGATGAGGGGGTGATACAGAGACAGGAGACTGCAAATCATTTACCCAGTAAAGCGCTTTAATGAGCGCTGGCTGCCCTTGGAGGAGCAGATATCGGGGAGGAAGGGAAAAGAGTAACCAACAGCACGGGAAATGAAGGCTAAATTTGCTGTGGGAAGACAAAGAGCAGTTTTCTACAGCGTGACAAAAATGAAAGAGCCGTCAGTCGATGCGTGTACGTCCTGGTCAGACCGCTGAAAGGCTTTGCACTTGTGGGTGGATTTACCCTTCGGAGCACGTTGCTTTTCCTTGTTAACAAGTGAAGGATTTGTGGGCGGTGGGATGAGTTATGTGCTGGCACTCTTGGCACTTACCAGTAGTGCTCTGGTGTGGCCTTTCACAAGGGACTTGCCTCTTCCCAGAATCACACAATGGTTAAGGTTGGAAGGGATCTCGAGATCATCTAGTCCAGCCCTTCTTCTGTATAAGAAAAAGGGTTTTTTTCGCTTACTGGGTGATGCTACTTCTTGCACTGGCTGGCATGAAACAGCATCAGCCTCAGCTGCAAACTCCCTTCTGGTCAAATTTACCCGAGTTTTGCTTTTTATTCTCTGTGCTTGAGTTTGAAATGAGCTGCCCAAGCTCATGCGATGCTTGGGGCAGAGCCGCCTTCCGACATGCAGCCATGCTCTCCTGATCCAAGAGGTTTTGGGGCCAAAAGGGGCCAAAACAAGACTCGACTCAGCCCATTGGAAGGGACTGAGTATTTCATGGTGGAATAGGGTCTGTGCTGAACTGCTCTGGTTTATATATTTGCTTTCATGGAGCATCCATGAGGATTAAAAGCAAGGTCTTGGCCATAGGGGTGGCTTGCAGACCTGTTAGCAGCCATGGAAATACAGATGTTCCATTTGCTACTAGTGGATTGTGATTTGTAGTTTCATGGAATTAAAAATAACAAAGAAGTTAACTGGAAGAAACTGTCCAGAAGTAAGATTTACGATACCAGTGAAAAATCACTTAGAAAAGCTCTGAAATTCACACAGGAAAAAAAATGTTGGTGCTGCAGAGAGGGAGGATGTACAGTGACTTTATTTGAGCTTTTTCTTTTTTTAATCTGTAACTTTGAAATCATCACTGTTCTGATGAGAGGTGAAGCCTCAACATCTCAGGGAGAAAATTGATTCCGCCTTGATACAGCGAGGAAACAAATTGGGAAGATATTCAGTGGCAAGTGGAAATGTGAACTCAACTGTCTTTTCCTTCCAGGGTGACCGGGGGTTTGATGGCTTGGCCGGTTTGCCTGGCGAGAAGGGCAATAGAGTAAGTGATTTTTTCGGTTGTCTTCTGGCTGCCGCCTGCAGTGAATACTTGGCAGTGGGATGAGGCCGGTCGGAGGCGGGTGTTGCCGGGGAAGAGCCAGAACATGACACTTGGGAGAGGATGGGAATGGCCTGTTCTGGCACACAGGGTGTCCCTGCGATCCTCCCAGTCCCGGCACTCGCATCCTGGGAACCTCTGACTCCTAGGATTGCGCGGGAAGAACATGACAATTGTGTTAATAAAAGGCAAATGAGAAGATAAAGCAGGAGACAAAATCTGCTTTTAGACCATGTGGCGACTGATGGAAACTGCCAACAAAACAGAGGCTTATTCTGTTTTCCCTTCCCAGGGAGAGCCTGGTCCCCACGGACCTCCGGGAGCGCCCGGAGAGGACGGCGAGAGGGTGAGTTGCCTCCGGGTTCAACCCTCCTTCGCATTCGCAGCTCAATCCTGCAAATGAGAAGCAGATGCCATGTGAGGCAGCCGGGGCCTGTAAAACCCTGGCACGTCATCTAACACGGAGGCAGATAACCCCAAAGAGCCGCAGCTTGTGCAGGCAGCCTGGGGACACGGCACGTGGCTGTGCCCCGGCACGGGGGGAGTAACTGCAGACGTGTTTTCTGGGTGAAATCAAGCAAATTTGGCCTCGAGCTGAAGGCCAGCCTCGGGTAGGGCTGGTTGCATTTGTTTTGTTTGTATTGTTTTGTTTTTTTCTGATTTTCTCTCATTTTCACATTGCAGAAGAAAGAAATGATTTAAATAAGAAGGGGAATATAGAGCCTATAGCCCATAGGAGATGAGAAAAGAGGTTAAACTAGAACATCTTTAATGATTCTTTTTGGTCATAAAACTGATTTTGTTAAAAATGAAAAATATGTTGTTCATCTGTGAGTGCAGATGATCACTTCTTGTTTTCTAAGATGGAGCAAATTGTGTTAAGGCTCAAGCAGCAGAAATTCCAGACAGACACGGGAATCAAAGATTAAGTTGTTCAATTCTCTCTTAACACTGTTTGATCAATAATTGCAAGGCCTTTAGCAAAACACTAAACTTAGTGATTACAGGCCTAGAAGGGACTGGTTTAGGAGGAAAAATTGAAAATGCTGAATACCTAGCTCTGAGAAATGTACAGTTTAATCAGGGAACTGAGTATAGATTTCCCAGGCTCTAATTCCCATCCACAAGGTTCTTTTTCCACCCTCAGCTATTTGTTTCCTCTGCAAGGCGCAGATGATTACACCTTCCTCCTCACGAAATTGGGAGGACTAATTAATTGTGGAGGTAAAATGCTCTGGAGATGAAAAGCCCCCAGCTGTAGCTTTCAATGGTGCAATGAGTTTGGGGAGAAATTTAATCCTAAAGCAAAAGAGAAGCTGTTTTGAGGGATGTGGGGAGTGAAGCTCAGAGGTTGTAATGGAAGAAAAAAAAGAGTTTTACCAATTGAAGAGCCAGGTTTACAAGGGCTGACTGCAAGGACTGCTTTCCTAAGAGGGAGTATCCCAGGCTGTGATAGCCCTCAATACAGAGGTTGTTGAACTCGCACACCTTGAGTTGTTCCTACAGTATCTAATCTATTAGCAAAATCCATTTTTAGGAGCACTGACATGAATTATGAAGTCTCCTTACAGCATTTCTAATCCTCAGTAAATTCCATGCGCACAACATGAGTCTCAAGGCTTACGATGTCTTCCTTATGCATGGCTACCCCTTTATTACTCCAGGGGAGCCGGATTGCTGTGTGATTCTTATTGAACAAGAAGGAAACACCTGTGATGTGACTGAAATATAACGGGTTTACTCTCTTTTGCTGTTTTTCTTGGCATCTTTGCTACGAAATAGGGAGATGATGGAGAAGTTGGACCTAGAGGGCTGCCTGGCGAACCTGTAAGTACCTTCTACCTTGGCTTGGTGTACAGCAGCACTGCTTTAGTCAAGGGCTTGGTCAACTAGTGATGTTTAATTTTTTTCTGGTGCTAGATAAGCCCTCTGAGGTCTTGCAGGCCTGAGCTTTTGCTGCTTCAAGATGTAAATGGCCAGTTTAGAGAACATTTTTGCTTTCATGGTGGTTTCGACTGGCTTTGCTCAGATGGCTGCAGTTAACCATGAATCTGCCTTATGATTGACCTCTCCTATCACTTGAGCTTTGCGCGGTGTAAATGATCCTGTTTAAATCTCAGGGTGAAATTCTAGCAGGCTTAAATTCAAGTAGACTTTTGCCAAGACTTCAGTGGGGTCAATATTCTAATCATAGGGGATAAGACTTCCTAAATCTGCAGATTTATCAACGTTTGGGCCTACAGCTATAGACATTGCTAACACTAGAGCAGCTCGGTTAACCTAACGCAAGATTAGCAACAAATCAAATTCCTGTGATCAACAAGGCTAATCATGCCAACATTATCGAACAGAAATGTCTTGAAATATTCAAGGGAACATGTTTAAAATGATGGGGGAAAAAGAGTTGGGTTGTCAATTTGAGATTCTGAAAGCTCTTTTTGCACTGAATACCAAGTCTTTCTGACTTTATTGGGAAGGATAAACTTAGTTTTGAACAGCTCATAGATTTTTGTGAGCAATGCAATTATAGCAGTGCTATAATTAACCGCTTATTGTGTCCAAAATACATTTCCTTTGTAATAAAAAGAACATTAGCTATATATCATTTACCATCAACTTTGATTTAAAATGTCTTATTTTGCCGTTTGAAGTCCCAGCACGGTGGCCTGAAATTAATTGATGAGAAAAATGTTGGACACACTTCATGTAAGAAAGGGAAGGGTTGGCATTTACGGACTCATTGGAACTAAATTATAGATGAGATGTCTGATTAACTTCTGGGAAAGATTAATCAGCCCGGCTATCTCCTTAGCACATGTCTAAGCAATAACTTCTGGGTTATTAACTTCTTAAAAGCATTTATGTGCTCAGGTAATACAGTCACAAAAGGGGGACATAAATGATGATAATACATGCAGGAAAGTTTATTTTTGGATTAGCAGCACAGGAAAAAAATATCCATGACGCCCAAAGGAAAGGCATAAATCACATTTCAGGAAGCTTTTAGTCCTAAATACACCCCCTAAATCTGCTCATTTGCAGCCATGAGCTTTGGCTACCTCTGTGTTAGGAGCCAAATGCCTCTCAAGATAAACTCTTGGCTGCAGGCTGCAAACCTTCCCAGCCTTGCCAAGTTGTATAGATTGTCAATGATAAAAATTGAATCTGGAACGATTTTGAAATGCTAACCCTAACGATCCATTAGCCGTGTCAGTTCATTCCTCGTAGCACCAGCTCGAGTGGCTTGGCTGCAAAGTGTTGTACATCCCTGTGTGCATTACAGGGTAATTCAGGATTATTGGGGATTAGTGCGAAGGCAGGAAAAAAAAGAAAAAATTAAAATGGGATGGCTTCTTTTCCAAAAAGTAGATGTCTGTTTATATTATCCTTATAAAAAGCATTGCATTTGTAGGGTGTGTGCGCACAGGAACACATCCATCAGCATCGCTAAGCTCACCCCATTTGCTTGCTCCAACAGGGACCTCGAGGACTGCTGGGACCCAAGGGACCACCAGGTCCTCCAGGGCCACCGGTAAGTGTAGGAGCCCCTTGCTTGGACCCACTCCTCTCCTTGGATCCCCTCGGCCAGCAAAGCTGAGCTTGCCAAGGAAAACTACCCTGCCCTGATGCGTTGTTCATGCAGATAATACAAGTGGGTCATTTTATATGTGCTATGAAGAAAAACAGCATTTTAAAAAAAATCAATACAGCTCAAAGGCTGTGTTCTACATTTCTTTTCAGTGGCATCGTGTCCATTTGCTACTCAAGATCTGACCCACCTGAGTAAAAATTAAAGCCTATATAAAAGGGGAGAATGGGAGTTGTTAACACAGTGACTTCCCTATTAACTTTTACCTGAGAGCTGTTGAACCTCTAGAACCATTTGCTTAGATTTCAGGCAAAAGGTGTGAAGAAATGTGTAGGGGTTTTATTCAGGAACTGGGAAAAGATCTGCTCCAAAATGGGCTGATTTGCTTGAGCATGCCAGGAAACTCGGATAACTTAGCCCATCTCCAGGGTAAACCGATATATTCAGAAGCTCCAACAGGAGGTTTCCAGTTGAGCTGGGGTTAGGTTTTTAACGAAGATGCTCAGAGCGCATAGGAACCTGCCTGTTTTTGTTGGTCCCCAGCTGCATTTTGTTTGCACATGAAAAGTAGAGGATTTTGGGGGGGGGGTTTCATCTGGAACACCACTAAAAACAGGGCACGATCTTTATTCTGACATTGATCAGTGCAGCCTTGTTGGCTTCACCCCACAACTGGGTGGACAAAAGATTCAGTTTCTGAGCAAGATTTTTTGTCCAGTTTTTCCTTTTCGTTAGCTCCTACAAACCTGCTTGCTGTCAGAAGCAATCAGGCTGCAGTGCTTAGCCAGGATTTGCACAATCTGGTGCTGATTCTTCTTTGCAGGCAGGTTAAACCAGTGGGGAAAACTCAAAAATGACTTTTTTAAGGCATAAAACCTGCATTGGATTCCTGGAGCTGACTGCTTTACCGAGCACCTTGAAAAAATTGTTCCCTTTCCATCCCATCCCAAGCACCTCCTGACGTTTTGCTGTTTTTAGTGCCATTTCCCTGCTATTGTACTGCAAAATAGTCGTATATTTTTGTAATGCTACTTCTTAAATCCTTTCCCAGGGTGTGGCTGGTATGGATGGACAAACCGGTCCCAAGGGGAATGTGGTAAGTTTGCACTGCTAATTTTACAGGCAGTCCAGATATATAGAGAGAGTGTCTGAAATGTAGAATCTAAATTAGATTTGCTAATTGCTTTTAAGTCTAGATTCATATCAGCGCCTGTGAAAGCCATGGAGAGTATCTTCCGGCTGCAAATGAATGTTAATTTATTATAATTTCTGATGGAAGTGCACATTATTTCCCCATGAAGATCAAACATTTTCATCAAGATGTGTGTTGTTTTAATGAGTACCAAAATATAGTAGTTTAAGGGTGGGGGGGAAAAAGCCCTTTATATTCCTCATGCTTTGTGCTAATAGGAAGAAATGGGCTCCCTGCAGAGCCAGTGCAGAGCCCCAGGTAGTGTTAAAGCTCTTTTGGGCTGCATGTCCATGTGTAGGAGCGAGTGTGAGCAGAAATAACTTCACAATAACTTCACTCCTTCCTTACAGAAAGTTGCTTGCCCTTTGCAGGAGCACTGGGTTGATGGTGCTGCCCATAGATAGGGCATCAGGGAGGGCTTCACGGTGCTGCAGGAGGGGTTGGGAAGCAGGACGGGCTCCTTTCTGAGCCATTTGATGATGCCCATGGAAGGTGTTAGCACCATCCCCACTCTGGGGTTTCCAGCGTTCAGTTCTCCTCTTGTTTTCCGGCAGGGTCCTCAAGGTGAACCAGGTCCTCCAGGACAACAGGGTAATCCAGGTGCTCAGGTAAGATGGAAACTCTTCTCCCATGGATGGGAAAGGGAACTGGGTGATCATTTTGAACAAACTTGGCTCCACCATAGAGAAAGGAGCAGCAGCAAGGAGATTTGCCAGGAACAGGCTGGATTATGTGCAACTGGCTTGAGAGCTCACATGCTTTATGCATGAAATCAAGCCTGGTTTTAGATCTCCCTGATTCTCACCTGGCTCTTGCTGCCATAATACGATACAACATCCCGGTCCATGTACTGAGTCCCATCCAGTGGCTCATGTCTAACTTTTATCATCCAACAGTCCGGTTGTTCTTGAGCTATTTGGGTTATACAGATGTCTATATATCACTGTGAGCCTTCTGTGGGATCCCAAACAAGTCTTGTTCCTCAAACTGTCTCCATTCCCCGTCTTGGAGACAAACCTGACTACACGCTGCTAAGAAGTGTTGCTCTCCAGGCCTTCCATGCCATAGAGAAATTAAATTTTATCTTCCCTCTGAAGACATTTTGAGAATGAATGGATGGAGCTGGGGAAATCCCAAGCCATTGCAAGCACTAGAATGATGTTCAGCTGAGGCCCTGCCAAAAGGCATTTGGAATGAAGAACTTGTTACTTAATGACCTTATTTTTTTTCTGTTCACAGGGTCTTCCAGGTCCACAAGGCCCAATCGGTCCCCCAGGAGAGAAAGTACGTTAAAATGCTGCAGCTCTGACTTAAAACAACTGTTGCCATTAAAATGCATTTGCTACTTCAGCTGCTCCTTTGCCCCATATGCAACATCTGTTTGCAGCCGTGTCTATGAAAGTCTAATGTGCCTCATTCCAGACAGATGAGAGACGAGAAAACACAGTTTACCTCTAATTCATAATATTTGCATTCATTTCCCATTTTAAGAGAAACATTTTGAAGGCAGCCCACGGTAAAACATTCAGGGAGGACTGAAAACTGTCTCGTTCTGTGGGCTGAATGCCTGTAAGTCTGAAGAGGATGGTAATGGGCAGAGCCTGCGGATTCGCATCGCTCACAGAGACCTCCTCCCAGCTCCTACGGATTTTCCGTTGCCATTTCCATGTCTTTTGTGGCCTTTTTGCCTGCTGAGCTAGCAGAGCAGCAGTTCTGCGAGTGTGTTTGTGCAGCTCCCATTGACTGGGGATGTATTGTGTGTACCAACATGTGTACGAGGACAATTCCCCGCTCGCGCTGGCGCCGTGCGGTGTAATGACACGATCGATCCGTCGCTCCCCGGGAGCAGGCTGGCTGAGTGCATTAGCAATTTGGGCAGATAACGGGCGCTCTGATTGCACTGCTGACTCGCACGCTTGCAGCGGTGGCCGCACTCCTCGACAGTGTGAGAAATCAGGGATTTGCTTAATTAAAAGGCTAATCACTTAACAGCCTTAAAGCAGCAAGGTACAGCTGATGGAGGGCAGCTCCACTGCTAATTTTGCTTCCTTTGCCGGTTAATCTTCCTGTCATTTGGCACCAGAGAACTTTTTGGTCCAGTGATCCCCGTGCTTTGGTGTGCTCCAGCTTGCACTTAGACAAATGCACAGTGCAGTGCCTCCCAGCCTTGGGATCCACTGGTTTTGCAGCCTCATGCCCAGACTTTCCCTATTGAGCTCCCATGGCTCTCTTGTGTCTGTCTCTGTGAGGTCCTGGCACTAACCCTGCAGGATCCTGGCTGCTAGAATGACTGTCCCCAACATCATCAGGTTCCCTACAAGTCATTACAGCTTTTCCCTAAGACACCCCTTAGATGAGGGAAAGCAAGACCTGTGCCATCCACTTCATCCAATGCTCTGAGCGCCCTCACTAATTCTATGATTGATTTTCTGTTCGCTTGCAGGGGCCGCTGGGCAAACCTGGTCTTCCCGGCATGCCTGGTGCAGATGGTCCTCCGGTGAGTAGCCTGGTCCTTGCTTGGTGTCACTACTGGACACCCTGCAGGCTGCTGGAGCTGCCAAGCTCAGACCAGCAGAATCTGCCCACATTTTGACTCTGTGGAAGGCTTTGCACTTGAGAAGCCTTCACCTCACCCCAAGCTTAGCTTTGCATGCCCATCAGGTTCTTCTCATCCTCTCCTTGGGTCTCTCTCTCTCTCTCTCTGTTTCTCTCTCTATTTTACATAGGTCGGGCGCTCACCGAGGTCCGGCCGCTCTCCTGGCTGTGCCCATTCGCAGCCCTAACGCGCTGCGCTCGCTAAGGGCCTCTGGGCACGGCTGTGCAACGGTGATAAGAACAGGTCGAAACTGCATGCTCATGTTGTATTGCTGCTCCTAAGCCTGCCTCCTAAGCCTGCTTTAAACGTCGTTTCCTCCTTGCCCTGGAAGTTGGTCTTGAAAATTTCCTGGCCTTGAAAATTGATCTCACTTTTTTTGTACGTCTGAGACACCTGGTTTTAAGTGACAAATGTAAAATAGTTACATTCCCCTAATGCAAGTGCAAAGCATGGCAAAAAAAATGATTATTCACCCTGGGATTATGATGCCTAGAGTGGGCATTTAGGTCATTCATAAAACTGTTAGTGGAGTCAACGGATGAGCTGAAGCATCTTCAAGGCTGGTGCTTTCAGTGCGATTTCTTACAGCAGCCTCCAGGGAAGGGCAGCTGGAGAAGATGCCAGGTCCATTCTTACGCAGGCTGAAGGTTGTGTTTGACTGGCAAGCTGAGCAGATAGGTGTGCATGGACACAGCTGCTTTGTCACTGGTCACCACGTGGCCATCATGAAAAATAAGCTATGAATTTACTTGCTTGGCTGCTAGAACATCATTTGTGTTGAGGAAAGTTCATGTGTAAAGAAACTCTTGTGCGAAGAAGTTCTTAGTGGCCGACCATTAGTGTGTATTAGCTGAGGTTAACCTGTTGGCATGGGTGCCTTAGCTGAGGTTTAATGCCTTTATACAAACATTACACTCAAAAGCCATGATTCCTATAGTGGGAAGGTGAACATTGAAGACCACTTCCATGATTTTCCTCAATTTCTCACTAATCCTCCCAGCTACATACGAAGCAATTCACATCTCCATTTTCTACAGCTTGAAATCCCAACAGCAGGCTTCCCAAAGCTGCAGATAAGAATGTGGTGGAAGCTCTAGGATGTTGGGTTATTCAGCATCAAATCCCAAGAGGAATGCTGGCAGGCACCCAGGCGGCACGCAAGCCAGGCACGGGTTAACGGAGCTTTTGTCATGAGATCTCACAGCTGCCTCTAGGAATTAGGAAATTAATGAGGGCTCTGACCAGTCTGGGCATCTTGTGACCTTCACAAGCTTGCTAACACAAGGTGTTAATTTTATCTTGGATTCCCATCTGCAAAATTGATATGCTGCTCACTGCCGAACTCGCTGAGGTGTTCTAATTCATGAATTAATATTTGCAAAGAGGTTTGTACCTCCCTGTTGAAAGGTAGTAAAGAATAAGAAAGTGTAGAATAACCAAGTAGAACACAACCAAGAGCCGAAGCAGAGTCTGCTCTTGGGGTGACAACTTCCTCATGCAAACTGGTTTCACTGGGGCTATTCCTACCAGTAAGAGCTTCTTGGAGTGTAGCTGTTCTCTTGCATATAAATTACAGCTGGCTGATTGAGCTTGCTGCTTTTGGAAGCATTATCCACACAATAAACCCATTTCCCTCTTCTCTTTGTCTCTAATTAACAGGGTCATCCTGGCAAGGAAGGTCCTCCTGGAGAGAAGGGCAGTCAGGTAAGTGTCAACAAGCTCCTGATTACTGATGACGTGTCACAAAATATGAATTGAGAATTTGACATTGGCCTTGAAATTCAAGGAACGTTCATTGCCACAGAGGCAGCAAAATGCTGCAGTCAGTGTTGAAGAGGAGAGAGAATGTGGCTGTATTAAGGACATTTCTTATTAGCAGCTCCCACTTGTATTAGTGAAAGAGTTTTTTCTGCTATGGCGCTCTTTTTTTTTTTTGGCTATTTTTTCCCCAATTAGTTTTTCAAAGTGGAGAAAGAAATATGCAGATAATAGGATGTTCTTTCAGTGTTTATGAGAACCAAGGAGATGCCACCTGGATATTGTAAGACTGGTGAGTATTATAAGACTGACAGGTTGCTTAGCCATCAGATCTCTGCCATCAGTTTAATCCTGAACCATTTCCAATGATGGTACCAGAGAGTTTTCTCTTTGGTGCTTTGGTCACAGGAGGAGCGAGGGGGCAGCTGTAACTTTTGCAATAATGCAGCAGTTTCCTCAGAAATCCAGCAAAACATCATTACTTCTGCCTGCTCTCCTGGCAAGCAGCAGCGAGTAGCTCAATGGATGTGAAGACCAAAGCCATGAAGGAAAACCTTCTGTTAATCAGACACAAATAAATATCCTTCATTGCTCAGGGGAATGCAGCAAATGACTCTCTTTGTATTTGTGGTCTTTCTTTTCCTCCCCCAGCCCCGTCACAGTCCCTCTTTAACAATATATTTGAGAATATTGCTCGGGGCTAGAGTCCTTGAATTATATGGTCGTCAGTCTGTCTGGGAGATTTACCATCTGCATTCCCGCTGCGGCCCGGTCGGTGGAAAAACATTGCATTTGTCAAAAAGTCTTTTTGCTGGAGCACAGGCTGCTTTGATTGAAGCTCCCCCGCGCCTCGCCCGGGTACCGTGCAGGAAATGATGGCCGTGATTGGGGCCATTTGTCCGGCTGGCATCACGCAAGGCCGGGAATCGCAATGCTCCCGTCTGTGGAATATTAAAAGCCAATGAGCGGCGGTGCTGGCGCTGCCGGGGTTGGAGACATTTAGCAGCCATCAGGTGTCGGGGTAAAAGTCCAGATCCCGGCCGTAACTTTCTCCGTGAGTTATTGCTCAAGGAGTTATGATCTCAGAGCGGGATTTGCACTGCTAGACTTGTTCTACTTGACACCAGCGTGAGGTCTGAAGCTCCGGAGCTCGGGATCGCACGGCTCCGGCTGGCGCTCAGGCTGGAAAAAATTGTCCAGCTCCTTCGGAAGGAAGTGGGAGAGTGTTTACTTAGTCTGCTGATGGAGCAAAATAAAACCCAGCTGAATGCAATGGGGATGGTGGTTGATCTGCAGGGCCACCAGGCAGGGTGGCAGCAAGGGGACCAGGCAGGTACCTGGTGCAGCACCCAGCACTACTAGTGCCCATGATGATTCACTGCTTTTGGGGCCAAAAAGGAGATTTTTAAGCAACTCCTCTCTGTGTGAGGCCAGAGGACATCACCCAGGGGCTTGTCCATCATCCTGTTTACAGTCACCATATGCCCTTCGATGGCACCTAAGGAGAGCTACTGTGTTAGTGTGAACCTGTAATTCCTGTTGGTCTTTTTCCTTTTTTTCCTCTGAAATCCAAACACGAATCTTTCGCCTCATGTATGAATCCCCTTCGTAGCAAGTTGCCACTCTGTTGTTAGGCTCTCATGTCTCTTCCTCCTTTCCTGCCGTATGGATCCTTGAGGAGCTGCCCATGGTTGTTGCCATTCCTGTCTGGCTTGAAGCTGGCAGATGACTGGGCTGTTTGTTCCCCACACATTCTCTTTAGTCCTGCATCTTCACATTGATTTGATGTGCTTTTCTTTTTGGTATTTTTTAACCACAGGGTCCACCAGGTCCTCAGGGCCCCATAGGATACCCAGGACCACGCGGAGTCAAGGTAAGAAGCAAGTAGAGATGCTGTCTTGCTTGGCTTGGTTCCTCCACCTTGTACTGGAGATGCACAGGATCTGCCAGGTCTTTTGGAGCAAACCTGAAGCAGGATCCCACCGAGGTGCTTTGGTGACCAGGATGCTGCGTGAACCGGTCCTGGGCTGTAGCAGTGATGAGAGGGTGACAGGAGAGGGACCCACATAGAAGTGAGTCCTGGGGAAGCTCATGGACATGCTGGTGCTGTCTGAAAGCACAGTATGAGTATGGCAGAGTCCCATTCCAATTGTTTTCAGTTAACAACCAAACTAAATCTCAGCCAGAATGTGGAGACTTTAACAAGCCTGTTAATGAAACAGAATAGGTTATTAGGAAAACAAAGCAAGCTTTTCATGCTCCTGATCCAAACTCTTGTCAGACGAAGCCTGTGCGTCTCCGCAATGGGTTTCTCACTAGATTGAATTCCTCCTCCCCGGCTTGCTGTGCTGCCTGCACTACTTGCACACTGATAAGAGGACAGGGGATTTTTTCCCCGCTCTGTTAGAGCTCTTATGCTCTGTCAGGATATATTAGTTCAGCTGTGGTTGCATTCTGCATCCCAAAGGCCCTGCTGAATCTGCAGGGACCAGTGCTGGTGGATGCAAACACAGCCTGAGGTCTGCAGGTGAAATTAAGCCCTCTTAAATCCCCTGCCTATATTTTCAATAGCAAAACCCCATTTGCTGTTTTGCTTTCAAAATTTCATCTAGGTGTATTTAGCCAGGGCAAGCTTGATCTCATTTCTTGCAACGCTGCAGATCGAGATGCAGTGACCCACTGGGAATGGTTTCCCGTTGTGTTTACCATTAAGGGGAACTGTTCCACATTAGAGTGATCTGCAGAAAGTGTGTCATGCACCAAATCCATAGTGCTTACAAAAAAAGGTTTTGTTTCCTACAAGCAGTTCTCTAGTAAGTGAATGAATCTCCAGTTCTGAGAAAAATGTCTGTTTTGGGCTTGAAGCTATAAATAATTTTTAGATCTTGCTTTGCTTACCAGAATCCTGTCCTGCTGCAAAAATTGTTGGTGTGTTTTTAATTTTACTTTTTTCTTGACATGCCGAAGCGGGGGAAAAAGATGTTAGAATGCCTGGAGCAAAATATTGGTCCTTACAGAAAAAAAAATCTTATTGCAAGAATTGCATCGCCCCCAGGAATGATCCTGCCCTGAGGCTGGTGGTGCAGGATGCTCAGCATGGTCCTGTAGCCCCAACCTCCTGCAGGGCAGCTCGTGCACCTGGGGCAACCCTGGTCCCTCTCTTGGAGAGAAGCACTAGCCCGGATGGAGTCCGGATTGATCCCATTGCCTCTCAGTTCTTCCAGGCACTCTTCTGTGTTGCTCCCCCCCTTTCCTCAACTCTGGAAGTGCAACATTTGCCTTCATTCAGTGGAGAACAAGGAGTGGAGGAGATGGAGTCACCTGCATTAATGCAATTAGTTATCGTGCTGCATCAATAAGTGACAGCTTTGCTCCTGTGCACAGCTTCCCAGCCCAGCTTCAACCTTAGCTCAATTGCAGACTTCTGTCAGTTGACCTGAGGAGCTTCCAGGTTCTCCAGACAGTGGAAGTCATAAAAATAGATATGCAAAACCTGTGCGTGCACAGAAGTGAGATCTGGGCTAAAAGGAGCCAGGCTTAACGTTTGTAGGCGCTGTAGCAGCATTGCTCATCACTACAGATCAGCACGGAAAGCCTGGGATTCGTGCTGCAGGGTGATGGATCCGCTTCCCAAGCGGAGCCTGAACACAAACTGGTTTTCTGCTAAAACTCCAATGAGCTCAATGTGCAGGCGAGGCATTTGTGGAACTACTTCTGGAAAGTGCATGCAGAAAGCATACATTTAATCCTGAATTTTATGCCTGGAAATTTGATTGCAGGAACCTGCCCTATCAAGTCAGCAGAAGTTTTTGTGTATCTCACATTCACTGAGAAACTAAAAGTCAGCAATGAGCAGCTGATGTTCAATCAGCGATACCTTTAGGGGTAACTTGTGCATATATCATTGGCAATGTAGCAAGAAGCAGAAATCAATGATTCTTAATCTTAAGCTTGCATCTACCCTTGTAACATGTCTTTTTACCTCCTGCAAGGGAGCAGATGGTGTTCGTGGATTGAAAGGAACCAAAGGTGAAAAGGTAAGTTAAAGCTGTATATTTGGCTTGATTTTTATAAGAGCTGTGAGTGTTTTTGCAGGCTGGTCCTGCATGTCCTCCAGAGAAGCTTTCTCATTGAAATGAGCCCTCAGGCTGAGGCTCCCAGGGTCTGGTCACCTCCGTTTATTGTTTGGAGTGGATGCAGGATGGGTGCCTGCTGGGATGCTCTGCAGAATGTCCTGGCTCCAGCCTGGCACTAATTGAGTCTTGGGGACCTGCTTGGGTTTGGGTCAGCTTGCTGAGGCCCCCATTGCTCGTAGCTCAGAGTCCAGCTTTGTGGCCATTTCCTCCTGGCAGAATTGGCAGATTTAATGTTCTGGACACGATTGCACGGAGATGGAGGGTGTGCAGGGTAAGTTACAGCTGGAGAAGAGCAAGCAGATTTAGACCTCGGAAGTCCAGCATACGGAATATGCAGCCCGGTCAATAGAACAGCTTGTGAAATCTAAGCCAGTAAGAAAGTCGAGTCTATAAGTACATATATCAATGATGCAGTATTTTTCTTTTTCGTAGCAGAAGAGTGGGAGAGGGAGAAAACCTCTGCTCTGTTCCAGGCATGAAGAAATCCATATTCTTTCCTTCTTACCTCTTAACAATTTGGCAGCAGAGCTGGCAGTTTTAGCTAGGGAATCCTGGCAGAGGCCTCCCAGACTCCAAAGGTGTTTCTGGGAACTGTGTCCTCATTGCCTACGAGGGATTTGCTGTAGGATGAAATACATTATTGATTGGAGCTCCGCAATTAAAGCCTCTTGGCTGAAAGAAATATTGCCACTATCCTAGAGGTTGCCTGGGAGCACAATGTAAAACATTCTCCATGAAAATAAAGCCAGTTGTGCTTCAGAAATAATTGGTTCCCAATCCTGGCAAGGCGACGTTATTCACACGGAGCCAGGTTTGTGATCTTGACCCGCAGCCAGTGCGGGATGTGAGGGAATAGATGCTCGGGATCCCTCTGGGACCTCAGCTGTGCAGCCTGCCTGGGCTGTGCAGCATGAGGACGTTATTCCCTCCTTAGGGTATTTGTGCACCTTCCCATTCCTGCTCAGGTATGCCAAAGACAGAAGCTTTTTTTCTTTTTTTTAACCCTTAATCTATGCAACTTTTCTCTTTTTTTATATAGGGTGAAGATGGTTTTCCTGGCTTCAAAGGTGATATGGGCATCAAGGGAGACCGGGTAAGGTTCTTCATGGTGGAGTGTGGCTCCTGATGAGGATAGGAAAATAAGAGGCATATCCTGGTTTCTGAAACCCAGAGACACATCCAAATGGAATTCCTTTGCACAGTCCTCACAGTCAACAGGAGTAAAATCCTGCAACTTGCATGGTCCTTGCTTTCAGTCTATTGCATTTTATTGGGAAAAACGACCAGGGATAATAGCAAGTTAGATTCTTTTCCAAATCCTTCTGACATGTTCAAGCTCTAGGAGCAGGAGGTTTGTGTTCACATAATGCAGAAGTCACCCCTAAATTTTCTAGTCTTGCTTTGAAGGTAGAATAAATCTGAATAATGATAAAGGCCCGATTTTGCTGTTTTGGCTGCTGAGAATCCTAAAAGATCCAGCTCTATCATTTATTTATTTATGGCATCTCCTTTCCCCATAATATTGCACCTAGGATCTGGTAGGTCTCTATTTGCAAAATATAATGTACTTCTGTCCCATCAGTGAGACCAGCAACTGCGAGCAATGCTAAGCAAGGTGCGAGGGCTGCAGCTTTAGAGCAGGCTCATCCCTATCAGTGGGGCGCTCTGCTCTCAGAAGCTTTGCTCTGCTCTTTTCCAAGGAAGCCATAGGGCTGCGGTGACCAGGAACAGCATTGCAGGGAGGCACCTTTTGTCCTCGTCGAGTGCAGATGGGCAGGAGCAGTTTCCAAGTGATCTCTCGACTCCTGCTTCCCACCGACAAGCTCTTTGTGCCTTGTGATGATAAATGTACCGAGCTGTGAAAGGACAAGGGGTACTTGAGGACCTCGCAGATAAATCTGAGGCCATCCAGCGTCCTGGGAGTGAGGATCCTGCCCGTGTTTGTGGTGTAGAAGCATCTCTCCATACCCTGCACGACAAGATGACAACTGATGTTTTGTGTTGCGCAGCCAGCAGTGTCATAACAATTCATGTTAATAGCTCAATCCTGGCTGCTCTCGGATTCCTTAATGACTTTCAGCACAAAAGAGGGAGTCCTCTATTTCTCAGCCCTCAGTTACACGAGTCCCAGGACTTGCTTGCCCTTAAATCTGCGATTTGGGAAGCTGGAAGGGGCTGAAGGATGCAGTGCAGTCACAACTGAGGAAGGCTGTTTTAGTAGAGATGTCTGTAGATGGGATAGCTGAGGGTCAAGCCTTCCTCACTGGTACCTGTCTCATGATCCACAGGGTGAGATTGGTCCTCCCGGCCCCAGAGGTGAGGATGGTCCTGAAGGCCCCAAAGGTCGCTCTGGTCCCAATGGAGATCCCGGTCCTCTTGGTCCTGCTGGAGAGAAGGTGAGTCTTTAGGATGGAGAAGCCCAGTCCTGATTTACAGCAAAACCTGTTTCTCCTTGGATGCTATTGGGTGTGTGGCAGGGCTGTATCCAATGGGAAGAAGCTGGAGATGGAGTTTAGGGCAGAAATGGAGCTGGGGATGCTCTGTGTGAAGGCTGATGTGACTGATTCAGATAAGAAGACCAGAGGGGATGGTTGCACTATGGT
Source organism: Nothura maculosa (assembly GCA_032353885.1). Lineage (NCBI taxonomy): Eukaryota > Metazoa > Chordata > Aves > Tinamiformes > Tinamidae > Nothura > Nothura maculosa. The sequence continues at coordinate 2,630,839 of JAUBOD010001040.1, read as the reverse complement.
GGAGTGACCCAGTGTATCCAGACATTGGTCTCTTCAAGGTTACCTGCTTGTGTGGTCTGTCTTGAAAATAAAAAGACCAAAGGGAAAGATATAAAAAAAAAGGAGATTCTAGTTTGCTTTTTATGAGCATCAAGTGGAGAACAAAAAGATGGCAAAAATACATAGCCGTGTGAAGGACATCAGCCTGATTTCAGCCGTGATACCTGCCCTGCTCCCAGCTTCTCAGCACCCAGCAAATTCCCTTTTTCCTGGTGCAAACCTGCACCTTTTCCATTGCTAACGTGCTTTTATTTGCGTTCCAGGGAAAACTTGGCGTTCCAGGATTACCAGGGTACCCAGGAAGACAAGGACCAAAGGTAACTGCAATGTGTGTCCCCCCAGAGAGGTGAGGTGCAGACGGGACCATCGGGAGCCATCGGATCATTGCTCATGTATCGTGCAGAGGGCTGGGATTTCAACTAATGGGGATAACGTGGGATGGCAACTGCTTTGGGGCATATCCGTTTCAGGCTCTTCAAGCCGAAATCAGGGAATGTTTTGCAGGAGGAGGACAGGGCAGCACCTTCTCCTCCTCTCTGCCATCACCATGTCACTTTGCAGGGGCACAACTTGCTGCATAAGATCCAAGGCAATGAGAATTGAAGCCTTCACCCTCCTCCCTTCCAGAGCTCTTGGGTGTGCGGCATTCCTAGTATTTCATGCCCGGTACCGGGTACAAATATCCCCCATCCTTAGCATGGGAATGACCACATTGCTTCCAGAACGGATTCTGCAGGGGCTGAGGACGAGGCGTGCAGCCCATGGGACAATTTGCAGTGCGTGTGAAGGGCTCCGTGCTGCTCATAGTGATGCTGGTTGCTCTGCATCCTCAAAGCTCCTGGTTACTGCACGCTAATTATGAAGGAGAATGGCTGATGAATCGGGAGCTCCCTGAATATAAAAATAAAATTGCCATTTTCAGCTTGGCAAACATCCTTTGTACCTCCTCTACACGTCTACCTTCATTTGGGCTATTTTCAGATGTTCTTTTTAAATTAAAAGCGAGAATTCCTCTACGTAGACTCGAGCTGCAGCCCGGCTCTTACGCGCCCTGGGGGCTCTGGGAACTTGCGCTTTTGTTAATTTTTTTTTTTAAGAATCATATTTCATTATTCATGTTCATTGCTTGAAAAAACAGGCTTGCTTAACACTGGAGACATAATTAACTGTGAAAGATTGTTTCCTGGTTGTGATGTTGATGCTTTATTTTTTAATTTGCATTTTATATCTTTTTTTCTTCCTGCATTGCTTTAGCAGATTCAAAGTTTAAAAGCAGCAGCTCTTCTTCCCAAGGCATTTAAATCAGAAAGGAATAGCCAGGAGTTAAATTTTCAGGAGCAAAAAAAAGTGATTTAGGAGCTAAAAACAAAACCTTCCTATTCTTGTGATACAACTGCGAGCTTGGGCCTTCGCAGTGGCCACTAATGAGGCACGGATCTTTTCTCTTTATTGTTGTTATTTTTGGATGCAAGTTCGTTTCTGAGGTCGTTTGAGGGCTGCCTTTGGTTTTGTTTTGAGCAGAGGAATGTTTTACAGAAGGCCACGCTGGGAGTTGTGGACGTCAGCAGGGTTTGGACGGGGTCATTCGAGGCGAGCGGCGCCGGGCCGGGCCCTCCCGCTGCTTGACCCCTTCCCTCTCTCTTTCTGTTTCCCCAAGGGTTCAATCGGCTTCCCAGGATTTCCAGGAGCCAACGGAGAGAAGGGTGCACGGGTAAGTGCTGCTTGGTGGCTGAATTTCAGCTAAGAAGCGAGGTGGTCACTTCTGAACCCCACCAAAACCCATCAGAAGTCCAGGGCCGTAGCTCGGGTGGATGCCAGCAACAGCACAGGCTGCTCCGTGGGCTGCAGCTTTCCAATTCAGCACTGGATATTGAGCTATTTTAAGAGATTTCTCTCGACCTGAATCCCTCCCTTGCTGTCAGACGTTGCTTGGGACAAGAAGAGCTTTTGAATTAACATTAAATTAGAGGGGTGAATCTTTTCCAAAGCAGCAAGAGCCACCTCTGACCTGACTTAAGGTGCCCAATGCATAGGTGCAAACATCCATCTCTATACACATGCACCCATGCACAGCTCGGTGCCAGAGCAACAGTGGAGGTGGCACAGTTGTCCCAATCTACTGATGTGTTTTATTTTGTGGAAGGAAATCTGGAGGCAGGCAGTTCAGAGCACAAATATTAAGTCATAATTTGCACCAGCTCGTGTCATAGGGGAGGAAATAAAAAAGCTGTGTGTGTGCGGAGAGTGGGTAGAATTAGTTCCTTTTTATTCTCATTTAAATACAAATGACTTTTAACAGACGTGCTTGATAGGAGCGTGAAAAATATAAATCACTTGGCACTGCATTAATATTGTGCAGCTGAAATTCAGTTTATCTCTCGGCGGGATCACTCCCGCTGCTGCTGCTTCCACCAAGTAATTCCATCTCCTTGGGAGCTGCAAACCCAGCAGCTCCTGCTCTCCATCCCTGCTGGAGATGGTAGCCCGGGAATTACAGGTGGCTCATCCAGCTGGTGGGCAGGAAGCCCTGGAGAGATGGCTTTGAGTCTGTGCATTACAAAGGTTTGCCACGTTGGTTTATTTTACCCTCATTTTAAATTGTGTGTCTCGAGTTGAGTCAATTTATGCTGATTTTTTGCATGGTTCTGCAGCTTGTGCTGCTGTGTTGGTCTGTGCCCCTGTGCATGGGATGGGGAGGGCACCTTCACCTGCAAATCCCCAAATCTGATTGGGGTCCAGCCTGAGAAGCCTTTAGAAGTAGCAAAAATGCAAATTTACTCTTTCAGTGTCCTTTTTTTTTTCCTTTTCCTCTCTCCCAGGTATCCAATTCAAAATAAGTGAGGAGCTATTATATGCAGAGTGAGACAGAGCTAGGATCACCCCACACCAGATGAAACCGAGACTATCAGCTTAAATTTACCTTTAGCCCTTGCTGAGTTAGACTTGACAAATTACACTCTGCCTCTCCTGAGAGCAGTAAATTTCCTATTTTATGAGCATGTCTACATATAGTGAAGAAAGTGTTCCTAAGATTTGCTTCTCCGGTGCAATGCAGGGTAACCCAATTTGCAGCTAAAACATCCCCAAATCATTTGTTTGTCTTTTTCTTCGCAAGATGTTACTGTTAGAGCATCCAGCCTGGTTATTGATGGGCCCCCAGTAGTATCAATCACCAGCCTCTCTTGTGATTGTCATCATGTAGGAATTGCAATAAGCTTTCCAGCTCGTTAGACCAGCGACACAAAAAGACTCCCCAGGTTGACTTTTCTTTAAAAAATAGATAGACAACAAGGGCAGCAGGAGCAGAGGCAGCAGCTCTCAAGGCTCGGTGCTTGGGGAGGGATTTGGGCTCTGCTGGAGCCTTGTGGAGCTGAGGACAGAGCAGGATGCGTGGGGCCGCTGCCCTCCCTCATCCCTATGGATTTGCCTCTGGAATTTGCTGGCCCGCTTTGCAGAAGCGGGAATGGCCACAGGTGAGCTCTAGCCCCCCTGGATGCTTTCAGAACCTTCTCAGAGAATCAATACTCCAATGGTGAATAGGTGGTTTTATTTTTAGAGCTAATAAGCCTCTGCTATTAGCACAGAATAATAGATCTTCCTGCCCTTCTAGTCTGACAGTGCCCGGAGGGCGCATGGAGCTGCTGAAATCCAGGCCATTTATTTGGGTACCTGGGAAATAATCTGAATTTAGATGCCTTTCCTTCGATAGCCCCGTTTGAAAAATACAGGCCTGTGTGCATTTACAGCGCCGTATAAATTCTCAGCAGCAGTGCACCGTGCTGTATGCATGATTAATGAGAGCAATAAGCAGGGTAAAAGTTTGCTTAAAAATAGAATTGCAAAAGCAGGACGGGATTGCATGGGGCTACCAGCAGGCAGGGTGTGCTCCTCTGTGCCCTCTCCGGGATTAAGGAAAACCAGACAGGGCACTTGATAATGGCTCGTGTAATTAAATTTAAGAAGTGTGCCAGCAAGGTTTGTTAAACGGAGATGCGGAACCAGGAGGATTCAGCAAGACTAATTTTAGTAGCTGGGAGAAAAAAAAAAGTTGATTCTAAAGTTTTCCAGCTCCTGTTTTATGTTCACCTGCTTAATGAGTGCCAAATAGGAGAAGGCAGGATTTGGAGCTGATGGATTTGGGGCAGAAAATGGCAAGGAATATTATGAACTTCTTGGTATCTTAGAAGGAAAACGAGTCTTTTCCCTTCTTAACAGGGGATTAGTAAAAACAGTGGACTCTTGGTCCAAAGGAAGAAAGGGAAATCCACTGGTTTTTGGTGTGTGTGTATTTTTGGGGGGATTATTTTTCTTTTTGATAATTTGATTGTAGCCAAAACACTGTTTTCAGGGAGTGAGATTTAGACAATTACTCTTCTAGGTAGGTGCTCACGGGGGCTAAGCTAGGACTAGGCTTGGGACCCAGGCAGCTCTGTTTTCTTTGTATCGAGCTGATTGTGGTCGACCCTTGCAGGAAGCTGAGTGCATCTGTCAGCTCTTATATCCTGCTGCTCTGTCACTGCCTTAAATGACTTATTCAGTGCCGAGCTCCCCCAAAATGGTCTAAGACCCATGAAAATGAGGGATGGCTCAAGTGACTTGTGTTGTGTAAAGCAATTGCTCAGGTTCAGGTCCAGTCCTGCTGCTGCAGCCCCTTAGATATTTATCAAGGCAGATCCTGATGCCTGCAGAGCGAGTGCTGGAGGAAGGTGACGTGAAAATCAGCAAGGAGGGATGTCAGATGTGGAGTGTAAGGGTGTAAGAGCTTTGGCTTTGGTGTGTTTGATGGCCTTCTCCATTTTAATTAAAAAACAATTGTATATGTGCTTTTCCACTGTTGGAACTGCATGGTCCATGCTGGTGGCTTCATCTTTGAATTGCTTTAAAGGCCTGGGGTAAAGGATGCACCTTCCTTAGGTGTGAAACTTCATCCAGGCGTTGGGATCACGGGCCAGACCTGTTCAGATATCGTAACTGAAAGCAAATACAGGAATGAGGAGGCAAGAGCAAAGCGAGCCAGCTCACCCGTGTTTCTTCTCATTGCAGGGGACACCTGGCAAACCAGGTCCAAGGGGGCAGCGCGGTCCAACGGTAATGATAATTTTTCTCTTTATTCTTTCTTTCTCTCTGTGCATTTTGAAAGCTTGTTGAGGGCCATCCCTTGGGTGAAGAAAATTGATGGGATTCCCACCCTGGCTGGTTAAGATCTGACCCTCCAGTGGTTGTCGAGCACCAAAGTGCTTTTTTGCCTAAAATGGCCTTGGGATGCTGTGGGCAGCAAAATAGGCTGAAATGTTGTATTTTTTCCTCTTTTTCAGGGTCCACGTGGTGAAAGAGGCCCTAGGGGCAGCACTGGGAAACCCGGCCCAAAGGTAAGGGGTTTGGAGCCTTTGACAGTGATTAGAAGAGGGATTGCATCCCAAAATGGCCTGAGGTCCAGGACTGTCTGGTTCCTTGCCCTCTGTTTCCTTTCTCCTCGGGGGAAAAACAGGAGACTCCCCTGGACCATTGGATGGATGGAGCATCAATTGCTCAGCTCAATGGAAGTGGCCCTTGGGCAATGAAACGTCACCGCATCACTGCTTGCTTTACAGAGCAACGTCTGGGCGTTGTGACAACATGAATTCTGGATAAATCCTGTGGATTTGTCGTGGTGTTTATCTCATGGAGGGGGGAGACCGTTATCTAGAGGCAATATCACGCGTTTGCTGTCGTTATCTTGCCTGTGTTTCTATTAAGCGGTGCTGCAGGGACGAGCAGGCGCTCGTCTGCCGCTGGATGCTGCTCCTGGTGCAGAGTTGTCAGCGTTTAAAGCCTTTGTGCAAAGCAGTGGAATTGGTGACATGTATTTTTAATGTGGTGTTGCTGTTTTCTTATCCTTAAAAGGGCAACTCTGGTGGTGACGGCCCCCCTGGTCCTCCTGGCGAAAGGGTAAGTGCCATGGGGCTAGAGCTGAACTTAAAAGCCTCTTGGGTTATCACAGTGCAAGGGGCCAGATGCTGGCGCTGGGGGTCCTCCAGGATGTGAAAACAGTGGGGATTTTCATGATTTTAGCCCCTGTTTTTGCAGGGTGTGGGTAAGGTTGGCTTTGCACCCTGCTGCTGGTAAAATTGCGATGCCACAGCAGAGAGAGTGACCTTATGTCCCACTCAAGGCAGTATTGAGAGCAGCAATCCCCAAGTCACTTTTATTTCTACTTGAAACGTGGGCACTGGTTGCTCCCAGGTGCTCAACCTTGAGTGGTGATGGGAGAAGTCCTATTTCTCATTGTGGTGGGAGGGAGAGGTACAAAGGAGTCAAAAACCTGCTTAACATCTTTAGGGTTTCCTCCAAACGGCCACTTACTTATTTCTCCAGGCATTCCTTCAAGGGATGGCCCTGGGGCTTGCACTGCAGTGACAGTTCTTAGGGCCCGAGAGGAAACAGACTTTCTGCATCTCTGAGCTCATCTGCTGTTCAGACAGTGGGGATATTTTGTAGTAAAATGTGTAAACTTTTTAACTGTGTTTTCTGGCTTGTTTTGCATCCAGGGACCACCAGGGCCTCAAGGACCAACTGGATTTCCGGGACCAAAAGGCCCCCCTGTAAGTAACTCTTTCCAGAAGGAGCAAGGAAATGCATTAAGTATTTTCCATCCAGCTGTGATCGTCAGAGCCAGCTCAGTCTTAGCCACTTCTCCAACGAGTGGTGACGTACCCAGTAAAAGGCCATACTGAGACATCCTGGTAATAACGTAGCAGTTCCAGATTTTAATAGCTAAGTAAATTGTGGCTGATTGTAAGTGTTCATTTCCTAATGACTCAATATCACCAGGATCACTCATGGTTGCTCTGTTCCTTGTTGCACTCTCTATATTGGGAGGACAATGCACCAGAGTGACACTTCTAGCTCTACAGCTATTATACATGACTAGGTTACCTCAGAAACCTTTTTGAAGGGATTTCTTTCCCTGTCATGGACAACTCTTCATCTCTAGATCTTAATCTTCCTTTTAGAGAGATGTGTGAAAGGGCCGTATGTTTCAGGGGTTTGAGTACCCCCATTTCACTGTGAGATGAATAGGAATTAAAGCAAGGATGCAAGCTGTGATTCCTCATCACAGCTGAACTACAAGCCAATGGTCATGGTCCTTCTCATCCTGTTTCTCTTCTCTAGGGTCCTCCTGGAAAGGATGGATTGCCTGGTCACCCCGGACAGCGAGGAGAAACTGTAAGTAGCCCCAGATCTTGGGTGGATCATTAGTCCTGAGTCTTGTCCTGCTGGTTGGTTTCTCTAAACCTTTCTGTGCAGCCGAGGAGATGTTGCCATGTGTTGTTTTTCCCAAGAGGCCTATGTCTCTTCAGCTGCATGGGATGGTCTATGGGAAGCAACCCTTTTGTGGGCAGGACAAGTCGGTCTAATGATGGTTTACGTGGTGGCCTTGAAGCAGCTGCTTTCTCCATCCATGTTGTGGGCAGTGGTGGTCACAGTGGCATCATGCACAGAGAAAACATGAGCAGAGACATAGTGAAAGTGGTGACCAGCATCAAGGCCAGGGGCTTCCTGCTGTCGGATGCTGCAGACTTGGCCGCCATGGTCCTTGCTGCGCAGGGAGTTACTGCAGATGAGGCTCTGAGACACTCTTGGGAGCAATATGGCCAATTCTGTGGCTTCTTTCTCACTCTGCACTTGGAAATGTGCGAGTTTTACAGCTCTCTGCTCCATCATGTAACTCCAGACCTGCAGATTTCCCCTTAGGAAAGGGCTCCCTCCTTCACAGCCACCGCTGCTTCGGTTTGGCCAGTTGCCTTCTCCAGCTTGTCTTTCCATGGAACCTACCAAAGGCAGAAATAAATGCTTTTCCTTGTCCCTCATGCTTCATTGGCCGGCAGCAATAATTGTGCAGCAGAAGACACTTGCAGCCTGGTTTTAACAGCACCTATTGCAAAAAAGGAAAGCAATTCCTGGCCGAGAGCACGGATGCAATGGTTTTGCTGTAGCTTTTCTGCTCAGGTATCAGCCACTGCTTTAGCACACCAGCAAGAAGAGCATCCCTGCTGCTGCTACTGCCTTGAGCTGCTTGTGGTGGCCCTGCAAGGCCTGGCCTAAGCCCTGTCTACCAATAACCCCTTGCGTGAGCGAGGAAGGTGCCAGGCTGGACTAGGCACCTCTCTGTCGTGCGCTTGCGGCTTTGTCAACTGTGAAAGATTTTGTCACACAGATGTAATCAGTGTTTCTCACCAAAGGAGAATGATGAGGCATGTGGCAGGTATGAGAACACAGCTGTTGTACGTCTCTGGTGATCTCTCTTCTGCTCCTTTTTTTTTGCTTAGGGCATCCTTTAAGCCAGCGTGATCATTGTGCCATGTGTTCTTGTGCATGCAGTGATTGGTATCATTCTGTGTTGCGTTTGGGGGGATTTTATTCTTTTTCCTCAACTGATCACAACCCAGCTCATTTACGACTGCTGGTGTTTTGCTCTCCCCAATGCTGCATGCTGCATGTTAGCAGATAGACTCGTGTTTGTTTTCTGCTTATTTTACAGAGAAAAAAACTCAACAACTTCCTCTATTCAGCCCTGTTTTTTTCCTCCACTGCCCTTCCTAGCAAATGAGCATTACAAAGGCTTTGCGTATTGTGCAGTTTTTTCCCCTCAACTTATCACACAGAAATTTAATTAACTTGCCTGGCATTTGCTAAGCAAGGCAATGCAAATACTGCACAATGCAACACCCAATGTTTATTTATGCTCCATAAGGCTGACTGTGCAGCAGTGCTTGTGGTATTTCAAGCACACAGTTCTCAGGTCAGGATTAGCTTAAAGGTGAAGAGTGCTCACCTGCCAAAGCCTGATTGTACCATTTAGTCTCCTCTCATTGAGTTATGTAGAGCATTAGGGACACCTCTTGATTCAAATTAGGAAGGATTTGAATTCTCAAATTAGGAGAAGCAGTAAAGTCTTAACTTGCTTCTGCTTTCAACACTTGGCACTGGAGTAGATCATTCAAGTGTTTGTGTATATGAACACAGCTCTCCATTATTTGAGGTCTGATTTCCCAAAGAAAACCATTCCCTATGGCTTTCTTTAGTCATTCTGCTGATAACTTACCTATTTGAGCAACTACTTACAGAAACCAAGCTTTTCTTCATCATCTGCCTGGATGAGGCTCACAGACATCCTTCCACCCATCTCCTCATGCACCCAAGGATTTGGATGGCCCTTTTGATAGCTCCAGCTTCCAGCTTAGGCTGCCCATGAGGCTCCCAGCTTTAGTGCCCAGGCAGATTTTTAAAGCAAATGGCCATGGCTGAGTCACTTAAGATGAAGGGGAAGAGACATGGGATTTTTTGGTCCACTTTCCTTATGATGTGCCAAAGGGGAGGAGATAAGCACAAAAAAAAAGGAAAATTGAAAAAGGATTTTTAAAAAAGGGATTTTTTTTTTTAAGTCCAGCATAGTAGTTGGAATATTTTTCTAAAAAATAAGATTTAAATGGTACTTTGGCTTCACACAGTATTTTACCATTTCCTCACTGACCGTGGGATGTTTTCTGTGATCTTCAGACAGCTCTAACCGTGTTGGGTTGTCTTTTAGGATCGCACAGTTCCACTGGCTTGGGATGTATCTGATCATCTTTTGTGGCAATGAGAAAGTTAGCCTTTAAGCCCCAAATGACATTTTTTCAAGCATGCCAACACGGTGTAGCAAGGATGATAATTGTGTGCTTTTAGAAGGGTCCTTTAGGAGAGCTAAACAATTGTCGTGGTGATAGTTCATTACTGTCACCCTTTAAAGGTCGTTATAAGAAGCTGTCGTGGGTCTCAAATTCGCAGGCTTTGTTATTGATCATCGTTTGGTGATCTAAAGACAAACACACTAGTGATTTTTTTAACAGATGTTGGTGAAGGAAATAAAGCTTCACTCAAAACCCAGAGCTGACAGTTGCCTGCTTAGCAGAACTAGGCATTGGTGCTGCCTATGTGAAAAATGAAGGATGGTCACCTGGGCTGAGAGCGCCTGAGGAGCATAAAATGGAAATTATACCAGAACTGGGAATAGGAGAAGGGTTATTATGAATTGCTCAACATTAAGCATCTTGCCCATTCTCATTTTAATGGCCGTGTTCTCTACAGGTTTCAGGAGTGTAGGAATTTTTTAATCTTTCTTTTTTTAGTGGATGTGGCCAATCCTTTGGTAGCCTCATCAGAATAGCTGAGCTGAGCTTAGGATCTGGTCCCCCATCAGAAGCACCCACTGTCCAGGGAGTGCTGCTCCCAGAGCCCTTGCAGGAGCTGAGAGACTTTGATTTTTGATCATCACTTTTCCCTTTCACCTCCCTGCAAATATATAATAGAGTTTTTCATTCTTCTGCCTGATTCCTCCTTTCTTTCGCCATTGGGTGTCCATTCTTTCATAGTCAATAGTCTCCTTGGAGTAGGAGCAATCCAGGAACTCAACCCTCACTTGATCACTTATGAGAAGTGTCATTGATTTTTGTCTTTTCCCTTTTCCTAACAGGGCTTCCAAGGCAAGACCGGCCCTCCAGGCCCCCCTGGTGTCGTAGGTCCTCAGGTAAGAAGCGGCTGCTCCGTGGTTGAGCTTTGCCCATGCAGCATCCTGGGAATGTCCTGGCTCAGCTGGGAGCAATGGCAAATTGCCCAGCCAGGATCATCTGCACGATCCATATCCCTGAAACAGGGTCTTACAGCCTCATGCATCAGTTTTATAGGTAGAGCCTTAGACCAGATAGGGCTGGCTCTTGGTAGCTGTCCTTTCTGAACTGCTGCAGAGGGACACTCTTTAATGAAAAAGTAATTAACTTGTCCTCTTTAATGGCAGTGTCAATTCCACAGTTTATAAATTCCCTGATTAGGGGCAATTCCGTCTGTCTTCACAAGTGCAAATTAGGTTTTGTGGCAATTTTATTTGGCTCTGCTGTACACAGTTAGTGTGATGGGTGGTTGCTGAGTGATCACAGCCTTATCATTCTGCTTACGGTAAGTGGCACCCTGCAGTGTGACGTGAATTATTGCCATGGTCCCAGCAGACGTGAATGTGTGCGGATGTTACGGCCTTGTGCGTGGGACTTTTGTCCTTCCCTGGAATGGGCCACTTGGGAGCCTTCTGCCTAGAGCCTTATGTTACCCTTGTCACCATTAGTGCCCATGTACGGCATAGAGGCAGTCAATAATTGCCATGTCCTACAAGCCTAATCCCATTATTTATGCCCAATATGAGGAAGAAATAGCATGATTGTAGAATACTTAGGAAGTTTTCAATATAAAAAACCCTCAGCATAAGAACCGTAGTAGTAATATCTGTCATTTATGTGAGCACTTGAATTCCAGAGATTCCCAGTGTCTCTAGATTAAGTACCATTTTAACCACCCTTAAGACCATATCCCTTTATATGCTAAAGAAAGCATCCCTATGGGCTTCCCAGTGACACCATGTGTGACAGCCAAGGGAAGAAGCATCTTCTGTCCCATTGCAGCTTGAAGAACTGTTAAACTTTATCATTTTTCCTTGCTTACTTTGCTGATCTCCAACACTTTCTCCTTGATCTCTGCTTCTTTAGGGTCCAACTGGTGAGACTGGCCCAATGGGTGAGCGAGGACATCCAGGCCCTCCAGGTCCCCCCGGTGAACAAGGTCTTCCTGGCCTCACTGGAAAGGAAGGGACCAAGGTAGGTGACTGCTACTGCAGTTCAATATGCAACGTAGGATGGAGATGAGGATGAGCCCAAGTTCCCTCTGTGGGATGGGGAGCCTGCAGGAAGGAAGGAATTCACCTTCTTTGCAAGTCTGGTGAAGAGGGGAGGATTCAGGAAAAAGATCCCATTTCACAACACCTCGTTAAGAGTTGAGTCCTCCTGGAGTCTGCAGATCCTTAGGATTTTTCGCTTGTTATTGCAGGGTGACCCTGGCCCCGCTGGTCTCCCGGGAAAGGATGGTCCACCCGGCTTGCGAGGCTTCCCTGGAGAGAGGGGCCTCCCTGGCCCCATTGTAAGTAAAGATTCTTCCACCTTGCTGGTGGGAAGGGTGCTCAGGCATTGGCTCCAGAAGTGACTTTGTTCTCCTCCTTCCAGGGTGCTCCAGGGCTGAAAGGCAACGAAGGTCCCCCAGGCCCTCCAGGCCCAGCAGTAAGTACCCATGTCCTCACAGGCACCACCTAACACGTTTACAAGCTTGGCAAGCCAGAAGCGAGGCTTAGTCACAGCTCAGAGCTTTGCCCACTGTTCCCTTTGCACCATCTCACTGCTCGCTGTGGATACTGCTTTATTTTACAAGGCACGTATGTAACAGCTCAGTCATTTGGTGGTGTCAACCATGAACATATGTGACAAGCTGAGAGTGCTGGATCATTCAGGACACCAAGAATGAGGAGGCTGAGCACTTTGACCTCAACCTCCCCAGCTTTCCTTCTGAAAGTTGCTCCCTCTTGAGATGCTTGCACACTGCAGCCTTCCTGGAAGAAAATATTCATCATTGAACCTCCTAGCTGCATTGACTGTGAAATGGCTTGTATTCTTCGCCCAGACTCTGATAATATGCTCCTAGGAACTGAGCTCCCTGCACTATCCCAGGAAGAACTCAGCTATTCCAGGGATTTAATTAAAAATATTAGGTTGGTGGTACTAAGCCATTACATGGCAGTCATGGCATACTCACTTCTACACTTAATGCACTTGCAGCATCCTGCTGTAGGTTCACCTTCTTTCCATAGCTCTATAAATCCGTATATGCCGATTAATGCTGCTTCCTTCTCCAAACAGGGCTCTCCTGGTGAGCGAGGTCCTGCAGGTTCAGCTGGTCCAATAGGACTTCCAGGACGCCCTGGCCCACAGGGACCTCCAGGACCTGCTGGTGAAAAGGGGGCCCCAGTAAGTACTGGTGTGAGATGATCAGCTGTGGGTCAAATAAGGTGCCTGGGGAGCTGAGTGTGGGGTAGGTAAGTAAAGGGAGAAGAGGAAGAATCCAGTTAAGAAGAATCATCTCATCTTGGCTGCATCAGGGCAGGTAATGTTCTCTGGCTTGGGACATCCTTGCTATCAAAAATGAGCATGATGCTAGAGACCAAAATGACTTGAGGCCCTAGGAAGGTATGTGGACTCTGAAGAGGCGAAATAATAGACTGTGTGACCTTGTTGTGACAAATAGCCACAGGACAGGCCTCTGGGCCCTTGCCTGCACTTATGAGGATGGGATAAAGCAGCATCCGTGATGGTTTCCATGGGGGCCAAATCTGAGCAGCACTTTTTAATGGATACAGTGGAATAAGCCATTCCAGACTGTAGCTAAGCAACAGAACAACCACCCCGAATAAAAGCGATGAACAAAATCCCCATCCCTGCTCTATCCTTGGCTAAGAGCCCCCGAGAGGTGGTTGTGTTTCCAGCTGGGGGGCTACGTGCTCCTGTGGCACCCGTGTCCCAGGTTATCCCAGCAGCGCCATAGGAAGGGCTGATTCAAGCAGGATTGGGGCAGGTAGCTGCTGAGCGCTGCCATATGGTCCTGCTCCTGCGTGTCCAACAGCCTGTGAGGCTGTCAAGTCTTTCGCTCCCAAGGCGTGCGCGTGAAGCATCACATGAAGGGAGCAGAGACTATTTTTGTGATTGAAAAACACAGCGTCGTGGCAGGCCCAAGGAGGCAGGCTCTGCATCTTTTACACCCAAATGGTTCTGCAGAGAAATACCACCGAGTTCTGCTTTGCCTGGTTCAAACCTGAGCCCAGCTGCAGGTGCAGCAGAATGGGCCAGTGCTGGCATCAGTTATTTCGTACTACACTAGGACACTTGGCTTGACTGATGGTTGTTATTAAAAGTGTTTATCAACCTCTGTATTCTGTATTTGCAGGCTTATTAAAAATGCTGGCAGCTAGTCCAGAGGCAAGAATTTCCTGGTGAATCAGCTCTATGAACATCTGTACTGCCGAGTGTCTATGTGATGTGTTATTGGATAGATGAATAGGCAATTTATGTGGCATCTATTTTTCCAGAGGAGAGCATAGATGCAATTAAATTATGTGCTAGGAAAGTGAAAAATATCCACTGTTCAGTTCTATAAACAAACAAAATATGATTGAAGGCTCCAGGTTTGAGGAAAGCAAGTAGATGGTTTGAGCAGGAGGCAACAGAGATTGGCTTATTTGCTTAGTGTGTTTTCCGTTGTCCAGAAGGCTCCAGAGGGAGGTCAGGGACTCCTGAGAAATCTCCATCTGTTGTGCAATGGCCAGGAAGGAGGCAGTCATGCAGTCAGGATTGGCATCAGTAAGAATTGGCTTGTGGGAATAAGAGATAGTCGGAGTCTTGTTCCTTATTGTGAGAGGGAGAGGGAGGAGGGAGATGACAGAGGGCTCAGACTGAACATGATTATGTTGTTATAGCAGCAAAATTACAGCCGTGATACAGGCACTCACCGTTTAGTTTTATCTGTGTTTTATTTGTCTCCTGAGATAGAAATTTTGTCTTGCTGAGACAACGAACACAAAGACACCCATGAAATATCTGCTGAAAACTAGCTTTGTTGCAGATGATCCTATCACGTGGAGTCATTAACTGATGTTAATGTTAATGGGATTTAACGAGTAGATGGGAAGAGGGAGGAGAGTCTTATATAACCTGTCTGCTCATTTCCTTTCTAGGGTGAGAAAGGTCCACAAGGACCAGCTGGTCGGGATGGCATCCAGGGCCCTGTTGGTCTCCCAGGGCCAGCAGGTCCTGTTGGACCACCTGGAGAAGATGGAGACAAGGTGAGAAAAGTCTCTGCGGTTCTGCTCTGGAAGAACTAGTGCAGCATGGTCCTTCCCTACCATGCGGATCTGCTCCTTGCATTTCATCATCAGATGTGCTGCATATCATAATATGAGGATGTCTTGTAGTCCTTTAAATGCTATTAGATCTGCCGAGTTGGACTTAGGAGAGAATCACAGTGCTGCATGTGCTTTGTCAACTGGAGTGTTTGTTGAACTACAGTTAGTGTCTCCATAAGCTTATTCTGGGTGGTCTGTCCCTAGGTTCCTGTCCTTTCCCAACATTTCCTCATTCCTTCATTCCGTCTGGATAGGAGGGTTCTTAGAAAACGTTAGCTGGGATGTATCACTCATCACACTCGTCACAGCTAACAAGGGTAGCAAAAAAACATCTCCTACTTCTAGCAGCAGCTCAGAGAAGATTTGGGCTGCATAAGGGTTTGCTTACACATGCAGTGGCCAAATCCCTGGCCTCTTCCAAAACTTACTGGGAAAGGCTTATGGGAATTGGCATCTTTGGAACAGGGCCCAGATATGCAAGACTATTACTTTATTGTCAAGGTCTTTAATTGTTCACCAAGGTGTTGGAACTAACTGTCCACCTTTATCCTGCCAGGGTGAGATTGGAGAACCTGGTCAGAAGGGAAGCAAGGGTGACAAAGGAGAACAGGTGAGTGGGACATGTAGCTGCTTTCCAGCAAGGACATGTTCGTACGTTGTGTGATTTGCTGGGAATAGAAAACTATCCATTTTTAGTTTTTTCATGTTATTTGTTCCCTTTTCTACACTGAACAACAACCTTTTTTTGTAGTGAGACTCTTCAGGCACATCTTCAGATTTGTTCCTCAGTGCGGTGCTGTCAGGCTGTTGGCACCAATCCTGCTTAGAGGGTGGTGTTTCTAGTGAGACTTGACCTAGTCTTCCCAATCCTCTGTTTTGAGAGTTTGTGGCAGTCTAAGAGAAACTGTGCTAGAAGGACTTCTTATTTTATAGTTGATTTTTATATTTGCTCTGCTCCCAAACACATCTCTGCATTGCTGTTTCTTGACAGGGTCCACCAGGTCCTACAGGACCACAGGGTCCAATCGGTCAACCAGGCCCAGCGGTGAGTATTGTCCCCTGTTAGTAGCAATCCTGTCCTTGGGAAATGCTGCTGGCCCTGTCGAAGCAGGATGGGAATGGGGCTTTGCATGTAGCATGTGCCCACACTAACCCATGTTAGACCCTTTCCTTGTAGGGTGCTGATGGAGAGCCGGGTCCCAGAGGACAGCAAGGCCTCTTTGGTCAGAAAGGTGATGAAGGACCCCGAGGTTTCCCTGGTCCCCCTGGCCCAGTAGGCTTGCAGGTAATTTCCAACATCAAGGGAAGGTTTTGGGTAATGACAATGAGGGTTTGACTTGAGCTGATTTGTTCCTTCCAACATCTCCACAGGGCTTGCCTGGACCACCTGGTGAGAAGGGAGAAACAGGCGATGTTGGGCAAATGGTAAGATGTTTCCTCGTTTTATTTGTGCCACAGGTACAAACATTGCTTCAAAAACATGACTTATGTTTGCCTCCTCTTCCTTTCAGGGCCCACCAGGCCCACCTGGACCCAGAGGTCCATCTGGACCACCAGGAGCAGATGGTCCACAAGGTCCTCCTGGGGGAATAGGAAATCCTGGCGCAGTTGGAGAGAAGGTAAAACACCCAGGAAAACACGAGCAGGAACCTTCCTACTGAGCCCTTCAAGGGGATTGTAATGAGAGGCAATTCTTCATTAAGATATCACTGTTTGGGTAGTCATTTGTAAAGAGGAAGCAGAAAAGCCTGTCCAAGAAGATAAGCCAAGCCTGCTTGTTGTTTTCTGTACTAGTCATTGGGAAGACTCAGGTGGACAAGTGCCTACCAGCTGCCATTGCACACTGTGCTCATCGCCACAATTGCTAGTGGGGTCATTAGAGGTTTTTTGGGGTTGACAGGGTGATAATTAGGGCAAGAGTGAGGCAGTGAGGGAATAATTCATGGCTGGAGTCATTTGGTGCATTCACTTCTGTATAAATAAATAGATGTGTTTAGAGAAGACAGCTTCTACCAGCATGAAGCCCATTTAATTCTGTTCCTGAGAAGCTTGTAATAGTGTTCTCTTCTAGTTAAGTAAACAGTTTCATTTAAGAATGTAGATGTTGCCCTGTTTTTGTTGTTATGAACCAGCAAGATGGAAATACACCCACACAGAAAGGAAAATAATAATGCAGTATCTGCTGATGAGCACAAAGAAGGAAATGTGGAGAAGTGGTGTCAGCCTGGTGTGCTGCTGAGATGGCTCTCAATGAGCTTGAGAGGAAGGGAAGATGTTCGACACATTAGCAGAAACTCAGCACCTTCCAGAAACTGGCCTGTGGTCAGTCAGTGCTAGGCCATGGGCAACAGTGCAGTAGCTGGAATTAGAATAATTTAGCCCTTAATTCACAAGTTTAGGATTTTTTGCTTGTTTACTCCTAAGTTTTTGCTTCCGCTCTCCTGCTTAGGGTGGCTGGGAGCAATCCCCACTGCAGCCATGGAGCCCCATAACCATGTCCATCCTCTTTTTCCCTCATTAGGGTGAACCTGGGGAATCTGGTGAGCCCGGTCTTCCTGGGGAAGTTGGCCTCCCGGTAAGTCTGGTCCTGGTTGAACTTTGCTATTTTACTAGATTTTAAATACTCTGCCTTCTGCTACAGAAGAGCTGTTCTTCAGTGGTTTTCCCTAAGGTTAAAGGGGTTTTGGAAAGGCAGGGATGTGGATGGGATTGAGCCAGGTGTCTCCTGGTTCTGGGGTCAGGCAGAGACCTCGTTGGTGGCCCAAGGGAGTTGGCACTGCCATGGTATGGGCATTTTACAATATAACATATAGGGGCTAGATATAAGCTACCCACGATTTAACAACTTGAACACAATCAAGTCTTGGTGGGAGGAGGTTACTAAACCATGCCCACATGCCTTAAGATACGATTGTAAGTTTCTTTTCAGAATTGATTGCAATATGGTTGGAGTTGATGAGATTTTTTTTTTTTCCCCTAAACATCCTCTTTCTCTGCAGGGTCCTAAAGGTGAAAGAGGTGAAAAAGGTGAAGCGGGTCCCTCGGGTGCTGCTGGTCCACCAGGCCCGAAAGGTCCCCCAGGTGACGACGGTCCCAAGGGCAGCCCCGTAAGTACCTCGTCCTGCAGAGCAGGGCTCCCTTGTCTTGCCCAGCAGAGATTTCCCTGTGCATAGACGCTTGTAGAAATTGGAAATAGTTTAGCAGACAGAGAATTATGATTAATAACCTAATGATAGGTGATATTAATCTGTTCCTTTGCAGTGCCAATGAGCAAAGACCTAACGGTGCAATATATTCCAGCAACGCTCGAGTTGTTAGTCTTTTTTGCAAAGCTGTCTCTAAACTCATCTCTAGGGGCTCATGATAGGCTTACTTTGCACTTAACATTATGCATTGGCAAAATCCTCTGCGTCAGTGAGGCTTCTGAGATAGCAGAGAGGAAATCTCAGTGAATTTGAGATTTTTACCTTTAGGGTCAGATGCAAATCTGATGCAAATTGGTGTAGTTTGTTGAGGCCAGTAGAGCTACGCTGATTTCTACCAGATGACCATGGTACAGTGTTTGTCTTTCC
The DNA here is from genome assembly GCA_032353885.1 of Nothura maculosa. Lineage (NCBI taxonomy): Eukaryota > Metazoa > Chordata > Aves > Tinamiformes > Tinamidae > Nothura > Nothura maculosa. The sequence goes on along the minus strand of JAUBOD010001040.1, from coordinate 2,612,440 downwards.
TGCTCCTTTGATGCTTGCAGGTTGAAGACATTTATTATGTGTTAAGCAAAGATGGTACAAAACAGCAGAGGAGGCAGCGGGGAGTTAGTCATCTCTCAACAGATGGGTTTTGAGGATACTGTGTTATTGGTTGGAGCTTATTGTGTGAACGCTTTTTCTCAGAAGCTTTTCAAATGCGCAGCAGATATCGTACTGAGAAGAGTCAGAAAGCATTTTAGTTGTTAAATGTGTTGAAAGGATCTTCATGTGAACATGTTACACGTCATGTAGCAAGCAAATGCAAGGCCTCCTCATCTGCGCTCAGCTGCAAGGATTTCACTGCCATTTGGGCAATATATTTTTGAAAAACCAGACAAAATTTTCAGTGTTAAAACCAGAGATTTCCATAGGCCAGTTTTGCAGATGAACAGATAGTTGTAATTGGATGGAATATGCTCAAGAGGCAAAGCTGGGATGTGAACTAGTTCTGTTTGAGGTTGACAATTCAGGGTTTTGTTCTACAGGGTGGTTCTTCATGTTGTTGCTAGGCTAGCAGGTCCCTGCTGCACTGCAGTCTCCAAAGGCAGTATCTCTAATTTAAGGTTATCTTTCCTATCTCTTTCCAGGGTCCAGTTGGCTTCCCTGGTGACCCTGGTCCTCCTGGAGAACCTGGTCCAGCTGTAAGTGTTTGTCTCTCAGAAGTGCCCTTAAGTTCTTCCTTTTGATTTTGTGAAGTGTAACTATTCCCTGGTCACTGAGCAGCAGGTCCTCTGGCATTTCCTTGCCCTTTTCTGGGGAAAGAGTAAAAAGTTCCACCATAAGATAGTGGAATCACTGCTACTATTGCAGACCCTCCATTCAGCTCCATTCTTGCTCTAAATAAGGCTGCTTGTTTCTTTTTTCCTCCCCTTTTAGGGTCAAGATGGTCCCCCTGGTGACAAAGGTGATGACGGCGAACCTGGGCAGACTGTGAGTAGAGTGATGGGCAGGGTCTGTGGTGTCCAGTCTCTCCAGTTCCTGTGCTAAACCCAAACTCCAGTGCACATATATGAGACATTTAACACACACTCATTTAAAAACAAGCATCTAATTCCTGCTGGATTCACCCAACATCTGTAAATCCCTTTCCTTTCTTCCTCTCTGCCTAAGTCTGGTTGCAACCATCTATCTTGGCTACTCAGCAATACATTCTGAGGAAAAAATAGCTGAAGGGGGAAAAAAAAGAAAGAAAAAACCCACCAAATCTAGCCTTAAGTTTGCTGTGCCTTCTGGTATTACATTGTGGGAGGGCAGTAAGACAAGATACCACCTGCACCCCCGAGGAGGTGTCAAAGTTGTACTGACCGCCTACACCTCGGCTTAGCACAAACTCCAGAGCTCAGCTCGAGTTTTACGCGTTTGCTCCTCCCTTCCACATCTCCTGGGGCATTTATGGCTTGTTCTGCTCTGCTCTCCATCTAGGGTTCCCCTGGTCCCACAGGAGAGCCAGGCCCCTCCGGACCACCAGGAAAAAGGGTAAGCTGATTGTCTAGGAATATTTTTCTGGGTATTATATAGGAGTATTTTTCTTTTAAACAATGTTATTTTTAGGTTTAAAGGAGATGCAAAGCAGTATTTGCATTTAAAAAAAAAAGTAATATGCCTTCTACAGCCATTGGAAATTGATGGAAAGTTGTTCACTAAATTCCATTTTTTTAATACTTTTTAAGACTCAAATGAAAACATAAATACTAAGTGCTCCTGCTCTTTCCTTGCTGGCAGAGCCCTGGGATTAATTTATCGAGAAGTTGATTATAGAGTTTTTCAGAAATATTTAGCTCTGTGTTGCCCTCTTCCCTGAGGCTGTAGCATCATTTTGGTAATTCCACCAGACCATTTCAGATCAGTGGCGATCAAACTATATTTTATATCTATTTTGTGCTTTCTGTAGGGTCCCCCTGGTCCAGCTGGTCCTGAAGGAAGACAAGGAGAGAAAGGAGCCAAGGTAAGGGCTGAATGGATTTTGACTTCTACCATATCCTTCACATGCCAAAATGGTGATAACAGGTGTGTTTTGAAAGAAACTGAATTGATTTTGTGGTTTGTTGCAACAAATTAGCCTGAATTTGAGCCCGTCAGTCTCAAATATAGATGCTTGTTTTGCCTTTTAAAAAATTCCTTGGATGTTCATAGGGCTTGGTAAGGTTATGGGCATATTTTTCTTTTTCAGAAAAGACCAGGTACCACTTTTTCAGAAAAGACCATTCAAATGTTATGCAGGGCCCTACATTCATTCTGTGGAGTCCTGCCAGTGCCAATCACATTTGCAGTTCAATGCCCCATTGCAAACTAAAGCAAACTCTCTTTTGTCTAGGGTGAAGCTGGTTTGGAAGGACCTCCCGGGAAGACTGGTCCAATTGGTCCCCAAGGTGCTCCAGGGAAACCCGGCCCCGATGGCCTTCGAGGAATTCCTGGTCCAGTCGTGAGTATTCCCCAACTGAGGAAAGATGGAGAAGGATGCTGAGCAGGACGGCTTCCTATGCCTTACCAAAATCCATTACCTTGGGTGATGCCTTTCTGTAACACTCTGTTTGCAAGTGAGCTCATCGTTTATGTGTTGGAGTGCCTGACAACAGTAAGCCATAGTAGTGGAGATAAGGGATTTTTTGTTGCTATATTCCCAGCATGATTTATCTGAGTGTTGAGTCTGCCTATCTGCTCTGGATAACATTTCTGTGAGATCCAAGTCCTTTTCCAGTAGAGACTTGAACATGATAGGAACATAAGTCCTTTTGCCCTTGTGGAAGGTAAAGGCAACATTTCCCAGCCGTGAGGAGCAGATAAGGATGGGTGAATAATCCAAATTGCATTGCTTTACAGGGTGAACAAGGTCTCCCAGGGTCCCCTGGCCCAGACGGTCCTCCAGGCCCAATGGTATGTGCACACTGATCAAATTCTCTGAGTTTTTATAATAAGTGTAAATGTACAAATGTTAGATTCATATTCTCTCATTATGTATTCATTTATTTTACTCTCTTTTTGTCTCCCAAAGGGCCCACCTGGTTTGCCTGGTCTTAAAGGAGACTCTGGTCCCAAGGGTGAGAAGGTGAGTGCTGCACAGCCTGTCCCCTTGGCATCGCCTGCTGCCCGTGTGTGACTGCAGGCAGACGGTGTCATTGCCAACACCTGCCTTGCTTGAGGGCACGAGCCTCAACCTTGCAGAAATTTCCATAATGTATGTTGGCATGTGACATGAGCAGATGCTCTAGTGCAGCAGTTCTGTTTCTGCATTTGTAGCAGTTTTGGTTGCAAAAACCTAATGCTCCTGCATGCTCTGGGACTTCCAGGTGTCCGGAATAGCTATAATTACCTCGCTTAGACTTTTTTTTTTGCTTTTGTTTCCAGAAATGTCTTTCATGGGAGGCTTAGGTGCTTTGGGCACCTCCAGAGAGAGAGCATAATTAATGTCTACTGTTTTTCCTTAGGGTCATCCAGGCTTAATTGGTCTTATTGGCCCGCCAGGCGAGCAGGGAGAGAAGGGTGACAGAGGTCTGCCAGGACCCCAGGGCTCAGCTGGCCCCAAAGGAGAGCAGGTAAATGATCTTTGCACACAACCTTTATTGCATGTGCATCTCTGCATTCCCATAAATGCCTTTCTCCTTTTGTTTTTCAGGGTATCACAGGGCCTTCTGGACCAATCGGACCCCCAGGCCCACCAGGATTACCGGTAGGTGACCTGTAGGAACAACAACATTGGGTTGTGGCAATCGGGCAACAGGCTTGCCAGTCCCCAGGCAGGGAGACTGGTCAGACACATTTACAAATAAAAGCAACATCCAACTCCAATGGATGTGAAACATAGAAAGGAAGCTTTATTTTATTTCCTTTTTTATTTTTTTGTCAACATTTAGCATTATTCTGCCTCTTTTTAATGGGAGAGACAGATTGACAACTCCTCTAATAAAAACAGTGCTAACTCCCTTTTGTATTTTTCTCTATATAGGGTCCACCTGGTCCCAAAGGTGCTAAAGGATCATCAGTAAGTATAGACATTGATAAATGAAACGCATAACCTGCTGCTGCTCCTCTACTTTGGTGACATTAAGGCAATTAGCTAAAGATGACTGTGGCAAATGTGGCCTTTTCAGGCTGGCTAAATCCAGAAATTATAATTGGGAAAGGGCGCTGTTACATGCATTGTATTTTATTCAACATCAGTGTAGCAGAGATCATAAGGAGGGATTCAGTGGATGCTCTTTAGGAGAAAACCTACTACTGTAAAGCAGAGGATAGTAAAAATAGGCCGTGGAGCAGGAGGTGGCAGCTAAATAGCAAAGAACTTGGTGAGAAATGCCACACTAAAGGCAGCTTCATGTTACAGCTCTCCAGTACATGGAGCTAAAAATTCCTCTTAGGCAACTTCCTAAAGGCTTTTGCCCTTGCAGAATACAGTGTTTTATACATTTTAGTTCTTTGATTTATAAAATGCTAAATTCAATTGGTTGGTTAATATTTTCATGCATTGAAAGACACTGCCTTTTCTGTCTAGAAATTTAAACAAAAATTTTCTGTCTAACTCCAATATTAGAGAGTTTTTTACCCAAGTATCAGGGAATAATCCCCCCAAAAATAGTTTCTTAAAGGAGAGGAAGAGACTCCCCTTGTGTTCCTAAAAGGACAAGAAGAAAATCTTTGCCACAACAGGCTGTTACACTCTCACTTGAGGTGACAGAGCACTATGGAAGGAATAGCATTTGGGCTGTGATTTAAGGGTTTTTTTCCCTTTTTTTGTTATTTTTTTCCCCAAGTAACTCATGTTTATCCTTCTGTTTTGTCATCTAGGGTCCAACAGGTCCAAAGGGTGAATCTGGTCTTCCTGGGCCCCCAGGACCTCCTGTAAGTAGAACCTACGTCATAAGTATCAAATGAGATTGAGATTTAATGGGTGACATGATGTTGGTAAATGTAAGGTTTCCAGACAAAGAGGCAGCAGATTGTGAACAGCATCTCTTAGAAATACTGAGGAAGAAGGCAGGATGTGAAGGGAGGAGTTGCTAATGGGGAGATGAGAGAGCGTAGAACCAACACTCAAGCTTGGCTGAGGTTTTCATGAGTGCCATGTTTTGCATGTCTAGCATGTATCTTTTCATGCTGTTTCTCAGCACTGTTGGCCAATGGTCCCTTTGGCTGATGAGAAGTTGTGTTTTCTTTCCCCGCACATCAGGGTCCTCCTGGAGAAGTCATCCAGCCCCTGCCCATCCAGGCATCCAAGAGGACCAGGCGGAACATCGATGCCAGCCAGCTGGTGGACGATGGCAATGCGGACAACTATATGGACTATGCAGATGGCATGGAGGAAATTTTTGGCTCACTGAATTCCTTGAAACTGGAAATCGAGCAAATGAAGCATCCTTTGGGCACTCAGCACAACCCAGCTCGCACCTGCAAGGACCTGCAGCTCTGTCACCCTGATTTCCCAGACGGTGCGTCCGGGGGTGGAGGGTGTCTGGGCCAAACAGCAGCTTTCACAGTGGCTCCGTGCAATGAATACCATCAAATGCAGCAAGAGAGATAATTTGGACACTCCTTAGCCTCACAAAAGACATGTGACTGGCAAAGCAGCAATAAGTAGAGGAGGACAAGGACACTTAATGCCAAATAGCCACTCTTGTGAGGTGTTATGTTATCTAGAAACAGAACATGACCGTTTTTCCAAGAATACTTATAACATTAGTCTATCAAAATATCTCTGATAAGATGGTTATTGACCTTCCCGTTATTCTGGCTTCAGTGTGCTGATTCTTTCCTCCGTTCTCTTTCTTCTTTTACCAATCCAGGTGAATACTGGGTTGATCCTAACCAAGGATGCTCTCGGGACTCTTTCAAAGTTTACTGTAATTTCACAGCTGGTGGAGAGACTTGCATCTTCCCTGACAAGAAATCAGAAGGAGTAAGTCCATTCCATCTTTTTCTGCCCCATATTGTGATGACAATAGATTGTTTCTCAATGCAAATGTTCGCAGACAGCCAATTTCAGGTGAAATCAACAATTCAAAGATTAAAGAAACAGGATATTCTTGTTATATAAAATAAGCTCCTAAAACAATAAGCAATATGTATACCCAGAGCATTTCTTTAAGCAAAAAGTCATGTTTAAAGAGTGTTTTAGAACAAGTCTGATGATTTCCTAGGCGTGACAAAATTTTAGTGTTTTGTTTTGCTTTACAAAGGCAGAAGTTTGTGTTGGCACCAGAACCGTGGGTCCAGCGGAGGTTCATTTGATTCATCCCCTGTTTTCCCTCCTGTAGCCTGTCTGCCCTGCTGTTTGCAAACACAAACACTAATGACTCCTCTTCCCTTATTTTGTCTTCAGGCAGAGCACACAATATTTATCTCCTGTATTTTTTTTCCTGGTGTTTCTTGGGAAGATTTGATTTCCTGAATGGTTGACACAAGCCTCAGCTCTGTCTTGCCCCTGATGCACGAGGTTGATGGAGTTCACACGTATTGATATATTGAGCTCATCCCTACTCAAATTACTGTCACACCGGCTCTGTCGGAGTCCTGCAGCCACCGGCTGGGATGTTGCCCAAATGCAAATGGTGTTACACTTTTGCAATGCTCTCATAAAGGAGAAAAAGGCTCAGCCTGCTGTTTTTCTCCATAGCAGAAGGAGAACAGCTACTGTGCTAGCATTAAGTGTTGGCTGGGTGTTTTTATTTTAAACCACAATAGAGTTTAAGACATATTCCATTTTAGTCCGTGCTTAGCACCGTAGAGACACACTGACTTGCTTGATGGGGAGGGAAAGGACAGTCCCCAGACACCTGTGTTGCATTCTGTGGTTGTTTCTGGAGACCTTTACTACAGAAGTGAGGGAACACGTGGAAGAGCAGGAGTGTGCACTGTAAACACTCCTTCCTTGCGTTTTAACTGGAGGAAAAGGATTCATCTGCTTAGATCTGCCGTAGAGGATGCTCTGACAGCTCATCTCATGTCGAGGTCGCCTGCAGCGTCGCTCCCGCTGCCTGGAGCTCCATCACGTAGGATGGGTCAAGGCCCTGCTCCACGGGCCCTGCTTCGCTGCTGCACGAGTGTAGAAAACAGGCTTTTTAATCCCAGCCTCTCCACCTTTCCCAGCCCTGCCACATCAGGATTTAGACACAGCAGCCTTCTCTGTGTATCAGCATTGTTTTGCCAACCCAGCCCTCCCTTGATGATCATGGATTGTTTACTGTTAATATCTCATATTTTCTCCTTTTTTCTTCTTTACTGAAAAGGACTGTACTGACAATTTTACATCCAAAGTATTTAGGGTTACAGGTTATTATCCTGTGAAGGAGGCTGGTGCTGAGCCCTTCACATTGCTGTGCACTAATGGAGCACCCCAACACAGGGCCACACCATCCATGGTCTCATTTTGAGGCTGCTGGGTCCATAGGGCTTGGCAGTCTAGATTTATTACCGGTGGATAAAGGTTAAGAAAACATATTTCTCTAGAAAATGGACTAATTTCACTACGACATGCAGACTCTGCTTACACAACCGAATGTATTTTTTTTAATTTTTCTTTCTTTCTTTTCTCTCTTTCCTTTCCAACTTGCCGTCCACAAACTAGGCTAGAATTACTTCTTGGCCCAAGGAAAACCCAGGCTCCTGGTTCAGTGAATTCAAGCGCGGTAAACTGGTAAGATGCATCTTGCTGCTTTCTGGTTTTCTTTAACCCGTGTCGTATTTTACAGAGTAAAATGGCTCGCTGGCCCAAAGAGCAGCCTTCCACATGGTATAGTCAATACAAGCGGGGGTCTCTGGTAAGTGGCTAACCCTGGCGCTCGAGCCGCAATCCCAGCACGTCTCCTGCTTTGGAATGGCCAAGCCCGTGGCACTCTGCATGCTGGACTAATTAACGCTCACGAGGTGCCTAGAAAATGTTTAAGGTGGAATGCTGGAAAGAAAATAGGATCCAGTGTGGACACTTCCCCAGTTCCAGGCTCTGCCTGGCTTTAAGAGACAGGGAGAGCTGCTGATGCAGCGTGACCTTGTCCAGAGAGATGCTGGGAGACTTCTTATGTGATGCTTTGGTATGGAACAGGGCTCTGCAGCCCATATTTGTTGTTTGCTTTGTCCAGTGTATCCCAGAGTCTGTGCTGAGTCTGGTAATCTGTCCCTCTCCAATATGGGGATGTCCTTGCAGCAGACCCCCTATACCCCCACCAGCCCCTTAGCTTGGGACAAGTCCGTGATTCCAAATCAGCTTTCTACCCAGGTGCTTTTCAAGCCTGGCAGCCTAGAGCTTGGCTTAGTCACAATTAAGGATTTTTAAAGGGAGAAAACCTATCTTGCAGTCAAACAAGGCATTAATGTCAGCAAGAAAAGCAAAATGTTGAGACAGCTGAAAAGGAAAGAAATCCCTAGTATTTCATCCTAGGAAAAGGATGATCATGCTGTGGGTAGATGTGACCAAGCCTGGGTCCAGGACCTCAGAGCAGCTAATAACTACCATGAATTGGGTCTCTCTGAGTAACAGATCCCACTTGTGTGTCGGATCCCTTGGAATTAGTGGGATGTGGCAAATGAGCTCAGTTTATCCTCGATTCCACCACCGGCACAGAGGTTTCTTGCCATGCAGAGAAACTTCCACCTTAAAAGGCAAGCCATAAGGAAAACCAGCCCGATGTTTTCCTTCCTTTGCTGCTAAGCACACGCTCTGATTCTGCCCACGAGAAGGCAACGGCTTCTGCAGCTCCTTCTGCACCGACGAGTCCAGCTGTAAAGCCAAAGCTTCAGCCTCTTAGTGACGTGGAGGGCAATCGCTCATAGCTTAATTACAGAGCACTTAATTAATGTTACGAGTACCTCCTCTTTGCCCTCTTCCCTGCTTTTCTTCAGTCTGTTTGTCAGCTGCTGTAGAGGCTAAATGGCCAAAGTAGGATTTAGGGCCCAATTTTTAAATAGAAATGTCAGCGTTGCTTAGAACCCCTTTGTTCCACTTTCTGCATTGCCGTTTTCTTGCTTTTATGTCCTGCATTGACTGTTGAGAAAGGAAGAAAAGCCACCAGCACATAGATGACCTTTTTTAAGTAGAAGACAATATTTTAAGCACACAATCCATAAAAACAAGGTTTAGTTTGTAAAAGCATCTCTCATTTTGCTCCTATTAGTGATTTAGAGCTAGGGAATAGGGAAAATGGAGAGAAATGTGCCTGGAGAAGTGAGTTTGAGTTTTCCCACACCCTTTGGGACACTGATCCCAAGGCTGCTTCGAGTCCATGGAGAGATTCCCATGGATGGGAGCAGCTGGTACTCATCACTGCCCATAGCACGGGCTGCATTTGCAGGTGCTTGATACAGGGTGTGCAATCCAGGCAGCTTTTGCCTTTTCTGGGCAGGGAACATCCAAATCAGGAAGGACACGGTAAATTTGAAGTATGGAGAAACCATCTTATTTTGATGTTTCCACATCCTGATTGCTTGGTAGCTGAGGAACACAGAGTATTCCCAGCTGTTTTCCTAGCACTTGTCCCGATGCAGCCCAACATGTTCAGAGGGATCAAAGGACTCTGAGTGCTTCCTTGAGGACTTTCCTCCCATGTGCTACATACACATAATTCCCACCAGCCCGAACAAGCCCTTCCACCAGCCAGTCCTATAATCATTCAGTGCCAGATGGCATATGTCAAAACCAACACACTAAGAAAAAATTAAGGAAAATATGGGTTTCTTTGCAAACCCCATTCCCAGAGCACTCCCTGTGTACACAGCTGGTTCCCAGGGGTTGGAGCATCCAAAGGAAAGGCCCTTGTGCAATGTGTAGAGGAGCAGCAACGTTCCTTAAATTCCTATCCCCCTCCATCTACGTCCTGGTGGTTCTCTGGCCTCTCTCTGCGCCTGGCATGTTTGGCTTTCTCCTGGTCAGTCATATTTAGCTCTCAGGAGGACAGTGCAACAGTATCCTGACAACCGGTTGGTATATTTATTTATTTCTATTCCCTTTCACACATGGTTGTATTGTCTGGTTATGAATCTCTTCTACTGTTTGCAGCTCAGACGGCAGCTCGATGTTTTTGCGGTGCCCCGAAGGACCCTGCGCTGTTTACGTGCCTGAATGTTTCTCCCGGTTATTTCAAAAGACACGGACTGTCTAGAGCTCCCAGCCATGAGCAGCAGCTCTGAGCTTGGCCGTGGCTGGAGATGTCACCTCATTTGCAGTCAGTTTGCACGTGCAATATAGCTGGCCCATTGCACGTTTGCTTCCTTGGTGGGGTAGGAGCTAAAGTCCCATCTTAACGTTATCCCCAGGTGCAAAGTTAATCCTGAGGTGCTGCAGAGGGGCTCTGTAGATTGTGGTTTGCAGAAATATATTCCTATATATTATATTCCTATAATATATTCCACTGTGCTCCTGGGGAGAGCAGGGATTGCAGAATGGTGCAAATCCCTGCACGAGGGTGGATATGCACAGGAATAGGGAGCGTCCCTTCTCTTCCACTGAATACCCCTGTCCATAACATCTGCACGAGCAGAATTCCTGCAGATCAGGAGCAAGGTTTGCTTAGAAGGCAGTGCCTGGGCACACAGCGGGGATGCTTGGGAAATATCCCAATGCACACATAATGGGGCCAGACAGTCGGAGCAAGCAGGGAGCATCCCCAGCTCCACCCTGCAGACTCCAGGGTTGCAACTTCCCTTGCTCTCCCCAGCCTCATAGCCAGGTGTCAACAGCAAAGGACAGACCCTGGTAGCCCAGCCCCAGGGTTGGGAGCACCTCGTGCGTCCATGAACCTGGGCGAGCATCCCAAGGTGGGCACCTGGGCCCTCACTGCGCAGCCTGTCCCCTTCCCACAGCTCTCCTACGTGGACGCGGACGGGAACCCCATCGGCGTGGTGCAGATGACCTTCCTGCGGCTGCTGAGCGCCTCGGCCCGCCAGAACATCACCTACAACTGCTACCAGTCCGTGGCGTGGCACGACGCCACCACCGACAGCTACGACAAGGCCATCCGCTTCCTGGGCTCCAACGACGAGGAGATGTCCTACGACAACAACCCCTACATCCGAGCCGCCCTCGACGGCTGCGCGGTGAGTGCTCCCGGACTCCCTGTGCCCACCCTTTGGAGGTCCCTGCACCCCTTTGGGGGCCCTTGCATCCATTTGGAGACCCTTGTGCCCATTTGGGGACCCTTGCGCCCATTTGGAGGCTCTTGCACCAAGGATGTGCAGCCTTGCTTGGAGTTTGCTGCCCAAAACGAGTGGCTGCTTTGGGATACTCCGCGTTGTCCTTCCTCTTGTTCCGCTCTCCCTCGGGAGCTGAGCGCTTGGTGGGCTCCAGTTGTGTTGATTTGGAACTGCAGTTTGATACAAAACGTGCGTAATTCCCACCCTCTCCAATGACTGATGCCCATGAGATTGAGATATTTAACAGGAGGAAAGAGACTGAGAGATGTTTAACAGGAGGAGAAAAAAAAAACCTCCCATAATCCAAGATTAAAATGATTCTGTTTTGGCAGACACTTTTCTACTGTAGGAGCAAGGAGGAAAATCAAATTAGAATCACTTATTCTCCTAATGGTGCTGCAGAGCGGGAAGGGACATTCATTTCCGTGCTGCAAATGCACAGAAACCACATGGGGAAGTTTATCCTCAAGTACTTCCCATCTCCTGCTAATGCAGCGTGTCCTCAGAATAAAAAGGGGGGAAAAACCTTCCCCTCCTTCCCTTGTTAAGTCCCAGGGATGCTGCAAGATGGCATGTCCCAAATTGCAAGGGTGAGGAGCCTGACGCGAGCGCTTTGCCAAAGACATTCCGCTCAGGTGCCCTACATTGCTGCTCTCCCTAATGAGGGATATTTGCATGGAAACGGGGCTGCAGCTCCTGAGGGGTTATTTGCCACTGCAGCTCCTGACAGGAGGCTGGAATGCAGCCTGTTGTCACGAGTCTCAATGTCACGGAGAAGAGATGTCACAAAAATGAGCGGCAGGGGACGGTGATGGGAACGGCGGGAGCCGGAGCAATTCAGGTGTTGTTCCGGATGCTCCCGGTGGATTTGGTTGAATAGGATAGTGGGGATAGGGCTCTGCAGGACGCAGCGATGCTGCCCAGGTCCAAGGTGTTTGGACCATAATTTGGCTGTGTTTTTCCAGCCCTTTTTCTGCAGCTGTGATACAGCCTGTTCTGCTGAGACGCACAAATCGGCGCGTAAGGGAGAGCCAAAAACTGCCCCGTAAATTCACTTGTTTGTGCAGTTTCTGTATGCCCTCGGGTGCACTTGCGCTCCCCTAACAATTATTTATATTTTGGGAGCAACTGTATGGCTACCAGGCACGATAAAAAAGACACCCTCACCTTGTGAATTCCATCCAACTTTAAATGTGGTGTTTTCGGGAGCGCTCGGATATAATAGTCACACTAATATATTCAAATTAAATCGCTCACATTTGCTCAACAACCCATGCGTGTCCTCGGGGAGGCAAAACAACTCTGCTGCAGCCACCGCTTTGCTGGGCTCCTGCTCCAGCCCTGACATGTGCTCAGAAGCTGCTTTTGGTGTCTTTGGCTCTGCACAATGACAGCGTTTTCTGCTCCTCAGGCCATCGTTCCTCCTTCATCGTGCCCAGCTATGGGTGCTGGGGACGGGTCCTTCCCCATCAAGGTCACTAGTTGTGACAGCAGCATCGCTTGACACTTTGTCCTTCCAGACCGTGTTTTATTTGACCCTTCCCTGTTTCTCCAAATTAAGTTGTTTTACACCTCCCCTCAGTGCAAGTTGGCCCATAGGGTGTTGTCGTCAGGAGCCTTCTCCTTGTGTTGTCCTCAGGTTTTGGTAGCTGTGACCAGCACGGGAGTGCAGGGACTCCAGCCTCGTTGTGTGTGTCCTTGTGGGGTGCAGAAAACCCAAATAATCCATCTCCTTCGCCTTGTACTATGGATATGGAGCAAGTATACACTTGGGAGCATATCTGCTAGTTTTGGGGTGAATGTGGCATCTTTGGGGGCTGGATCCCTATGGATCAGCATTGATGGCACCTCAGCAAGGTCATCTCCATGTGGACTGGCAGATGCTCATGGGTGGTAACTTGCTGTTGCAGCATTGGGTCGTCATCATCGTTCCTCTTTGTCCCTTTTCCCCTCTCCAGGCAAAGAAGGGCTATCAGAAGACGATCCTGGAGATCAACACGCCCAAGGTGGAGCAAGTGCCTGTAGTCGACATCATGTTCAATGACTTCGGAGAAGCGTCACAGAAATTTGGATTCGAGGTGGGACCAGCTTGCTTCTTGGGCTAAGAGCCACCTGGAAACTAGTCTCCAAATGAGCAACCTCGTAACCTCATTGCGCCATTTAACGAATTGAAAAAAATTGAAAAAAAAAAAAAAGAAAAAAGAAAATCCCTTGTCACATGCACGTTCTGAAACTGGACAGTGATGGGTTGTTGGTTTTTTGTTTTTTTCTTCCCCGTTTTGTTCCTTGTTTTATCCCGGATTCTCCCACGTTGCCGGGATCACCGACCGAGAGCCGCATCCCCGCTCCGGGCGCAGAATCGCACGACCCTCCCGCCGCCCCCCTGGGGTATTTGCAAGCAGAAGCAGAGCTAGGACTTTCTCTTGCCGTGACGTGACACCCAGCACTTGTCTCTCGAGTAGTTTCTTCGTTGGCTTGCTTTATTCCTAAGGAAAAAAAAAAATATGGAAAAACTTGAAACTCCTGCGTTCAACTTGGTGTTGAAGTCCCGACTAACCCAAGCCCTGCCGCGGGGCAGCACAACCGGCTCATTGACTTCCATGAGATCCGGATGCAAGCAGAAGCAGTGGCCATCTCCAGAGTTTCCAGGGCCTCCACTGAATCATCTAGTTTCTTTTTTTGATCAAAAATTAACCCCATAAATTTGACAGCAAAAACAACAACGAAAAAATCACACTGGGCATCTCCTTCCCGGGTGTTAAAGGTGCTTATATTTTTGTATGTTTGTAAGTAAATATATGTATTTTATATTATTTTAAATGTTTAAATGTTTCCGGCTTCAAAACATGCATGTGACCCTCTATTGTCGCTCACCTCCCAACCACGTGGCCACCTCCAAATGCCATCGGTGGTCCCTGTTGTCCCCCCGTGCCCAAGGCCAGCAGAGGCAGGGGGTGCTCGGGGGCTGCGCTTAAACCTAAGCCTAAGCCGAGGTGCCAGCCAAGCAACCCCAGAGCCACCGGTGCCTTCTGAAGCCATTTGCTCCAAAGCAATAATAGTAAAAGCCCCCTTTTTAACAAAATTTCTACCAAACCCTGATTCAAAACCAGGATGCAGTTGAAATAGCCTTTTTTTACTCGCTTGTTTGCCTTTAGCTATGTGGTTTAAATTAATTTTTTCCTGCCTTTTTCCCCCCTACTTCAAAAATTCTGCTCAAATGAAGACATAAATCCATTCCTGGCGGCAGATTGACCTGGCAGGGGAGATCCATTGGTCCTCTCTTCATATAACATGTAAAAAAAAAAAGAAAAGAAAGAAAAGGTGCTCTCCGTTTTACATTTCTCTTTGTGGTGCTATCTATTTGAATATCTTTAATGCAACACTGGTGATTCCCTGCCAGCAGCCAGCCTCCCGCATCCTTCCTTTTCCATGCAGCGTGCATGCCTCTGGTTAGAAATTCCTGCTGCCTTCCTGCGTGTTACGTAGGAAACCTGCTGTTTTTCTCCATGCTATTGTGGTTTCTTATGCGGCCCATATAGAAAGTATTAAATGTGCTGTTTTCTTTTTTTTTTCCAAGAATATCCATGCATTTTATGCAGCAGTAACCAGGCCAGCCTGTGCTCGGTCGCTCCGTGTTCGTGGTGCTAATTTATGTATTTGTTCCCGTCTGGAGGTGAGGATGCAGCTCCCGCAGCCGGGCTGCCCACAGTGTGCAATTCTCCTTGTCTTCTCACGACGCCTTTTTCTCCCATTGTGGCATTTTCAGATTGCAACCTGCTGCTGACAACCAGCTTCCTTGATTTTTTTAATGATTATTTTATTTTTTTCCCCCCCTTTTTCCCAGCCATTTCCTTGCTCGGCTGGAAAATAAAGATTTTGCAGGGCTTTTTATGTGGCCTGGAGCCTCCGAGCCCGAGGAGGGGGTTCTGTCGCCGTGCTGGAAATGACATCCCATTTACTGTGAATAAAAGCCTATATACGATGTCTTTTCCCCGCTCCTTCCCAGCGGAGCGCGGCGGATCCCGCGCGGTGCTTCCCCCTCCCCGGGAGCGGCTCCATCCGCCTCCCTCGTCCCCTCGCCGTCTCATTTCTGGTTTTATTGCTTTCCCCCCTCATCTAAAGGGGGAAAATCATTCTGAAAAAGGTGCTACCCTGCAAACCAAGAGCAAAGCAGTGCAAACGAAGGCGGGATGCGTCGGGATCCCGGCCTCGTGCGGGAGGGCAGCGGAGGCGGCGCGTCCCTCTCCCCAGCAAAGCCATAGCCATGCGTGCCCATCTACCTAGGTCGTGTGATTCTGGTACCGTGGGGTTCCAGCAAGGGAGCTTTTTCCTCCTTTTTTTTTTTTTTTCCTTATTTCTTTGCTTTAAGACAAAAAAAATCCGCTGTCGACTTCCACAGTGTTGTAATTGTACTGAAGTTCCAAACTGTTCCGATTCTTCCCCAGACCACTTAGCTCTACGGTATATTGCAATAAAATTACTACTTGTATTTGCAGACCTTCTTTTTGTGTAATTTTATTTCCCTCCTTCCTTAATATATATGACTTGAACAAATGTTGATAAGAAAAATAAACCTATGGAAAAAAAAATTTAGTACATTAAGGCCCTTTTTAAAATATACTGTCAAATGACGTATTGTACATTTCTTCCAAGTCCAATAAACATGTCATAAAATTTAAGTGTAATGCCCATAAGAGCTATTTTAAAATATTTTAAACCTGTGTAATAAAGGAATAAATGTAATAGATTTTTTTTTTCAATAAATCAAGTTTACTGTTTCCACCTAATTCCCCATGATGTCAATGTCTTCTTGGAGTTGGTTGCAGCGTGATCCCCCCACGACCCCTCTGCTCAGCGGAGCACCGAGAGCTCGTCGGAGGAGGGATGAAGCCCCTAAAATCAAAATATACTGAGAAATTATGAGACAGACATCAGAGAGTGGAATCCGACTTCCCAACCTGGGATCCGTCTTTGCTCCATGAGGAACGCGGATGGACTCAATGGGTGCTGACATTGCTGGCACTGAGAGGAGATAGGGAGGCCACCAGGTCTCCTCATCCATCGTTTCCTCATCTTCATCCATCGTGCTACCCGGGAGCTGATGCCTTCATCCAGCCATGGATTTGGGAAGAGGAGCAACGGGGCAGGATCTCCGGTCACAGACCCTGGCCCTTCCACCTCTGCTCTTGCCTCTGGACACAGCAAACTGAGAGATGCAGAGGTAAGCAGCCTACGTCCTTTATTAAGTGTGTGTGTTTGTAATTAACTCCTTGGAGGTGGAAAGTTTGGGATATTGCAGCCAAAGCTTCCTCCAAGCAGACCCCAGGAATGCAGAGACAGCGAAACTGGGGGAGGAAACTAGGGAGGGAAAAATAGATGGAATTATTTCAAGTTGAGCAGAGAGCTTTGCCATGGATCCTGCAGGTGCCCCGAGGTGATGCTGTCCCGCATGCTCGGTGCCCTGTTTGCAGCAAACAGCACCGAGATGGGCAGGAAGAGGAGTCCATCTGGTTGGGAAAAGTGCTGTGGGTTCTGCTAGCCGAGATCCAGGTGCGGATCCGAGGGCGCCTGGAGCTGCTGAGCGGGAAGGTGCAGCACGGTTCTCCTCTATGCACCCAGCGAGTGCCCCTGGTTGGTGCTGGACTGGGATGTGGTGCTTGTGCCGGCCAGGTAGGACGTGCAGAATCCTCACGGGATCTGCACCAGGTTGTGGATAACCCAGCGCGGGAACTGACGACCTCGCAGGTTTGTGCCACAATCTGAGGTTTTCTTGTCAAAATGCACCTGCATAAATAAAGGTGGTGTATGGACCAGGGATGGAGAGCAGAGGATCTGGGTGTCTCCTTTCTACCTTTTGGTGACGAGGAACGTGCCTTTGGGCCAGCTTGAGCTTGGCTGGTCCCAGAGCAGCTCGATTTGCAGGGAGAAACTGAGTGTTTTCGAAAGTAAAACGGAGGATTCTTGGAGGCGTATTAAAAAAATCTTTAATGCATGAGCCCGACTTCATCTTCCCGCTTTCCTTCCCATCCGTGGGAAGGAGGAGGAGGAAGATTCCCAGCTGTGAAGATTCAATCTGTGCTGCAGCCCCCAGGCTCTGGGCAGGACGAGGTGGCATCAAGGGGGGGGGACACCTCAAGTGTCCTCGGCCCCCAAAGCACCCAAAATACCTTTGTGTTTCACAAGAGCCATGGGCAAGAATAAGAGTGGCTAAAAAAGGTGCATTGCCCAGGATTAAATTTAGGATCTCGGGGGTTTATTCCCGAGAGTTTGGGCAAAAAACAATAAGAAAATACATGATTTTTTTTTCTTTTTTTAATATATAAATATACTAAGCTTTAGGCTTCTTTAGTACTGCTAAAGCTCTGCTAGAAAAACAGCCAGGCCGGGTAGGAGGCTGTGACTAGAAGAGAGGAGGAGTGTTTGAGCACGACGCGGGTATGCAGAGCATTGGGCAGAGCGTGATTTTTATGCATAAAAGGCAAGACAGTTTCTTCCAACACTCATCTGTTTTCCATCCAGCATCTTTTCTGGTCGACTAAGGTTAGTTTGTTCCTGGATTTTTATTTTTTATTAAGATCTCAGTTAGATGAATGGAAATGCTATGACCTATAGCATGTGGGAAAGGCTTCCCTGACCTGCCATGGGAAAGAGCAAGTGCTGGAGATGCCTCCTGGCCATTTGTCACCTTCTCTAACTTAAGCTGAGATGAATTTGCCCCTTTGTCCCAGTGCCCTGGGCCAGACCCAAGCCCCTGCAGCACTAAACCCTCCTGCAGTGCCCTGCTCTGCTCTCCCTGCCAAGGAGCTTTCCCATTTTTCTCCATTTTTCCCTCCTCTGCATAGCTCAAAAGCAGTAGGTGGGAAGCAATATATTATCATATAGTTATCCATAAATCACTGTGTTACTGCAAGGAGGCTTTCTTTTTTTCTTCCCTTTCCTCTGTTTTTTTTCTGTCCATTTTCTTTCCTTCAAGCAGGAAGGAATTGCCCGCTTGGCTTGGCCAAATCCTCTTCCAAAGCACCCAGGGCTGATGCCCTCCACGTCTCCCCACAGCTGTTTAACCAGCTGGAATAACCACCTGGAATCCACTGCTTCGTGCCAGGTATCAGGGTCATCCTTTATGGCCACCACAGAGCTGTCTTTGGTGTCCCTAAAGCCTTGGCTTCATCCCAAGGCTGCTGCTTCCAGACAGGGAGGTCCTGGGATGCCTCTTGGATTGAGGACCATCAAGAACTTGGGCCCTCAAGGAGACCTTCAACAGCAGTAGCTTCCCAGGGCGTGGGATCAACCTGCAGGTTTGGGGACTTTGCTCCAAGTTACAGCCCTGAAAACGTCATTTTGGGTTTTGCTCTTCAAAGCAGGAGGGGATCCACTACTGTATTTATGGTTATATAAGGCTGCCACTTTATTTATGGTCCCTGTGGTCGTTTCACTTGCTCCTTGTAACTTCTGGCTTTGAGCCTCCTTGGGCATCGCGGCAGCAAAGCGGTTCCCTCTGGAGATGCCAGCTCGACACTCCCTGAATGCGCCTCCCTTCCCGACAAGCAAAACTTGGCAGATCACCCTCCTTCCCCGTGGGTTTTCCCAGTTATCCAAGAGCAAAAATAAACACCCCAAAGAAATCAGAAACCCAAAAACCCTGAAGCAGCAGCAGGTTTTCTCATGCGGGGAGGAGCCGACGCTCTTGCTCCATAGGAGATGCGTGAGCAGGAGCGCTCTGAAGTGCTCAAATTGCTAAAATTACCTCTTGTCCCACCCGGCGCCCCTGGCATTGCCGCTCGACACGCGCCGCCGTCGCGCCTCCTGTTGGGACTCCACGTTCTCGTTCTGCCTAATTATTAATATGTTAATTTGACAACGAGATGTTCCTTGAACGAATTTTCTACACCGTGTTATTATTTTTTTTTCAGATTTTTTTAATCTTTTTTTTTCTGCAGGGCTGAATGTAGCCCTGCAGCTTTGCTGTTCCTCTGCGTGTTGGTTTTAGCAAAGGGACAACTGGGCTTTTCAAGGCCAGGTCCCCTTGCCCTCAAGTGCTGCAGATATCTAAGCCGCTCATGGGCTGGCTCTGCTCTTGGTCCTGCAGCCCCGTTGAGCCAAGTTGCTCCCTGGCCAAGATGCAAGAAGAAATTCAGGCCGTGCCTGGATTTCAGGAGCAGCAACAAAAGAGGGGGAAAAAAAATCCCTTTTTGAGGTTTTCCTTTCAAGCAGACTGATCAGAGACCCTGTTGAAATGGAAATCAAAAAGCCGCCAGACTTGAAGCATTAATTAAGATCCACAACAGGGAGAAGGAAGGAGGGGAGCGCCTCGTCGTGAATTATCTGCTCTGAGAGGAAGTGTTTGTGGATTCCAAGTGCATCTATCATTCTGGTGGTGAATGAAAGAAATTAAATCAAACTACACGGGAAGTTTATACAGCACGCTGGATTTAATTTTCAGGCTCGCGTTGGGTAAAGATTAACCTTGCTGAAGGGCGTTAGCTGAGCAGGCAGAATGTGTAAAATTAATCCCTACTCTAAGATTTTCTTTTCTTCAGGAGGAAATACTAAGCAAGAATAAATATTTATTGTATATATATTTTTTTTCTGCTGTTTTTGGGTGGCTTTTCAGTCACTTGTGCTCAGGCCTGTGTGCCCAGCGGAGCAGAACGTGCTGCAGCCCATGGTGCTCAAGGCAGCGGCTCCTCTCCCCATCGCCAACACAGAGCAGGGCTGCTCGGGCAGGACCTGCTGCTTTGGAGTGCGACCAGACACAGCAGAGCCCTGGCAGATCCGAGCCCTGGGGGCCAGGACCTGGTGGCCCCAACACCGGAGAAACGTTTGGATTTCATGTGGTTGGGAGCAACATCTTCCATGGGCTCTAGCTGCCCTGAGCGATGCTGCACACAGGCACCTCTGTATAATTCATGGCATTTTCTAGCCTAAACAGCTCAAGATTTTTTCAAGCCTTTTTTTTTATGGAGAATATCTTTGGATACCTCAGTCTTTTGCCCATTTGATGATAAATTGCAGCTGATGGACACAGTGCTCTGGAAAAGAAATGGGGTCTCAACTAGAGGTGATGGAACGTGGCTGGGGAAGGGAATGGATCAAGGAGCAGGCAGGAGAGCAGCACTGGGGAGGAGGGGATGCCCCTACGTCACCTACTCGCGCTGACTTCCCTTTCTTCATCACAGCTCATGTATTTTTTAGCGTTTCTGGGAGGGCGAATGACCCACTTCTCTGCACTTCATTCTATATGTTCCCTCTGCCTGTTCTCGTCTCGTGTCTGGCAAAACCCAGGCATTTCTACTGCTGAGGGTTGTGTTTCCCAACTAAGTGAATGTTTCTGAAAGGGGTTGAGACCTGTGGAAGAAAGCCAGATGTTTACAACCAAATATTCTCAATAAGGTCAACGATGCTCAAGGCCCAAATGTTTGTATTTAGGTAGAGGGGATTGTAAGGCAGCCTTTGCAAGCTGAAAGACATTGGGTTGCTTTTATGGGGCTGCAAGGTTGGATTTCTGCTACTAGATACCTCTGTCCAGGCTCAGGTTGGGGCTACACGTCCCTCTTGTACATGTACATGTACATGTACAGCAGTGCAAAGTTTTCCGTCTTTTTTTACAGATGAAGTCATCAGGAATAATGTATTTGCCCCCTTGATACTTCTACTCAATGCTCTATGATGATTGATACCGTTTTAAAGGGAAAAGGGAAAAAAACAGGTTGTGTTGATCTCCATCAAGTGTCTACTTGTTCCTGTAGAGCCTCATCTACAATTTAGCATGTTTGGAATTAACATCCCTGCACTATCTCCCCATCTGGTTGGAAACATGCCATTATTTCCCTCCTCTTCCTTCTCAAAAGCCATATCCTTCCTGCGAGGACCAGACAGTACAAATGGATGTGCTTCACATTCAGGTGGTTGTGGAAGTTCTGGACCATAAGCAATGTTCTCACGGAGCTCAGGAAGGATTATATTGCCCGTATGTTTCCTTTTTCCTGTCTTTCC
Organism: Nothura maculosa; assembly: GCA_032353885.1. Taxonomy (NCBI): domain Eukaryota; kingdom Metazoa; phylum Chordata; class Aves; order Tinamiformes; family Tinamidae; genus Nothura; species Nothura maculosa. The sequence goes on along the minus strand of JAUBOD010001040.1, from coordinate 2,591,314 downwards.
TCCTCTCTTTCTTACTCTAGATTTTGGAACAGATGATAAATGAATCATTTCTCATGGTTTGCATGGGTATTTATTATTTAGCATCATGGCAGGACTGAGCCTGGGCTGCCCATGTCCCACCACGTCCTGCCCCAGCCACCACGAGCAGAGCAGACGCATCAGGAATCCACCTGAGACACCCGTCTCGTCAGATCGTTCCTGTCCTCGAATGCTTTTCTGGGGCTGATCCAACCGCCTTTCTCGTGGCTTCATTTCTATTCATTTCTAACGCACAAGATTTTGTGATGTTTGTGATTTTCTGGAGAGCTAATCGGATTGGCATGGAGAAAGGCACTTCCCGGAGCAGCAGATAGTGCGGGGAGTGTAATCCAAGCTTTATTAAGATCTAGATTTTTTCCTTTCTTTGCAGACGTGCATCCGGCTGAATTTCTTATTAGATCTCTGTGATTTCTCCCTCCTCTTCACAGCAGAATTTTTTTCCCCACGTAATTTGCTGCCTTTTGCTGGAGGAAAGAATCCAGTTTAACAGGCACCCGTGCGGCACCGAGGAGCAACCTCCATTTAAATGGAAATTGCATTGATAGCAAACACGGAGTATCTCTCCCACCGGCGAGAGGGCTGGGGAAATATCCCTGGGAGGTTACAGTAAAGCCGGAGCTCGAGCCCATGTCTACAAGTGCAGCCACAGCCTTTGCACAGAGGCCGATTGCAGATAACAAACTGCCCACTTGGCATGTGAATTATCCAGGGGAAATGCAAGGTTAGGAACCAGGCTGGAAATACAGCTAAAGGTGGGAAGACAGGAGATGTGCATTATAGAGTTATTATTATCTTATTTTTTTTTACAACAGATCTTAAAGACTTGAAGTCCAACCTGTCTCATGGTAGATGGACAGAGGATGGTGGAAATATCCCTTTAGGTGGGATACCCTGTGGCCTTGGCCAAGTGGAAACCAGAGTCCTAACCTGTTCCTTCCCTGTGCTGGGATTAGATGTGGAAACCTGGCTATACATTCCTTAAAACAGAGATTTTTTCTGCATCGTATAAAGCCATAGAGGCTTCATAATGGGTCCTCTACTTTGTAGAAGTCAATGCAAAACCATAATGAAAAATGAAACAGGCTTAAAGGTATTTTGGGAGGGGAGAAGGAGATAGATTGACGCAGTCTCATTTCAGCATTCAGAATTTCAGCAGTCTTGAGAAACTCTTCTGGATGAGGGACTTTCTGAAAGGAGAATCCTTGCCAGATGCTGGCATTGTTTAAAAAGTCATTTTCTGCTAAAAGGGCTGCTCTGAGGGAAATTCTTCAGCCTGTTGTAAAAATAAATCACCGAGTATTTCTTCCTTTGGCAGGTAATATTTATAGGTGCCGTATGGATGATTTATAGAGAGGCTCGCATGAAGATGCCTTCTCAACTTCACTCAATACACCCAAGGTCTTAGATCTGTGCTCAGCTGCTGCTCGGTTGTCCGTGTCTCAAATCAAACCTATTGACATGATTGCTAAATTTGCAAATGTTTTTTGCAAATATCCTCCCTCCATCCCTGACCACACTCCCATCACCTTCCCCGACCAGCAGAGCCAGAGACTGGTCCAGCCAAGGAGACTGGCCAAGCATGGGGAGATGGAGAGACCCCCAGGACATCCCTCGGGATGCCCAGTCCTTAGGGGTACCACAAAGGATGGACGTCTCTTGCAATGTGTGTCGGGTTTACTCATTAATTTAATGCGCTCATTAATTTTTTACAGTCCAGAACTGCGAATCCACAAGGTCCCCGGCCTCACTGGACTGAGGCTATGGGGGGAGAAGCCCATCCCGTGTTGGATGAGCTCCCAGGAACTGTCCAGATTGGGGGATTGAGACAGTTTTCTAAATCTGTAGCGGTCCATTTATCACTGCAATGGATCCTCTGCCCATATGTCTAAATACCAAAGAAATTTGTGCTCAGCTGGGATGAATAATTCTGCTTGACAGGCAATCAAAACAACATTAGTATTTTTGTTGTCACCAACAAGTCTAAAATACTTGGTGAGTAGTCTCCACGCGCCTCCTTTCTGCAAAGCTACTTGGTGTCTCATCATTCTTGTTGCTGCTGGTGAGAGCGGTGTGTTGTTTTTCCCTTTCCTCTCAGCCCCAAAGTACAGAGCTATTTGCAAACCCAGGAACATGGTCAGGGATTTTCAGCTTGCAGGAAAAGTGAAATTATGGAGCCGGTGTTGAATTCATCAGTCCTCTGTTCTGTCCAGTGCTGCTTGTGGCTGAGACTTTTATGAACAGTTTTGCAGGCAGCTGATGCTTCTGAGCTTGTGGTAGCAGTAGAAATGAGGAAAAATAATGTGCAATCATCTATATTGTCTGGTCGTACTGACTATATATCAGAAAATGCTGCAGGAGCCACCTGTGTCTAACAAAGGGCTTTAAAGAGCAAAAACGTCAGTTTTTCCCAAAGATATTTCCTCAGAAACTGAAAAGAGACTTTCTTTGCTTAAATGTATCTTTTTTGGTCAGTAACTGAGATATTCTATTTGAAAACTATGGAAAAAAATGACACCCTTGTAGAGTTTAGGAAGGAAGGAGGAAAATGAGCTTCCCGAGGAACGGAGAAACCTCCTTTGCCGTTTGTGCAGCATCTGCTCCTATTTTCTTTCTGGCATCCATAAAGCATCGCTTCTCCCTGCTGAATTTGTATCCGGCCGTGTTTGCTTAGGGGAAAAAGAAACTCCACCAAACAACGAATAAATAGCAGCAATAAATGAAAATAAATAACGTGGCGCCTGTTCCCGCAGATGGGAGATGTCCGTGGAGCTGCCGAGGGCTCCAGTGTCCGGCCGGGACGTTTGGGAGCCGCTGCCCTTGGAGGCCGTTTTGAGGCCAACCTGGTTGTGATGCTCAACCCAACCACCCAACCCAGTGGGGCCCTCAACCCAACCACCCAACCCAGGGCAGCCCCTCAACCCAACCACCCAACCCAGGGCAGCCCCTCAACCCAACCACCCAACCCAGGGGGACCCCTCAGCCCAACCATCCAACCCAGTGGGGCCCTCAACCCAACCACCAAAGTGGAGCAATTTTCCAGGCTGGAGGAACCGCAGAAAGGTTAACACGTTATTAAAGTTGCATTAATATGCTAATGATCAAAAAACCTATGCTAATGATCAAAAAACCTATGCTAATGATCAAGAAACCTAGGCTCAAAATCGCTTCTAGCTCCCTGCCCTTTCCCATCCATGGGCACAGATCCCAACCAGGCACTAAGGACTTTTTTAACATCACTCCAGGATTTCTGACACTGTTTCCTCCTAGTTCAAGCTCCGGGGCAGTGGGGGCTTTTTGAGCACCATGGGACTGCTCTGGGCCAATATCCCATCCCTCTGGATAGCTCCTATATCTGCAGACCTTCCCAGTGTGAAAACAAGACAAGATCTTCCTTAGGAGCGGGATCACTGGCACGGGACTAACACACCTAAGCTTAGCTATAGCACATGGCTTTGCAGTCCTGTGCTTGCAGGCAATGCCTCCTTACTGAGCTCAGATGCTGCTGACTCACTTATTCCATTGCTTTTAGAACAGCTATATATATATATATGTATACATATATATTGCAGTGGGTGTGTTTTGCATTGCAAGAGATGTGAGGGACAGGGAAGAGGCAGGAGGAGGGCACGTTAGCAGGCCCAGCTGCACCAGCATTTGAGGATGGTCATGACGTGTGGCAATGAATTGATGTCCCATCTCGATGGGAGATCTCGATGACTTATTTCCTTTATTTTATAGTATTTTATTGTATTTTTGTCTTTTTTTTTTTTTTGAGGGGGTACCAAGCAGCTTCCTTTGACTTTTGGAAGCAAAAGCAAGGCCTAAATCCCCCTGCTCACCCTCCACCTGGGAGAGGGGATTTGCCTTGTTCTTCCCCTTTGGTAAGGTCCCTTCATTGACATCCTTCCATAACAACAATTCAGAGTACAAATGACAAATGCAACACAATGATCACTCCATGAATTGCAGTCTTGTCCCCGCACCTCTCTCTTTGGCCTTCCCCATAGCTACTTGATCTGCAGCTCTTTAATATTTCAGGTGCCCTTTTGGGCTGCTGTTTCTCGGCGAGCCCGCGCGGCAGCCGATGCTCCTCGTTCATCATCCCATTGCAGGTGTCACCAGAGCCATTAGTCAAGGGGCTGGTCACCCCCGTGATCAATGTTTAATGAAACCATAATTGCACCTTCCACTCCGGGAGACCTCTGCCTTTCTTAACGGTATCTCGTACATTAATTGTGGGTAACAATTGTGTTTTACCAGCAACAAGGGTGGTTGCATCAGTCGCTGTCTTGCAAGAGAATTTTAATTGGGAAATTTATGACCTGCAAACAGTGGTTTTTATTCTTCTTTCTCCTGCTATAGCAGTTCTTTTGATTATGGTGGGGTTTTGCACCTTGCTAGATACAGGGAAGGACAAGCTCGTGGGCTGCCCAGCAAGACAAGGGTCCAACTTGTACCTGCCATCCCAAGGTCACATTGTCTGAATGTCTCCATGCAAAGCACCTCGCTTTCCTTCAGATTTATGGCAAATGAAAAGCTTTGGGGAAGGGTTCCAGGTGGGAGACTCGGTTTCCTTTGGAGTAGTATCCAGACTCACATCATATGCTAACAATTGGAAAGGTCAATTTTGAAGCTGAGGTTTTCACCAGGAGGAAGGTCCTCTTGGCTTCTGGCCCATAAAAAGCCACCGGGTAAATTGCTCAATGACAGAGCAGCGTCTGGAAGAGTTAAAGCAGTGGCTCTGTGCTAAGAGCTGTCGTAGCTCAAGCTCTAACCTCTGTGGATTTGAGAAATAGCAGCAGGGCACCGGTGCTGTTACAGCAACAGCAATGCTAATATGAAGAAAGTTGTGCTTTTAGTCTTCTTATTTGCTCAGGATTGTGGTTTTCTGCAAGGGCGCTTCACAGTCTTTTTGGTGGTTATTCTAGATGAGCTTGTTCTGTTTGTTTTGTCTTGCTTTCTTCCTGAAATCGCTCAGGTCTCATAGAAAAGGCTGCTCCAAGGGCCTGGAGTCCTGCGCTGTTTGCTCTGCTATCCCAGGGAAAGAGGTGAGCCGGTGGGGAGAGGAAAATGAACAGCTCCGCTGATACAGCAAGTGCAATGCTCAGGGAACAAGGCGAACAGATCACCAAAGCACTCGGTGTTTGTCTCGCTGCAATAGAGCCGGGTCTCGGGTAACGATCGGCCCCGCTGCCCAGTTTCTCCCCAGTTCTTATTGATCAACTTTGCACTGCGTTAGAGCAGCCCTCGCAATGTATAACAACAAGGAAATGGATTAGGCAAGCAACCGAGCAGGGGAAGCTGCATGAGCAGAATTTGGGTTTTTTCTCCCAAATTGAGTCCCTGTTACTCTGTGCTCGCTCACCCCCAGTTTTGGGGTTTCTTGCAGGGTTGCGGCTCAGGGTCCCCGGGGACCCAGCGCTGGAGGAGCCACCACAGCTGGGATGGTCCCAAAGTCAGGAATTGTGCAGGACCAGGAGCCTGCAAGGGCAGGAGCTGCCTCCAACCATCCGCTGAGGAAAGCCAGGCAGGTCCCAGGTCCTACAGAGGGAAGGAAATAAAAATACATTAAACAATTCTGCCAGTGCAGGATTAGTGAGAGGTGGCTTAAATCCTGCTCCTTTCACAGAATGGATTGTAGGGCGATAAATGACCTGGCTTCTAGGATTATTTGATAATTAATTCTTTGAATCCCATTGTGCTAAAGCGAGGGGAGGCGGGGAAAGGAAAGATAAAAGAAGAGGAATGCCCTGTTCCCTCCCATGTGCACTGAACTCCATTCAGTGGGGACAGGATTTATAGTTTTCATCATAGTTTAATTCTAAAATGTATCACTTAATTAAAGGGATTTATTAAAATCCTCTGGCAGTGCCTTTTTACAGTTAGCCCAGGACTCAGCCCGTGAATGTCATGGAGAAAATTCATCAATTGATTTGTTTAACTGCACCAGTCTCCTCGTCCTTGCTCTGCCTGATGCTGGGTGGAGAGAAGAAATCTATAGTCAAAGCTTCCGAATCCAGAAGACAGATCGGTTTGCTGGTTTTGACCCCTTTTTTTATCCCTCCCCGTCCCTCTGGGACCAGTCTTACCCTCCTTCATTAATGAGCTGATTAATATTGATAATAGAGCCCTAAGCTGTTAGTCCATGTGCCAAAGGGCACCAGGCACCTGCATGCAAGGGGCTGGGGTCTACACGATGCCATCCTGGGGCAGAGGGGACAGACAGGTGCTGGGCACAGCTCTGTGAAGAAGAAATATAAGTTAATTCCAAGGGAGAATGCACCTTTTGGAATCCATGCACCAACCCTTTGGTCATCAGCACCTCCACCCTTGCTATTACGTTGGCTGCTGTCTTCCAATTTGGTCTTATTAAATATCTTGAAAACAGCCCTTCTCTAAACCCATAAATCTTTGTATAACCCAAAAAGAGAGCTTGGGACTGCTGCTAAAACCTCTCACGAACGAGTTCAAACTTCCTCCGATGACATTGTGCCTTTCTAAGTGTTCAACTGGGAAAGCAGGAATTCCCGCTCCGAGCCCGGCATCCCTCCCGGCGCTGATGTCTCGTGCTGAATACAAAGTAGAGCTTAAGGGCTACATCTGCAGAGCCTCATGTCAGCCTTACGTGCAGTAAAGCTTGGTGTGTAGCTGTCTCATAGCCCTGTTAATAGATCTGGAAAGACTAGGGGGAAAAAAAAGGGGAAAAAATGCTCCACAAAGGGAGCATCCTCTAGTCCTTCTCCTGTGCTATACAGCGATGGAGATTGAAGATGAAATAATAGTTTGGGGCACTTTTGCAATATTATTCTGCTAATGTTTTAATTGGTCCTGCACGTTCGTAGTAGATGATTCCAGTGTCAGTGTTTGCTGCTTTTCTTCGGGCTTTTAGCACCTTAGCCCCAGGGACCAGTCCCGTTCTTCAGGTCAACCCCAGATGGATGTGCAGGCTCAATATTTGGGGTGGGATTTTGAAAGGCACTGGAATTATCTGAGAATTTGGCTCCTCAAAAGGCCCTTTTTTGGGTTTTTTTACCCCAAGTTTTCAACTCTCCCAGCTTTTCTCCTGAGGGGGTTTGGACTGGGAGGGCTGTTTGGTAGGAGCAACTTTGCATTACACATTGGGAGTCAGGCATTGTCCCCAAGCTGCCCTCAGAACTGAATTAAAACAGTGTCCCTAGTCCCACCCAGCTTGCATTTAATTAAGGCCTTTAATTCATCGTCTGTTTCGGCATCCCATTATGCTTGGCGCTTTACCAAGAAAGAGAAAAGAGGTTTTCCTTTGTCAAAGATGCTGATAAGTGTTTTTTGAAGGCAACACTTCAAAAAAGTGTTAAAAATGTTCAAATATCACGTAAAAGTGATATTTTATACAAATCTTGTCTTGGTTTCTATAAAAAATCAAGGAGGAGGAAGAGGATTCAGGTAATTCTAATACATACCCCATTGCATAGGACCCATTCTTTTCATAGGCTTAGTGGGGATGTATGTTCTGCTCCATTCTCTGAAGACCTATATTCCAGCTATGGAATTTTTTCCATATGACTTTTGGGAGCTCCTTTCTGCCATCCATGCAGACCTCCCACAGCACTTGCTCAGCTCTCACTCCCCAAACAATACATTATTTAAGTAAATTAGGTCTGAAGTGCATACATGACCAAGCTGATTCACAGGGCTGTGCAGCGGGGGCTTTGCTGGGACACATGAAGACTTCTCCTCATGAGGTCTTCCGGTGCAGTTATCACTTGAATCATTTCCGACAGCACTTATGAATTATTTGGTCCTCGTTGCTGATGGAAGGCTCTTTGCAATGACACCAATGCCCAAAATCTCAGATTCCCAGCACTGGTCCATCCTAATGATGTCTCCTTTGCTCTTGCCCAAGCGAGAACTTCCTCCTTTGGATTTCTGCCCCATTCAGATGTGCAAGAGATTCTGAGAGATAGGGATAAATGGTGGGTCTGCTTGCTTAATTTTCACCCTTCCTCACCTCGTGTTAAAATAGTGGAATGGGAATGTGTTTGGATCACAACAAATAGCATCACAATCTAGTCAAGAAGTTTGAAAACACAGACTTTGGGTTTCGCAGCATCCAAAGTTCTCCCCAGCTGGAGAGGGCTCACTGAAATCCAAGGATTTTGGTGCCTCCCTCCAGTCCAGCTGACCCATATCTGCCAGCTCCCCTCAAAACCTCCTCCCTGCACTCCCAGTTTGCTGCCTTGGATGAATCAATGAAAACGGATCATCACTGTTATTTATGCTACTCTATAGATTTGGTGGCAAAACTGGAAGATGGACTGGCCCCTTTATCTCTGCACATCGTCCTCCAGGGCTGAGTTGGGTGATGCAGAGACTTAACTGTCGCTCATCCCCATGTACCTGTTCAGGAGATGAAAAAAAAGGCCAATTTTCTCCAGGGTTTCCAGCCCTATTCCTTCCACCAGGGATTTTTCCCCCCTATTTTGGCGTGACGTTTAGTAAGAGCTTTAGAAATCGAAGCCTTCTGGGGTATTTTGTGAAACAGGCTCTGGCTCAGCCCAGCCCTGCTATTAAGAAGGCACTTGAAGCGAGGCAGATGTTTACACGAGCTCTGGAGCAGGAGCAGGGACGTGCTTGAAGGCTACGGCTCTCAGCGGGGATCTGGAGGCGCAGATCCATTTCCCACTGCAATTCCGGGTGTTCAGACACAGCCTGCCTCCGCTGATGCTTTAAAACCTTCCCTTTGCTGTTAATCTGACATTTCTGGGAGTATAATAGTGCGTTTCCTGCTTCTCCCTTTTTTTCCCCTCCTCCTCTCATTGCTTTTCTTTTTCCCCTTCTTTTTCTTAGAAAATCCTTGGATTTGTCCTGCAGGATGAATCCCTAGGAGCTGCATCTGGAGGCAGGTAAATGCAGCCAACGTGGATAGGAGGTGCCAGGGGCTGCTGCACCCCCAGCCCAAGCACAGAATGAGACTAACACCATTTCATTGTCTTAAGACCACTAATATGTTTGGTGCTTTTTTCTTTTTTAGCTCATTACTCAGCAAGTCATTTTAATTAACACCATCTACTATAGGCTGAGCTGTATTATGCAAATGTCAGCACTCTTAATTTCCTTTTTTTTTTCCCCTCCCTGCAGACCAAATGTGGAAAGTTCCAAGAGGACAGGGCTAAATGATGGCCGTTGATTCAGCCGTGGCAAAGCAAGTCGTTAGCAAAGTGCTTTATGAAGCCGTAAATGTCCTTTCCGAGCCCTTTATGGGGTTCCTGGGGAAAATCTGTTTGCCACGGAAGATTACGCGCTGCTCTCCACCTGATGAGACCCTGCTCTCCACCTCCTGCTCATCATCCCTCCTCTTGAAAGCAGATTTCATTTCTCAAGGGGGAAAACTAAGGAAAAAAATGGGAATCACTGTTAGGAAGTTGATATAGGTGGAAATGAAGCTCCAACGTGGCATAAGCTGAAGATAAAAACATGTCAAGAGCAGAGAAGATGATTAAGGTGGTGACCAGAGGCTGGGTTGCTCCCTAGGGTTGTATTTTGTGTTTAACAACCCTTGCAGAGCCATGTTTCCCTGTGCGTTTCTCTCACTTGGGATACCTGGGATAACCATAAAGCAGGTGATATACTCGGCATCCTCCCCTCTTGTCACACACAAGTGCAAAACCATTGTTAATGGTTAAAATATTTCTGTGGACAAGATTCTGTGCAGATTTAAAGGGCTGCTTCTTTCTCCTGCACTTTGCACAAATCCCCCGACTTTGGCTCAAAGTTCATTAGGAGCAGACTATTACAAACAATAAATGAGGGTGTATGGCCTTTAATGAACTGCGGGTTTTGAAGGCTGCGTCCTCCTCCATACCAGTGAACCAAGGCCATAAAGTTGATACTACATCAATAGTTCTTATGCATTGAATGGAAATACTCTCAGAGCTTGGACGTGGGAAAAAGGAAGAGGTGTTCCCCAGGAATCAAGGGAAACCAGGAAACCTCCCCAAGAGCCTGGGGAAAGTCCAAGTTTAACCTCTTCCAGCTGCCACAGTCTCTGTGGCCTCACACTGGCAGTGCTGGATGCCCAGGTTTGTTGAATCTCTTCAATGACCATTAATTAGGCTGTAGAGCAGCACCAGAGAGGTTATATAAGTTGGAGTGACTGGAAGCAATAGGTTTTGTCTCTTCTGCATCTTTGGAGGAAGGTGAGTCTTTTGGCCCTTTCCCTGGATAGGGAATATTGTCACTGGAATGTTGTTCTTTCTATGCTCGGGGTTTAGGGAGTGATGCTGGTTTGAGGTCTCGGGATTTGGGCTTCTTCCTACCCCTTTGGGTAGATTTTTGAGTCTGTGCTTCCTCCTCCCATACGATCCAGCAAAAACCTCCAGCAGGTCCAGGGCCTCTGCAAGAGGACAACTTCATGGTCCCTCTCTGAAAACAGCTCTTGCCATCATCTTAGTGACTTGTTGACTAGATTCCTTCATTCCTTTATGTTTGTTATTTCCTCCTCCCGATGAGAACAGCTTTCTCTAGTGCGAGATCTCAGTCCTGACTCATTCTGCAAAGCTTCCTCCTGTTCCTCCCATCTGCTTGTGCTCAGCTCCTTGGAGCCGGCAGCAGCGTCCCCGTCACTGCTCCCTCTCCCTCTCCATCTCCTTCTCCTCCCCATCCTCCTGCCCTAACCCTGTCTGCAGGCAGCATCATCCCATGTGGCTCCAGCCCACGGGCAGTGCTTTTGGTGACTCTTTAGTGCTGTTTTATTGCTTTAATTGCATCCCACTTGCCCAATATTCCCTCCTATTTTTTTTCTAGGGCTCTCCATGCAGGAGAAGGATTGACAATGTGTTGGGTTTGAAGGTCCTCCTTCCCTTTGCCAAGCCGGTATGTTCAGGGCTGGGCACAGATGAGGATGGCATCCCAATGGGAATGCATCACCCAAAGCACTCGTCTGTGTCATCAAAACCAAGTCCCCAAAGCTTCCCAAATGCTTCTACTTGCCTGGCCTTCACTTAAGGTTTATTCCCTCCTTCTTGCTCTTTTTTTAAATGAACACATCCTAGTGCTGGATCATCTAAAGATGCCTTTCTGCCCGAGGTTTCAGACCTGAAGGACAGTGGCAAGTGCCTAGTTTTGGAAGGGAGGTTGTGTGAGGTCCCCAGGCTCAGTGAGGAGGAGAGGCTTGCGGGTGACCTAGATTTCATCCGCTGTGTCCCCATGCCGGTGCCTACCTGTCCCTGCCAACTGCTGGCGAGTGGCAAAGGCAGCCGGTGAGGAAGAGCCGCTTTAGCCAAATCTAGCAGAAAAATAAAAAAGAGTGAGGAATTGACCCCTCAGCGAGCTGCTCGGGTCCTAGATGACCATTTGCTGCTCCTCAGCATCACATTCATTGCATTGAAGAATTAAACCTCAAATGAGAGCCCTTAGGATGGCCCTTAGGGCTGGTTTTGCCTGCAGGGTCAAGTGACCTGAGCAGTCCATTGATTCACCACTGAAACTGGGATGCTGAGCTAGCCTGAGAGAGGAAGAAGCAGGCTCCAAAATGGGATTAAATAATTATTCTCACTACCCTCGACTTGAGGAGGATCCTATTAAGGAAAAGAGCTTGGATTACTGGCGGGCTGACCTTTTCCTTTGAGCCTGGCTCCGGATTGGATTTTAGCTCTTTTATCTCCTAATCCCTGGAGCTTTTTAATGTAGTAAGTAACGGCATCCACAGGCAAATTTAATTTTGACAAGTAATCTGGCTTCCTTTCGTTTTCGGGAGTCGGCTTTTAATCCTGTTTGCCAACTGAAGCTGCATTATGTCAGTGTATTTAAAATCTTTAACACTCTAAAATCTTCCCAAAAATGAGGATGAAAATAGGGGAAAACTTGTCAGCCTAGAAGCAAGGGCTTATTCCTTATAGGACATTTCAAAGTGTCTGCTGATCCTTGTTGTTGGCTTTATTAGGTGCTATACTGCTCTTAACTGTACTCTGTGCTTTTGGGTTAGGAGAGAGAGCGCCAGGAAAAGACATTGGCCTCGGGCAGGATAAATCCAGCATCCCAGTGGTGTCAGGACATACAGTGGGCATTGCCTGGTGGGGATTTGGCTTGTAATAAGGCAGGAAAAGTTGCAAGAAATCATTCAGAGAAGGGGCTGTGAATAATGGAGCTCCAAAGCCCCCGATCTCCACGGAGAGGGCAGCGAAAATAGAAATTTCTGTTTTTATTCCATTTCTCCAAATCCCAGGGAACCGTGTCTAGATAAGGCTCGAGTGCCGATCATGGGATATTTCCAGCACGGTGATGTCTCCCCCTGTGCCATTTCCCTGATTTGTACCAGCTCGGAGACCACTGTTTCTCTGCAAATATCAATTGCAAATCGGGGCTTCTCCTCCTGGGAAAACCTGTGCTCGCCGGCTGGGGGCTGCTTGCAACAAACAGCCCTAAATGCAGAATGTCCCTGTCACTCGGCAGCCGCGCGGCTGATGCCTCATTATTCCAGCACGTAAATACCCAGCTCCTGCAGGAGCAAACCAGGCAGCTTGAGGCATTGACAGCGCCTCGCTATTAGGAAAAAGTGAAAAGTACAACATCTTTCTCTAGCTTGGTGGGGGGAAAAAGGAAAACACATCAGCAAGAGAAGGGAATGGGTATAAATGCATAGATTTGCAAGCCTCACAATAGGAAGGAAAAGTCGCAGCGATGCTGAGGTCCTTGAAAGGCTGGGGATGGATGGGTTTCACTTAGCAGAGTATTAGGTGTATTGTATTAGGGGCTGGATTGGGCTGAAATACTCCATTTTCTTGCAGCTCCTACGAGAGCTGTTTTCCCACCCTCCAAAGAACCAAGCTGGTTTCTCCAGAGTGTCTCCAGCCTTGGGTCAGTTCAAACCGAGCCCTTGTTTGCAATGTGCATACGTGTTCCTTAGGACAAACCCACTTTGGTGCCAGCAGATGAACGTGGATGTTGGATTTGGCACGAATGGCCCTGTTGTTTGCAGCATTTTGCTGGATATCTGCATAACTGCAAAAAAAAATCAATTTCTTTTTTTCTGGTTGACAATGTTTTAAAACTGAAATACTTAAAGCTAATATTAGAAATAACCCATCTGCTGCTCTTAATGTGTGTGTATATATAGAGGATCATAATTAAAAGCTATTTATTTTTTTATCTCACCTGTTTTGTCATCCCATGTCAAAATACAGAGCTCAAGTATCAAAACACTGTTGCCCATAGGAATCTGTGCAAGGTGAGCATGGAGCATTGCACTGGATTTGGTGGAGAAACCCTCAAAAAAGCAAGTGCAGGAGCAGCTCTACCTTATGCCATCCCAGCTTGTGATATTGGGAAAGAGAACAACAGGAGGAGAGGGTTTTAGGTATGGATTTGAGGCTTTTAACCAAGTTTTCTGGGGAACAATGAAAGGGAGGCACCTTGAAAAAGAGAGAATAGAATTTTCTGCCTGAGTCTGCAGGGAAGTGAGGAGAAGGAGGAGAGGAAAAGCAACTTGCCTCTGCTTTTTTTTTTTTTTTAATAGCTAAAATATTTACACTCCTATCAGGCTTTGGTAAATCCCCTTTAGCCACACACTGAAGCTGGACTGCACAAATTCCCGCAGCATCTCTGGGGAGCAGCAAGCGCCTCTGAAGAGGCAATATTTGGAAGGGAAACTTATGTCCTCCAAGCTGGCAGCGCTGACACAGATTGCCTGGCAGCAGCAAAGCCATCCACGCAAAGGGCACCGAGTCCTCCTGCCTTCCTCCTGCTCCTCCTCCTCCTCCTGGTGGAACAAGGGGCTGTGCTCTGCACGGCTCATTGATGCTGCGGTAGCAGCGACACGCGCGCTCCCAAACACACCAGGAGGTTTATTTGACCCAGACCCTCTGCTTGCTGCAAATGCCCCAAGGATTTGGAGAACAGTGATTCGAAGCGATTGCCTGGGCTGAGAGTGTTACGCGATGCAAATACAATTGGATGCAACCATTTAATCCAAAAAAAAAAGCCCTGCTCCTGGAGAGCCGGAGACGGTGGGAGCAGCAGCTTTGCTTCCTCGGTGATCTCCATCCCCCAAATCCCCCTGAGCCAGGGCAGGGGAAGCGCAAGGTGGGATATAGGGATCCCTTTCCATCCTCTTGCCTCTCTCGTGTTTTTAAACATGCAAATTCCTCAGTGGAATGTTTCAAATCCCAGTGTTTCAATTGCAGCATTCGACTGAAGAGGGACTTGGAGCAAAACCCAAATGAAAGCGCTGGGACCCTGGTTAGGCTGAGACCACCCAGACTCATGTCAAGGGGGTTAAGACCAACCTAAGAAAGAGGAGCTGAGCAAAGGAAACCTTCCAAAATCATCAGAGATCCAGGAAGCAGCAGGACTTGGGACTTTGGCCCAAGTTGCACTTTCTTTACTTAGCGCTGGTAACTTTGACAATGCTAAATATTTAGCAGCAGACTTCAGTTCGGATTTGATCCCCCGTCTGACCTGTGGCATATAGTTTAATAAGCTGGTTTAATTATGGTAGACCCTAAATATGAAGGTCAGGGGTTTGGTGGCATAAATATTCAATTCACCCAGATGGGGCCTTTTAAACTCTCCTTTAATTATTGATGATGACGCTCCCAAGACTGCAGGAGAAATGTAATAGGAGCAAAAAGAAGGGAAAAAATAATAAAAAAAGGTCTTTCTGTATCTAAAAGCTCAGCAAGAGCCATTTTCATATATTATGCATCACTAAGTGCTGTTTATGGCTGCTCTTGGTGTGTGCTGCAGCGAGGCAGGAGTGAGGGGATGGGCAAGGCAGGAGGCCACGGGGATGGGCAGGAATAGGAAAGATCCCTGGCTGGGTGGTTGATGATGACAAAGCCCGTGGTCCTTAATGAAGGAGCGAGCGCTCAATGGAGGTCACTGGGGTGTCTTTGTTCTTGAGTGGCTGTTGATGCTGCATGGAGAAGAGTCCCAAGGCTCAAGGTTTTTATTGATATCGGCTGCAGAATCCTCACCCAGGGCATAGGAATAATTTCCTGGGAGCTAAAACCCCAGGAAAGGCTCTGAGCTGCTGCACACTCTGGATTAGGTTGAGCTTGGAAAGATGTGCTGTCCTTGGAGCCATGGAGCTTGGGAGACTCAGTCTCCTCCAGGTTCCCAGTGGATGTGCAGCACGCACACACATCCATGCAGAGCGGATCTTAGGCTCTGTTTCCTGAGGAGATCAGATTTAAAATTAAGGCTAATCAAAGTTTAAAAAAAACCCTGCATTTACCCTAAACCAAATGATGCTATAATGTACTCGGTATATTACATTCTCAATAGCAAAGCAGCATCTGCTACATAAAATGAAATGTGTGTGTCACCATATGTAGGCAGCATAATGTGGACTCCAATTAAATAAAAACATTTCAAGGTATATGGTCCAATATGCAATCTGGGCCCTGGGAAGTGCTGCGATTTACTCTATAGTTCCTAGCAGTTGGCTAAAACACTGAACCCAAAACAGTGCAAAGTTGTGTTTTTAGCAACATAAGCTGTTGTCTGCACTTCCCTCCCTAAGAGCCAATATTACTCCTGGAAATTGGGGAGAATATTGCTTTTATTTGCTGCTGGTTTTCCCATTTGATTTTATAGGAGGCTTTTGTGTGTCTCCATTAGCTGTGAGGGATCTGCAAGAGCAGGACCTCAAACAGCAGCAGCTCCTGCTTCCCAGCTCCTCGGCTGCACTTCTCCAACACCATGGAAACTCTTTATGAATAAATGATCTAAAAGTCCCATAAATCCATCACCTTGTTACCTGCAGGCCACAAATAAACCAGAAAAGGCAAATTTTGCAAAGGGCTCTTGCCCTTCCCAGCTCTTTTTCTACCCTCGGAAATCAAGGGGCTCAGGAAACCACGCAGAAATTGAGGTTATTTGATGAGATGAGGCTGCTAATGCATATGAGGCAATCTTCCCTGTGTGAACCCAGCACAGAGTCTCTAATGTTGGCCATTATCCTCCTCGACCTCATTTGCTTGATGCAAAAATGTGGCAGAAAGCGCTGACTCCTTCCAGGTGTCAGAAACCCCAGGAATAGACTGGATGTTTTGCCTGGCTTGAACATTAGAAGAGTTTTTTTTCCATATAACATTGATCCTTGTGTGAGTTCAAGGCTGCTGGGAAGCCTCCAGGTGCTTTAACACGTGCTAATGTGGGGTTTATTTTCTATTAAAGAGGATTCATCTGGTGCAAAAGATGAAAATGGGGCAGGAAATGCTGCTTTGCACAGTTTGGGATGGCTGGAGCAATTGAGCTTCCCAAGCCTGATTGGAATGATGATGGTTTTATCTTTCCTGCTCAAGTGCCTGCTTTGGCTGGCTAATAAGCAGGCCAGGTTCCACTGTCATCAAAGAGGGGATAAGAAGTTTCCCACTGTGAGGCTTGGACTGAAGTGCTTGATGAGGGAGGAAAAATACAACCGTACCAGAAAGCAAAGGAAAACATGATGCTGGGTGGTGGCACTCGCTGCGCATCCATCTGGAAATCCTGGATACGCCTAGAAAGCCCCTGGGAAGTCACCAGGATGCGAAGACACAATACCTGCATGCTCTTTGCACTGGAAAAGGGGAATTAAAGGCAAATAATAAGGAAAATTCTGTAATGAGGTTTTTTCTGCCTGAGGTGCTGCAGCAGGAGGTGGGAGCCTTTGCCTGGGGTCTGGTTGGAGACGTTTTGCAATGCTGGGAAGAGGACTCGGCATCTCCCGTCACACACATGTGCCCCCAGGTCCCCTTGGAGCCGCCAGCAGAGAGACAAGCTGCAAATGTTGTAGCAATTGACCCGCTTGCTCTTTGCTTTCCTACCTTCCTATTTGCAAGTTGATGGAGTGAGAAGGAGGATTATTGACATCATTTTAATTAGCACATTCCCCAAGGTGGCTGAAGGAACACAGGATAACCCAACATCTGGCACGGGCTGTCGTGCTCCCGCTGCAGCCCCTGGGTCTCTCCTGGTGTTCCGAAGGTGAATTTCCCATCCCAGAAACCTAGAAAACAGCAAAACTGCAGCGCTTGGCCCTAGCTCTCCATAGAGAAGCCCCTCCTGGGGTCCTCTGCCAAACTGCATGTTCTTCTGGGGAGTAAGTGCAGCAGCTGGAACCCCAAGAGATGATCCCTCACCATCAGGTCTGTCTTTTCCAATACATTCCTGCTATGTGTCCGACCTCCTTGTTTCTTCTGCTGCTTGATAATTTCTTCTCTCCGAGGCAAAGGTTGGTTCTTATCATTCCTCGTATGCCCAAATCCAACCCCTGCTCTCCCCAAAGCATTAGTGCAGTCGAGCAGCGTCTGCTCTTCAACCCATTTCTCAACAAGAAGGTGAAGAGCTGCAAAGACTGAGAACTTTTCTACTATGACAAGCAAGGCACCGGTTTGGGTGCACGTACGCATCTTGTTTTCCTTCCTCCTCCGTCTTTTGGGTGTATTTTGGACCCTCAGTGCTGAGACAGCAGGTGAAAAGCTTGGGAAATGGCCTTGTTTGACTCAAACCAATACCCTGCAAGGCCACCTCGTCAGAGAGGGACACAAGGGCCACCAATAAGTGTTAATGGCCCAGTTACCCATCCTGTGTTCGGTATGGGCACGCGAAGATCGTGGCAATGCCCAGGCTCAGGTGCAGCGGAGCTTGGACGCGTGAGATCCCCTTGTGTGCATTGACCAAACACCCTACCTCAACTTGGAGAAGATGAAGGCAGCAGCAAACAAGAGGTTCCCAGCCATAAACAGCACCTGGGCACGTGTAGGATCGCTTTTCTAGGGAAAAAATAAAAATAAACCCAGATATCCTGCAAATACATGTCCCCCCCGGGGCAACGTAATGTATATCCTGACAACGTATGTGGGTTTTACTGTTCCAGGCCCGTTTGCTTTGCTGTTCATGAGGAAATATGTTGGTGCTGTTACCTTAGCAACTGCCGCATCACGTTATGGAGATGCTCTGCCGGAGGTGCACGGAGCCCTGCCTTAAAGGAGCGCATCCCGGCCTCTGGAAAGGGAGGATGCGGAGCCTGCACCCTTGCCAGGGAAGCTATGGAAGCCGCTGATGAAACGGGAGGAAATGCATTAATTTGTATTTGTTGTTTGGAGGCCAGCGCTGTCTAATCATGGCCCAGAACCACTTTGGACTACATGCGGTATAAGGGTGCAAGAAAAGGTGATTATTTCTCCCAAACACTTGGAGGACATGGAATGATCTGGTTGAAGGGGATGGCGAGGAACAATCTTTGTAACGTGCACTTCTCTGCATCCATATTGTTATAATGAACAATATGGTTCAATGGAACAATTGTCATAATGAACAATATGGTTCAATAGTTTTCCAAGCAGCACCATTTTTTGTCTTTGTTTGGGTTAATGCCAGAAAAAGACAACACAGATCCCATTGCAGGGGCCATCACGGTGGTGTCTGGGCACCCAGAAAGGGGCACCCAGTGTTCATCCTTGGTCTGCAGGTAACAGGCTGTACAGGAGGCAGCACCGGAGATTTTCTCCAAGGACATATTCCCTGATATTCCCATATTAGATGCCATGGCTGCTCGCTGAGGGAGGTTTTCCAGTCCTTTAATTGTTCTGGTGTTATTCCCCAAAGGCTGTGCAAGATTGTGAGCGTTGGCAGATTCCTGCCATATTGGTGGATATTCCTGGGATTTACTGTTGCAATGAGGAGCTTCCTAGGGCAGTGCTCCCCTGGAGCCTCCCTCTCTGGGGTTTGGAGCTCTACTTCCATAACAAGGTTCTTGATATCAGGTTAAGGTATCTTGATAACAGGGTAGAGCAATGAATTATAACAGATTACAGAGCTGATGTTTTCGCCATTTACCCAAGTGCAAACTGACTCCTGCAGAAGGCCAATGAGGTCAGACGCATCAAAAAGGCAAGGAGGGGAGGGAAAGGGATCCTCCTTTGGGAACATGCTATTAATCCATTGCTTATCTTCCCAGGAAAGGGTTGCCTGACACTACAGGATGCTGCTGAGAAATTCAAGTGGGCCGTGGAGGGAGGCCCAGGTAGCAGCTCCGTGCACTGTCCAAGCACTTCCTTGGACATTTCCTGGTGGGAACACACTGAAATCTTTGTCCACTTCATTCTGAGCTACGTGTCACTGCTAAACCTCAGCCCAGAGCCCCCTTTTTGCAGACCCCTTGAGTTCTGTGCACCTTTCCACAGGGAAGAGCTGCATGGCAGCTCATTCCATGGGAAGGCTGGCTCTGCAGCCCCATACCCTCTTCCCAGAAGGAACAGGGGCCAAAGGGCCAGAGAAGGAGAAACCCTTTGCAAGGAGCAATCGGGACCCTCCCATAGGGCCTGTGCTGACTGTGGGTGCCTGGAAGGTCATTTCAATTAAACCATTTAATAATAAAGAGGAGGGCAGCTCCTGTGCTACCCCTTCCACCTCCAAGAGAGGGGGTGATGCTGCCCACCTGCGCTGCCAGGTGCTAAGGGGATCAGTAGCATCTGTGAGGTCTTGGGGGAACTTCCTGACTTAGAGATCATTGGAAAGGTGCAATCGGAAGAGGAATGAGGGGCAGCAATCCTGCTGTGAGCTCAGGGGAGGAAGGCAGGAGCTGGAGCTGCCCAAACCACCCGGGAGCAGCAGGACACCAGTGGGGACTCCCACCCAGGTGCTCTGGGCTGAGCTCATCCAGGTCTGAGCTCCCCACGAGGGTTTGGTTTGGGAAGCACCCGGGGGTACTAACTGCATCCCTCCATCCCACTGTTTCCCCCATGTCCTTCCCAATTGGCACCTCAGCAGGGGCAGAGAAGCAGCCACTGGAATCCAGCGTTTTGGGGCATCCCGTCCCCTCCTGGGGGGGGATGGGCAGGGAGGGGGCTGAGCGGTGTCTACCCCCCCCACACCACCACGGGCCATCCCTCCGGCCCCGCCGTTCGGCCCCTTCCCGGCCCCCGCATCCCTGCTGCGCATCCCTCCTCCCCGCGATCCCGCATCCTGCCCCGCGGCTCCCGAGGCGCCTTTGCCCCCTCTCCCCGCGCCGCCTTTAGTTAAATTTCCCCCGCCTTAGTTGATGTCACATCCTGTTCCCCGCCGTCCCCTGCTAGTAGCCAGCCCCACCAATTCCTCCCATTCTGCCTTTTTTTTTTTTTTTTTTTAATTCCCTCTCCTCTCCCCATCACCCCCCCTTTTCCAGGCAAACTTTTGGCAATAGCGGAGATAATCGTTCCGTGCTCCGCTGAATTCCTCCCCGCAAATGCCTTTCAATCAGAGGAGCCATTAAAAAAAAAGAGGAGAAAAAAAAAAAAAAAAAGAAAGAAAGAAAGGGAAAAAAGAAATTGCCAGAGAGGCAGCACGGAGAGCAGAGGAGAGAAACTGGGATCCCAATAAATATGCAAAGTGAAGGCTCTGCCAAGCAGATTTCTTGCATTGGTTCCTGAAAGACACCCATCCTGATTTTCATTTTTTTTTTAATTTTGCTTTTTTTTAAAAAATTAAAATAATCCTAAGAATAAAGGAGCGCGAAGGCAGCGAGCAGTCGGGGACCGGCGCAGGGAGGCTCGGAGACGATCTGCATGCAAGGTGCCTAGGCTGGGCTGCGCGACATGCAAGCGGCAAGCAAGATCCTTACCCTCCTCCTCCTCATCCTGATGGGCACAGAACTAACCCAAGTAGGTGCCTCGCTTCCCTTCCCCGCGCCCCCTCCATCGCCTCCCGGCTTTTCTCTCCCCAACGCCATTTTCCGTGAAATCCGGAGGGAAAACGCGGGGAGCCCCATGGCCGAGGCCCCCTGCTCGGTTGCGGCACAAATCCCGGGATGCGGCCGGGAAAAGGAGGCTGGAGCCTGGGGGCCGCGAGGGGAGCTGGATGGGGGGTGCAGGGTAAAACTGCTCCCCGTTTGGGCTTAAAAGTTGAGATTTGGGGAGAGGCGATGAGGGGAGCCCCTGCTCCGCGCTTTGGGGAGGGGGCATCTCGGGGTCCCTTCCGTCTGCGACTTGCTCAGAGGTGGGAGAAAAGGAGCATCTTATCCCCCTGCTCTCCCATTTTCCCCTTTTTTGCCCTTTTTTTTTATTCACCTGCTTTTACTTCTCCAGCCCCTGAGGGGGCAGTGGGGCTGGGGGGAAGGAAGGGGCGCCCAGAGCGGCGTCCCCAAAGTGGAGGCAAAAGTCCCTTTGACTTCCCGGAGATCCCAGGGGGAAGGGAGGCTGCCTCTTGGGGTTATTGTGCTTTGTTTTTGTCAGGAATGAAAGAAAGAGGGAGGAAAAAAAAAGTAATTGCAAGAGGATGCTCCAGATTGCGGGGTTAATTGTGATGCTGCCTGGAAGCAAAAAGAAAGAAAAAGAAGCTATAAATAGGAAAGGAATGGAGGCTTCTTAGCGTAGAGGCAATTAGCAGCTGGGCTCTCATCCTGGATGGGTTTTGAGGACTGTTTGTCCCTTTTCTGCCTCTCCCTTGTCCCTGCCCTGATGCTGAAGTTTTGGTGGCTGGAGCCTTTTGTCTTGGCACCCTGCGAGGGTTTGTGCTGCCTCCGGGAAGAAATGGCTAAAGGAAGAGCTGCCTGAATTGAGCAGAGCGCTGCAAAGAGAAGGGGGGAGAAATAATCTGGGGTGTGGGGAAGACCATAGAAATGGGGGGGTCTGTGAGTTGGGGGGCAGGAAGGCATCGGAGCCAGGAGCGAGCGGCTGCCCGAGGAAGCCCATTGTGTGCAGGGGATGCGCGCAGGGAGCGCGCATGGAGCATGCACGGAGTGTGCATGGAGAGCGCATGGAGCGCATGCGCCCAGCAGCCCGGAGCTGCCGGGGATGCTCCCAAATCACCCCGAGGGGCTCCTGGGCCAGCCCTGGGGGCCGGGATGGGCTGGAGGCCGGGATGGGCTCCCGGGAGAGCTCGGCAGTCTCAGCAGAGCCCCCATCCCTCTGTGTCCCTGCAGGCCACCCAGTGCCACCACTGGTGAGTGTGACCCTGGCACAGAGAATCTGCACCCCGGCAGGTCGCATGCACCTCCCCAGGCGCTGCCGCCCTCCCTCCTTGGCCCTCTCCACCCCTATCTTTGTTATTTTTTTGTTATTATTATGTTATTTGCATTTTTTGTTATTATTTTTCCCCCCTCAAAGCACATGGAGGTCTCACAAAGGATGTCACCGTGGCCGGCGGCCACTTCACTTTCTTGCTTTGTGTTTTTGGGAACGTGGCAGTCAAACTTCTCACCCAACTTCCAGCTGGGCTGGGAAAAGGGAATCACGTCGGCTCCGGCACAGGGGGCTGAGCATCAGTAGCCAATGTGGGTGCAGGGACCTATCGTGGGTCCCTGCCCCAGGCCTGAGGCTGAAACCCCCGGGTAAAACCCTGGCTTTGCAGAGCTGAGGTTTGGCAGGGATGGATTCCTGGCTGGTCCTGGTCTTCCTGGGATTTGCTGCCCAGAGGTAGCCAATTCCCAGGCATTCTCAGTGGGCTTGGGTACTTGTTTGGCATGTGGATCCCTTCTGGAATTGAGCATCTCGCCCGGCACCACTGATGCCAGATGTGATGCCCAGAGCTGCCCTTCATCCCAGGCACTGCCCAGCACATCCAGGTCTCCATTGTGTGCTGGGGATCTCATGCTTTGGGACGGAGATGCTGGGAATTCGGGCAACTTTCCCTGGTGCTTTCTTGGTGCGGAGCCAATGGGCTGGGAATGGGAAAAACGGGGGGCGCACGGCCGGGCACAGCGAGCCGGGCAGGACGGGCAGGGATTCCTCCTAGCGCCTCGATACCTTCCTTATCGTTTTGCACCTTGCTTTGGCTCCTCGTGCATTGGTGGCCAAACCCCACGGATGCTCCGGCACACGGATGCGATGCAGGGATGCTCCATTAGACAGGTCCTGTGTCCCGTTTTCCTGCTATGTGCGTGGGTTTGTGCAGAGCGTCTGGGGCAAAACACGTGGCTTGTTCCCCTGGGAAACTTCCCTTCTCCAGGGATGTGCCCTGGCCTGGTTTCCCACGTGCAGGAATAGAGGATGCTGCCCAAAGGACACGGTTTGGCCGCTGCAGCAAAGCCCAGGATTGCACAGAGGGCACAGGATGCCGTCCACTTGTCCGTCTGTCCGTCCTGTCCCCTGCCATGCCTGGCACTTGCTGCTATTACTAGAAACCTCTCTGCATTCCTCAAAGTTGGAGGGCACAGAGCAGGGCATGGAACATCCCTTAAACCCAAATCATCAAAACCCAAATCATCAAAACCCGGGAGCTATTGAACACGCAGGGCTCCTGCGAGATAAAACCGAGCTCAGAGGGAGGCTCTCGAGCTCCCGGTTCGGAGGCCGGGCTCATTCCTCTCCTGGTGCTGAGATGTGCTCAAACCAGGAGGATTAAGCTGCAAACCTGCAGCCGGTAACTCGTCTCGTAAGCCAATTTGTGTCTTATTTCACTAACTTCAGCTTTAGCCAATAAAAAAAAAAAAGGTAATTTTGAGCCTTGGGTCATATTTATTACTCAAGTTATCAGCCCTCGTAATCAGCCTTAATATTGCCATGTAAAGTAATATAAAGCTAATTGCTATCCGAGAGAATTGGATGGGGGCTGCAGGCTGTGTCGGTGGTGGGGAAGGAGCTGATTCCCAGTTGGGAATGGTAAGTGTTGGCTTTGCCTTGCTGGCAAAGGGAAGAGCGATGCGGGATGTGCCACTGGAGAGGTATGCACGGGGCTCTCCAGGAGAGATGGGCTGTCCTGGGAGCACGCGGGAAGGACGGACACGGGAGTTGAGCCATTGCCAGCAGGAGGAAGGTTTCCTATGGGAAACTGAGGCACGGGGCCTGAGTGTGTTTTAGCACAAGCAAATCCCAACTGTGGGGCAAGAAGAACACTTGTAAATCCTGATTCTGGCTGTTTTGCTGGCTGTGACCCTAAGCTGTGATTTCTCTCCCCAACCTGCACCTGGGAACCGTGACTTCCAACCGTGGGCCTGGCTTTTGCTCTGGGTTTTGCCAAAGCTTTTGCCCCATTCAGAAGTCAGAACAGAGCCCAGGGATCCTGAGTTCCCCCTCCCCATCCCGGCTGGGCAGCAACATGGAAAATCAGCCCTAAGGGGAAGGATCTCCGGGAAGATGAGCAGCAGGGCGGCAGCTCCAGGGAGGGGGCACAAGTGACACCTAGACCAATTCTGGGTTTATTTTTGAGCCAGAGGCTCCCATAGACAAGCAGAGGAGCAGCCTGCAGTGCCTATGGGAAGGGATGTCCCTTTTCCCAGGACCCTCTTCTGTCCAGAGCTGCTCCAGCCCTCTGGGCCAGGATCCATAGGCCACTTCCGAGCCTCTCCATCACCTACAGAAGAGACCTTTGGAGAAAAGCCACCTGCACGCTCCTTTGCTGGGATCCTTGGACATCAGCTGAGGTGTCCAAGCGGATGAGGAGCAGCGCGCAGGTTGCAGCAGCAGCATCTGATGCTCTTACCATATAGAGGCATATGTGCTTTAAGCCAGACCCCTGCAGTCCATAGAAGTACTTTTCCTATGGAAACCATGGGCTTCTGATGCTCGGTAGCTGCAGAAACTTCATCCTTTCTTCTCGGAACCAGCCAGGAGAGGGAGACAACGACCGCTGCGTAGCAGGCACAGGGTGGCAGGGACGGGCTGGCCCTGTCTGCAAATGCGGCTCCTCCGGGCAGCCGGAGCCTTGACATCATCCCAGGGATGGCAAAGCATCCCCAGCATTGGGGTTTTCCCCTTGGGAGCGGTTTGGGAAGTCTCTGCTCTTTTCTTTTACTTCTCTTTGCTCCTCCTTCCCTGCTCCAGGGAGATGTGTGTGAGCGGGAGCTTCTGCTTCTTGGCCTCTTCTCCTGTTGCTTGTGCCCTGCTTGCAGTGGAATTGCCCCCTGGTAGCACCCAAAAAGCAGCTCTGGTCTTGGGGACAGGGAGACATGGGCATCCGGAGGGGAAAAACCCAGGGGGTGGCAGGAGCCTTTCTCCAAAGCAGTGCCCTTTGCAATTAAAAATAAAAGCCATCAGGAAACAGGTAGAATGGGCCGATTAGGTAAAATTGTTATTGAAGGAGGTTGTGGTAGATGTTACAAGGGAAAGTTGCTCTTTAAGGGTCAGACCCTGCTTTGCCCTGGGAAAGGCCACCGAATGAACGCTGTCAAGTTGAAAGGAGTGATACAAATGTCTTCTGTCGTCCTTCTCATTTCTTCTAGCATGGATAAAGGTAATGCCAGGCTTCCGGAATTCCGTTCACATCCTTCTGGGGCTTTGGTGGTCTTGGTTTTGTTTAGATGCCTTGTTTGGCTTTTAAACCCACGGAAAGGCTTGAGGACCCAAGGCATTAGGTAGGAAGGGGTTCTCCCCGTTTGCGCTTTACTTGGCGCAGGCACTCAGTGTCCCTGGTCTCTGCCTGCGCTTTGGGCAGCTCCTTTGCCAGGTTGAGTTGTGCTCCAGGGCTGCAATAGGAGAGCCCCATCCTGCCCACGGGCCAGGCAGTAAATGCACAAAGTCCTTGGAAATGCATGGAAGGAGGGAGAGGAACAAGAGGTCTCTAAAGTCCCTGCCACAACCTTGTGTGCAGACAGCAAAGAAAACACTGCCATGAAAGCTGCTGCTTTGCGTAATTCACAATTTAGCAATTTCACACTAGCAAAAGGGACAAAAAATCACCTAGATTTCTCTCCTCCAGTTGATTATAATGCAGCCACTCCTTCAGCTGACATAAAAAGGTGTAACGAGGTGGGAATCCATGCACCGCATCCACCATGGACCCATCTGCACCTGGTTGTAGATGACACCAGGGTCCCCTCATGCCCAAACTGTGGCTCCTCTTTGTGCCCTGCTGTCCCCATCTGCAGAACCTGTCATTGCTGCAAGGCATGTGAAGGGCAAGTGAAATCACCTGCACGCGCCGGCAGGCAATGACTCCATCCTAGAGGAATCCAGCAAGGGAATATGTTTTTACTCTGGCTCTGAACATAATTTTAAATAATGAAGTATCTGTAGATCTAATTCCCTTTTTTATATGTGTTCGGAGCAGACAAATAGGAGAGACAAACTTCACTTCAAACTCAATTTCGGGATGAGCATTAAAATGATTTGTGTAGCACTCAAGTACTTTATATGGTAGGAAATCAGATACAAAATTGGGTTGCCGGCTATTACAATGCTGAGCACAATGCAAGAGCCTGCTTGGAAAAGCAGAGACTAAAGCCGTCCCGTTGTGATTTCTTATAGAAAACCACCAGCTGGTTTTCTGTAAGAAATATAAGATTGACATTGCTGGAAATATCAGCATCCAGAATCTGTGCAAGGACCAGCCCTGATCCCACCTAGTGCCAGCAAACCTAGTGCTGTTTTGGTGAAGCGTGGGGTTATCTTGATTGATTTTCATGCAAAAAAAGGAAAAAATCTTTCATTTTGCACTAATATTTGGGGTCTTTTGCGAGACGATCAATGTTTTTTCCCCATCCTATGTGAGGCTTTGCTCTGTAGCTCTTGTGGGGCTGGGCTTGGCTCCTGCACCACCCCAGGCTTTGGTCTCCTGACTGTTCTTCCCCTCATGGCATGAAACTGCCCGGGTGCTGAGCACCTTCCCTTGGAGAGCACTGCATGAGTGGAAAAATGTGCAATTCTGCCCCAAAAGGATGCCGAGATAGAGGGGAGCACCTGGGTCTTGGTGGAGCCAGTTTTGCAGAATGCAAACAGGTTGGGTGCTGATGCCAGACAGGGTTGGATTTAGAAACCGGGAGTATCTTCCACCCGTTTCCTCCCAGGAGATCGCCCGGCAGCCGATTCCGGCCGGAGTGGAGCTGAGGCAGCGGGGCCAGCGGGCGGCTCCGCTCAGCATTCCCGGTGCCGCAGCCTGGGAGAGGCTGGAGCTGCGACACAGGGACACGCGCTCGCACATCCCCACACGTGCCCACTTCCCTTTTCCTCCACCTGGTGGTCTGGCGCAATGTGATTCCATCCCAGGAATCCAGGGGAGCTTCCTGGCGCCCTTTCCATCTCCTCCTTGCCCAGAGCCCAGGACATCCCCTGTTTGGCACCAGGACATTTCATGGCAAAGCCACCCAGAGCTGGGACTGGTCTCCCCAGTGCCCTGAGCTCCCCACACTGCTTGGGAAGCAGATCCCTGCATCCAAACTGCAGCATCCTGGGTGCAGGGTGGCAGGGAAGGAGCGATGGCCAAGGCCACCCACCTCCTCTTGTGCCATCCGGAGCCACCTCCCTGCAGAGGAGTGGCACGGAGGTCTGATTTGTCCCATGAAATCCCACTGGGATCGTCACTTGTGTGTCCTGGGAGAGCCGGACGGGGGGACACTTTTCTCCCTGCTCCTGGCAGTGATCAGAGCGGATCTCCCTCCTGTGCATCCCGGCTCGCGGGGATGGAGTGACACCGGCGCCAGGGCTGCCAACGGGAGGCCGGATGGAGCTGTGGCTTTGGGGACACTTGTGGGTTTATCAGGGCCTTGCCAAGCACCAACCCTCCTGTGCCTGGGGGTGGGATGCAGGGGGGGCCAAGAGGGGAGCCCGGGATGATCCGGACCCCTAGCCTGGGTTGATCCAGATCCCTAGCCTGGGATTATCCGGCCCCCTAGCTTGGGGTTATCCACACCCCTAGCCTGGGATGATCTGGACCCCTAGCCCGGGATTATCCGGACCCCTAGCCCGGGATCCGGACCCCTATCCGGACCTCCCGGGATCACCGCAGGGAGGAAGCGGGAAGGGGCCGGGAAAGCTGCTCCCGGTGCCACCCCCGGCCCCCCGATCCCGAGGCCCCCCCGATGCCCCCCCAGCTCCGCGCTGCGCCCGGCGGCGCCACCGCGAGCCACCAGGGGGCGCCGCAGCGCCGCAATGGGGGGGGGCAGCGACCCGCCCCCCAGCCCCGCCCTCCCCCAAATCTGCCCCCCCACCTACCCCCTCCTTTTCCTCCCGCCCCTTCCCAAATCCTCGCCCCTCTCCCGAGCCCCTCGTCCTCCCCTTGCTGCTCTCCCCGCATCGTCTTCCCCCTTCCCCAAACCCCTCTCCTCCTCCCCAAATCTTTTGCCCCTTCCTCACATCTCTCCCCACCGGAATCTTCCTCCCCTTTCCACATCTCTCCTTCTCTTCCCCAAATCCTCCTCCCAGTCTTTCCCTCTTCATCAAATCCCACCCCGCTCCACAAATACTTCCCCCCTCCCAAGTCCTCTCCCTTCCTGAATCTCGACCCCTCCGCAGATTTCTCCTCCCCGAGGTCCACATTTTCTCCTCTTTGATTTTTCCCCCTCTCCCCTAATATTCCCCCCTCTCCCCTGATATTTTCCCCCTCCCCTAATGTTTTCCCCTTTTCCCCTAATATTTTCCCCCTCCCCTAATATTTTTCCCCTTTTCCTCTGATATTTTACC